>OX465281.1:174490398-175026156 GCA_949987705.1 Thereva unica | reverse complement strand
AAAAACAATAAATATATAAAATTCACGATTCGATTTAAATATTTTTATTTCAAAAAAAAAAAAATTATTCGCAATGGCGAATTTTTAATTACTATGAAACATTTCTATTGTCGCTCCAGAGCATCTAAAATTTCCCAGGATTTTTTAATCTCATCCATGACGTCTTAAGACTAAACTCAAGCATATTGTAACATTGTTACTTTTGTACATGGTAAGTTAGCACGTGAAGTAGAATGTAAACTGTGTGCTATATTGACATGCCAACCCCTATCACCATGTGGAAATAATAATGGATAAGCCAAAGGCTCCAAAGAAGGATCAAGAACAGAAAAAGAACGAATTTCATTTGTTGTTTTTGAAAAAAACAATCATATTTCGTTCGAAAGGAGGCTCACCATCATCGTTTTTGAAAATAGCAGCAACATCAGTTTGTACAGCATCATTGAAACGACGAATATCAACTTGGTTATTAACTTTTATGATCATAGAAACTTCAGCTGCAATATTCTCAGGTCTTTGACAATATTCATGCATGGACCTGAATGAGTGAACAAAAGGATTAATCCGATCTAATTCCAAACCTATTTCACGCATAATATCAATATTACATTCAATATTCGCATTTCTATTCATTCTATGATCAGCAGCAGTATCTACATCATAGAAATACAACTGTGCATAGCATGGAGGTCGGCCATAGCCAGGAATTAAGGCACCAGTTCGGTGATAGAAAATGTTATGGATTTTAAAATGGTAAATGCCATTTGCAGGGTCATTTGGCAAATTACACTCAGAGCTAGTCATTGCAAACGCAGCATTATACGAACGAATATTTGCAAAAAAAAATTTAGAACGATTTTTAATACCACTTTCATTCGAAGTTAATCCTTCAAAAAATTATTGAAAAAAGTAATTTTGAGAAAGTGGAGGTAGATTAACTTTGCCTTTATGACAACACAAAGAAAATGCCTCAGTATTACGTAAAGTTACTTCAGACAAAAAGTTACTTCAGACAAAAATGACAACTCATATTAAAAGAACCACACGAAAACGAATCAAAATTAACCGGAATAACATTCAAAGCACATTTAAAAGAATCAGTCAAAATTTCTAAAGGTGCAATGAATCAATTAAAATTTCTAAAGGCATTCGCCAAAAAACGAACGCCAGCCCCTTACACAATACAACTCAATAATACTATACACAAAAGAGTATAAAAAAATGCACGCACAAAGTGACCGAGTTTTTTATGTCAGTTATGCCGCCAAAAATCCACACAAACGCTTGTTTTTCTCTGTTTCTCATTCGCTTCACTGAAACGGCATTTGTGTCAATCGTAGGCTACTCAGTTCTACGTTGATGCTCCCAAAAAATTCAAATTTTCCAACGGCTTTTTAAAATTCGAAAAATTAAAATCGCTATAACTTTTTTATTCGTGAATCGATTTCGTTGAAATTCCTTATTACAAAACTATGCCATAAAAAGAACATTTTCTGAAAATTTAAACGAAATCGGTCCACGAACAAAAAAGCCTTAGCGTGTACAAACTTTTTGTTTGCCTATTAATATATAAGATATAAATCAATCGTAGAGTATTTTTTAAGGGCCTACTACACTGAATCCAGCGATTATAGGGTGTTACGCGCCCCCAAATTGTAAGAAAACTAGCCATCCGAATTACCCCCCCCCCAAATTCTCCTACAAATCTTCGAAAATCACAAATTTTTTTTGATGTTATATAAACTAGAATCAATTATCTAGCTATTAATGGTGGAACATTTGATATTTTAGTCGTCTTCCGTCAGAAAACAATGTTTTAAACAATTTCCACACATTTTCAGACCAAAATTTTTATGTAATTTCTTCCAATTTAGTTCATCAGCTTTCCGCTTAAGGAAACCCTTGTCGCTAGTATGTATATAATTGTATAAAGCATTCGCGTAATCTTACACGAAATCTTGTTTGTGTTGAGTGAAGCAATGCTTTTAACACGGAGGGGAAACTTGCAGCGCTGTTTGTTGCGCGCATCGCTGAAAGTTTTTCTGAAAGAAATTTCTTAAATCTGAGGGATAATCGGGTTTGATGAAAGGAGGTGGGTCAAAATTGCCCCAGGCCCGGCGCAAGGGAAAAGTATCTCAGATTATCGGCTATAATAAGTATTGAATTTCTGTATAATTGTTATATCCCGTAACTGTGGCTAAAGGCCGTAGCATACAAATTGTCTGGACATTATTCATAGGAAACACTCCAAGCTTTCTGATTCTGGAAAAAAAAAAGACGGGAAGTGCCATGGCTTCTCGATGGCATAGTAGACATGAATATGTCTTATCCCTGGGGTCTATTTGTTTCTTGTTCTTATTGGAAATCACCTACTTGTTCTTATTGGAAAGAACCCCTGGAGGGGGTCGAAAGGAATGCACACAACAATATATATCTGGCTCGCTTCAATACATACCCTTCAACCACCTTATCCTTTTCCACAATGTAACAGAATACAAACACACGAAACGAAATCGTTCAAAATAAAAAAATTGTGCTTTTGCAAAAATTCTAAACGCGCCGCGGCCGCACCACACTCAATCCGCAAACTGCGTAGTAAGAAAATTCCCTGATATCGATTCTGATTCCGCCCCGCTTCGAAAACACAAAAATATCGCGCGACGGACGACTCAAGCACACCTTTTCTAATGGGGCCCATCCACAGGCCAACTAGTTGTCCTAACTGAGTTGTGTTGTCACTGAATCGCATCGTGTGTGGGGCAGTTGGCAAACTGATTTGACAGTTGGGGTTTCAGTTGGGATAATTCAAAATCTTTTAATTTTATGAGGGCGGGGTTTAGAGTTTGGGCAACTAGTCGCACTGTGTGTATTGCAGTTTGGCAAACTACTTGGATGAATTAAGGCCCCTATTGCGAGTGTCGATTAACGATCGACTCGACTATAGTCGATGGTGTCGATTAGTTTTCTTTTTGGCATTGTATAACCCAATCGACAAATATTTGGGCTACTCTGATTAGAAAATTATTTTTGTTGTTAAAATTCATTTCAAATTTTGTCGTGAGCAAAAAAGCAATCGATAAAAGTCGACTGTCAAATCGACAATTTTCGATTACAATCGACATTCGCAATATCAAACTAAATAGTCGACACTCTATAATCGATAATTGTCGCTTGTCGATTAGGTATCGACACTCGCAATATGGGCCTAAGCCTGAATTCGAAGAATATATTTTTTTGCAAGTTTATTTTGCATTATTTTTAATTTAAATTATGAAAGTTCACATATTATTAAATTATTTTCATAATTTATACTTTTAGAATTTAATTTATATTTTGAAAAATATAAATATTCATATTAATAATTAAAAACAATTATAATTAATCTAAAAAATCATCTTTCTCCAATTTTTATTATTATAAAAGTCGCGGGTTTTCTACAATTTCATTTAACTTTCAAATTGCCTATAAAATATCGAATTGACAGTTGAAATATCAACTCAGTTGAAGCGTTTGTGGCAAAACAACAACTTTTTACACAACTCAGTTTGGACAACAACCTGGTTCTTAATGTTAGTAAATGCGAAGTCATGACTTTTTGTAGGCGACGTGATCCTATAATTTATAACTACTCATTTTCTAGTGAGGGTGTCCCCCGTGTTAATTTTGTCAAAGATCTCGGGATTAGATTTGACACCAAGCTGGACTTTGCTTCTCATATCAACTATATTTCTTCCAAGAGCAGCTTAGTCTTGGGTTTTATAAAAAGGTGGTCCAAAGAATTTAACAGCACCCTGATCACTAAACACCTCTACATTTCCCTTGTCAGACCTTTACTTGAATATGCGTCCCAGGTTTGGTCTCCTCACTATTCTTCGCATGTTGGAAAAATTGAGTCGGTTCAACGTAGGTTCGTTCGATTCGCATTGAATCACCTTCCTTGGGAAGACCCTTTAATTCTTCCACCATATGAATACCGACTTAAGTTACTCAACTTAAACACTCTCCACAAGCGTCGTGAGGTGGCCGATGTTGTTTTCGTCCACCAGCTTCTTAATGGACGTGTCGACTCAGGTTTTCTAAGGCGCCGTGCGTCGTTTAGAGAGAGCCGATACAATCTGAGAGGACCACCGCTCTTACACATCAACTCCTCTAACACCAATTATGGCCGATTTGAGCCTGTTAATCGCATGTTCATTAATGTAAATACAAATATTAATGTTTTTAGCGTGAGCACTAACAAAGACCTGCTTAAAAGGAGTCTATTTGTTGTCTCATGACCGTTTATATGTTTTGCATGCAATTTTTGGTACTTAATCTTTTATGTTTGCATGTCTCAGCTGAGCCACGGCAGTGGTAAATATTTCCCAGCCCTGCTGGGAAGTGCGCCTTCTGCGTTAGAAGGGAAACTCTATATATGTATATATATACATATATATATATATATATATATATATATATATACTAGCTGGGACCCGGTACGCCTACGCTGCACCCATAAGTCAATAGTAAACAATAAAAACCATCCATTGACTTAATATTTTTCGAGATATGAGTTTTACACAGATGAAATGCCTCAAAGAACATGGGTCTTGCGTCGGCCGCCATGAATCGGTCTATTGAGTCTACTACATTGCTTATTGCATTCTACTTATCATACCCTTTCATTTGATACCCATGTTGAGGGGATTGTGAAGAAAGTGGTAATCCGGCCTCTTTAGACGGCCGCCATGGATCTAAAGATATATTTTGTATACTACATTGCTTATTGTATTCTACTTATCATACCCTTTCATTTGATACCCATGTCGAGGTGGTTGTGAAGAAAGTGGTAATTCGGCCTCTTGAGACGGCCGCCATGGATCTAAAGATATATTTTGTATACTACATTGCTTATTGTATTCTACTTATCATATCCTTTCATTTGATACCCATGTCGAGGTGGTTGTGAAGAAAGTGGTACCCCGCCCTCTTGAGACGGCCGCCATGGATCTAAAGATATATTTCGTATACTACATTGCTTATTGTATTCTCCTTAACATACCCTTTCATTTGATACCCATGTTGAGGTGGTTGTGAAGAAAGTGGTAATCCGGCCTCTTGAGACGGCCGCCATGGATCTAAAGATATATTTTGTATACTACATTGCTTATTGTATTCTACTTATCATACCCTTTCATTTGATACCCATGTCGAGGTGGTTGTGAAGAAAGTGGTACCCCGCCCTCTTGAGACGGCCGCCATGGATCTAAAGATATATTTTGTATACTACATTGCTTATTATATTCTACTTAACATACCCTTTCATTTGATACCCATGTTGAGGTGGTTGTGAAGAAAGTGGTAATCCGGCCTCTTGATACGGCCGCCATGGATCTAAAGATATATTTTGTACACTACATTGCTTATTGTATTCTACTTATCATACCCTTTCATTTGATACCCATGTCGAGGTGGTTGTGAAGAAAGTGGTACCCCGCCCTCTTGAGACGGCGCCATGGATCTAAAGATATATTTTGTATACTACATTGCTTATTGTATTCTACTTATCATACCCTTTCATTTGATACCCATGTCGAGGTGGTTGTGAAGAAAGTGGTACCCCGCCCTCTTGAGACGGCCGCCATGGATCTAAAGATATATTTTGTATACTACATTGCTTATTGTATTCTCCTTAACATACCCTTTCATTTGATACCCATGTTGAGGTGGTTGTGAAGAAAGTGGTAATCCGGCCTCTTGAGACGGCCGCCATGGATCTAAAGATATATTTTGTATACTACATTGCTTATTGTATTCTACTTATCATACCCTTTCATTTGATACCCATGTCGAGGTGGTTGTGAAGAAAGTGGTACCCCGCTCTCTTGAGACGGCCGCCATGGATCTAAAGATATATTTTGTATACTACATTGCTTATTATATTCTACTTAACATACCCTTTCATTTGATACCCATGTTGAGGTGGTTGTGAAGAAAGTGGTAATCCGGCCTCTTGAGACGGCCGCCACGGATCTAAAGATATATTTTGTATACTACATTGCTTATTGTATTCTACTTATCATACCCTTTCATTTGATACCCATGTCGAGGTGGTTGTGAAGAAAGTGGTATACCGCCCTCTTGAGACGGCCGCAATGGATCATTTTAGTTTCAATAGCGTCATGGCCTACCTATTGTTTGACAGCTGCGTAAATTTGAAATTTTCATTAAATGTAATGATTCAATTTAATGACAATTTTACATTTGTCAAACAATAGGTAGGCCATGAAGCTATTGAAACTAAAATGAAGTGAAAATTCCTAAAATTACCATTTTTGTTTGGATTTTGCAGCTGTTTTTTGGTTAAAGGTATAAAAAATAGCCTACGACCTATTCTCAGACCTACCAAATATACACAAAAAATTTCATGCAAATTGGTCAACCCGTTTCGGAGGAGTACGGTAACAAACACTGTGACACGAGATTTTTATAGATATAGATATATATATATATATATATATATATATATATATATATATATATATATATATATATATATATATATATATATATATTTATATATGTATGTGTGTGTATGTATATATAGATTTTCATGCTTAGCTGAAAAGTGCGCCTTCTGTGCTAGAAGGGTTAACTCTTGAGAAGAACAACTAGTTGGATGGGCCCCATAAGCTGTTTAAAAAATCTCACACAAAGTAAAATATCCTTTACACTTTTTCTCACTCTTGGAACAAGAACTCGCAGCGATTGAACAAAAAAAAGCTGCTATGATATTGGACGCAAAAAAGCTGCTAGCATAGCTTCTTGTTAATGTATGTGCTCGAAACAGTCATTTTGGCAAAACGACAAATATTCATGTCAAAAGAAATGTCTCGAAAATTTTCTAACCTTAAGAAAGCTTTCGATAATATTTTCACCTAAAAATATGCAGAATTAAATATAAATTTAATTTGCTTCTAAAATTTATCCTAAAAGTATGCCAAACAGTAATGAGTCATGGTAACGATTTTCGTCTCCGCACATTCTTTCAAATAGACCCCAGGGATAAGACATATTCATGTCAACATTAGTTGACTATGAATATTTTGGAGAAAAAGGTAGTTGAAAGTGAATTTTTTGTGAAAAAAATGAATATTTTGACTTTGACGACTCATAAGTCTGGAAGTTGGTACTGTGGTACCGTCGTTTTTACAATTTTAGATAGGTGGGAGTATTCTGCGTACACTGATACCTTATTCATGAAGATATGTGATGGCGTTACAAAAATACAGGGTTAATTAGTCATTTCGCCCGAATAAAAAGAAATAGCATTATTAACACCTTAGCCACAGTTACGGGATATAACAACTATACAGAAATTCAATACTTATTATAGCCGATAATCTGAGATACTTTTCTTTTGCGCCGGGCCTGGGGTAATTTTGTATGGGCTGTGACCCACCTCCTCTGAAAACTTTTGAATATTTTGCTTTTATAAGATTTAGTGGAAATTAGGATGCTGGAAATTTTGTTTTATAAGTGGCGGGAGGTGTGTTTATTGTCTTTGCAATATAAAAAACCCAAGAAAATGTTTGAATAGCAGAAAATGTTGACTATCTGGGTGCAATAATTAATTTTATGATAACCTTTTTTTGCTATTAATTTTGCTATCAATAAAACATTTTTGAAGTGGGCGATTTGCAAATCGAAAGGGCGTTTTTATTTGATTGCATTTTACAACAGTTATGAAAAATTTTGTCGAAATTTGATTTTTTATAAATAGAAAAAATTAATTTTATTGGACTGTCGGGATTTTCATGCACCAGGTCGGGTAACATCAGGATGTAAGATGTTTTTCTGATTGTTAAGTAAAGGGGGTGTAATTCAAATAAAAATACCTGTGCAAGTTACAATTTTTTGAGGACTTGTTAGTATTTAAAAACGATTTCTCGGTTTTTAGAGTTCAGATAAAATTGAAAGTGAAAGTGAGAACTCTACCTTTGTTTTTGAAATTGTGTCTTAAAAAGTTTTGAAATGGGAAGGAAATGCACTAAAAAGGGAAGTAGTCAATACGGATTAAAGAATTGCCGTTATAGCAAAAGATTGCGATAGAGGTAAGTACACTCATTTATTAACAAAATTTGACTTTTAATTAAAATTATTTTTAAATAAACAATTTATGTTTTTATATAATTATTTTTTATCTAATATTATTAGTGGGAAGTTAGCAACAACTACATCTACTGGGAACACAACGGAGAATATTGATACAAGCAACCAACCTTTATCGTGCTTCTCATACAGCAGCAGTACAGAAATGGTTTCAAGACAGGGAGAGGCATCTACTTCAAGTAAGAACACGTGATTCTTTCAAAAATTTAACTTTTGAAATTTCAAAATCATTTCTTCATAATTTACCAATATTGGGTATTGAGAGCATTTTTTAAGAATTCTAGTTACATAATTTTGAAAATTACATTACATATAATCATTAGCACTGCCACATAAAAAAAAAATTACCTTTTGAAAATTACATCATAATCACTATATATTTACATTAATCACACCATTAAAAATAACTTTAACTAGTTTTGAAACATTATTACTATTAAATTAACAAAAAAAATTTAATTTTCCACCATTCTAGATTTACAATTTCTTTGTAATTTATAATTTAAATTTTGTAATTTCGGTACATACTATGTAGTTTATTCATAATTCGGGAACGCGCGATACCCTACAATAGCTGGTTTGGGAGTAGAAATTAACTCTCAAAGTATGGGACGCCTGTCTTTATTGCGAAATTATGGACTATTTATTTCAGGTGTATAAAAGAAACAAAAACAGTTCTGAACTTTTTTATATTTAATTATTAATTTTCTTTCAACTAATTTATCAAATTCTATTTGTTCATATTTTCTTTTCTGCAAAGCATAACTAATTTCCACTAAACTAAAAAATTTCGCATGTGAATTCCGGAAATAGTTCTCCAAGTATTTCAGTAATAATCCAAAACAAGCAAAAATAAATTTTGAAATCAAATCAGAAAATTTCAAGAATCGCACCTTGGAAGAAATAATCATATGAGCATACCTTGTTGCAATAGGTGTGTTCGATGACTGCTCCAGCTCAACTTTAAGCAGAAAAAATCAGCAATTTGCGTTTTTTGAGACGTTTTGACAGATCTTTTCTGCTCCCATTTGCCTTGCTCTGCGTTTTTTGAGCCTGCTCTGAGTTGAGAATTCTCACTTTTTCTGCTCCACCAAATTTGTAGGAGCAGACAGAGCAGCCAAATTCTTCTTCTTCTTTTTCTTTTGACAATTGTCAAATTGAAAGCAGGGAAAATCGGAAAATTGATTTATGAATGATTTATTCGGAAAATACTTGGAAATATTAAAAAATACACATTAATTTTTATAAAAATAACATTTCGATGCCTTTCAATTGTTTTTATTGGTATATATTTCTTCTTCTAAAATTGACATTCGTATCTAACCTCTAAAAACAGAATTTGGAGCAGAATTTAGCAGAAAGGTGTTTTTTGAGCTTGTTGCTATAATCTGATTTTTTCTGCTCTGACACAAATTTGACAGCCGCTCCCAATTGAGCCGCTCTGCTCTGCTCCGAAATTTTTAAGCAGTCATCGAACACACATAATATTCATAAAATTTTAGTTCATTCATCCCGTACCCCGGTTCTAAATTCCAACCGGCAACATCACAGAAAATTTTCCTTGAAGATGTTTACTTCGGTTCGGTGCATTCATAAATTAAATTGCGCGCGAATGCTGCCGAACGGCCTGTCGTGGGAAAAGCTTTTCCCCTTCGGTAATCGTGTGAGCACTGGGAGCAGTCCAATTGCAAGAAGTGGGGAAATTTCATTGGATTAGTGAGGTTTTTGTTTTTTGACTGGGTTAGTGCAACTTTGTGCATGAGTATCTTTTTTTAAGCTTTCTTTAATATTTTGTTGTTGTAGCGAAATTTTATGTTGAACTTCGTGACTGAGTGTAGCAGGGCCTTAAGCACTCTGTGATAATAGGGACGTATTTAATTTTTTTTTATGGTAAAACTGTTTTTGACAATTTTTTTTTTATGTGGTAGTGCTAAGCTCCCCAGCGGGAAATGAAGCGATTCAAAAATTTTACTGAATCGATTCTTTTGAAGCAGAGAAGTGCTTCTCTTAGCCTTGCCGTACATTTCTTTTTTAACATTGCATGTCCTAGCGGGGAAGCGATTCAATTAAGCGTGTTTGTAACGATTCGAAAGCGATTATTAGGAATGCAGAAGGAAGCACAATTGACTCGGTTCCCTTTTGCCAGTTAGGGAAAAGCTTTTTTAGATTCGATTTTCTACTGCTAAAAAGCTTTTATATTCTTCATAGGGAATTATTGTGAATTCGCCTTTAGAGGAAATAAATGCAATGTTAATTTTTATCTATTAATATATATTTTTTTATGTACTGCACAGTAAATTTAACAAAAAGAGTTGAAAAGTTTATAAATAAAAAGTAATTCTAAAATAGCAAAAAAAAAAAAATTTCATTCAATAAATAAATTTAACAAAAAGTAATTCAGAATATAGAAAATAAAAAAAATTTTTCATTTAATTAATACATTTAACAAAAAAGAATTCTAAAAGTAAATAAATAATGATAATTTTAGGAACTTTTGTTCTGTTTGTAAATAAAAAGTAATTCTAAAATAGCAAAAAAAAAATAAAATTTCATTCAATAAATAAATTTAACAAAAAGTAATTCAGAATATAGAAAATAAAAAAAAAATTTTTTCATTTAATTAATACATTTAACAAAAAAGAATTCTAAAAGTAAATAAATAATGATAATTTTAGGAACTTTTGTTCTTATAGTTAAAAGTCTTTTTATAAATTTTATTTTTAATTTTACGGAACCCCGTCCGCATGGCCTTTTCAAAATCCAGGTATCCAAATTGTTCGTTTTTTATCGCCCCCTTTGATTATGAAAAAATTAAAAATTAGAAGATTTACCAGTATTATGACATTATATATTACCGTATACGTAAGTATTAAAAAGTTTGAATTTTTTCAATGCTATTTTGCGTTGACGTCCATCCCAGTTCATTGATGAAATGACTTCTACATCAAAAAACAGGTGCATGCATTCCTGCACAGGACTTTTGCCAAGTAATTCCCTTATATGTGAAATCTATTAAAAGATTAAATTGTTATAAGAAAAATATCATTTTCACTTATATTATCAAGCCTTACCAGATCCTCTTCGGAGTAATTCGCTATCTGTTGTTCAACTGCTTCCAGGCCTTCTACTGTTTTTATAGGGAAAAGCTTAAGTTCTGCAGTCTTTGGAAACGCTTTTTCTACTAATTTATTAACCAAAACGCTGTGCCTAGTTAATATTTTATTTTGGTTTTCCACCACGTTGAATATTTTCGAAAAGTTTTGAACGTGTAAATCTAGCGTCTGGTGTACTTTTGAAAAATTTTCCTGCAATACTTTATTTTGTTGCTCTGATAAACAAATTCACTTAATTAAAGGTATTCCTTTGGGAAATTTTATATAAATACCAAAGTCATTGCATCTACAGATTTTTTTCGGACTGTTTGTCTCTCCTAAATTTTCTTTATAACTTTCTAGGAATATATCCGGGCCGATTACTGCATTGCTGCGAAATACTGGAGGTGGTTCAAAATGAATATTTGAGAAATTTCTTTTTGTAGGTTCCATATCTTACTGCAAAATTTAAATATTAGCTGTTAAGTATGTTAAACTTAGTTGGTTCTGAGAAGGTACACATTACAAAGTACAGTTATGAAGTACTGGAATAAAAACGAATCCATTTTCATATGGCAAAGCTACAACTTTACACAAATATTCACTAATTCCGAATTTTTCTTCTTTGCTACTGAGGTTTTTATCAAGTGTTATACCTAACGCTTCTGAAGACTGTACAGGCTCAACGAAAAAATCATCAACTAATAAAAATTTACATCCTATAATGGAATCTTCCTCATCGCAATTTTTAATGAACCCAAGAAGTTTTATTGGGATTAGAGACTTTAAGTAACAAAAATTATCTGGAGGACATGAGCTCAAGAAAACGGAATCAAAGTTATAATTTTTATAAAGTAGCGAGCTAGTTATTTTTGATTTCTTTTTCGATATTTTTGTAGGTCCACATTTTCCAATATACAGTTTTTGAAATTTGCTTCTTTCAACAGTTCGGTTGTGAAGTTGCTCCAAAATTTTGGTAGGTTGACGGATATCCTTTTTTAAACTTTGAAGATAGTTCTCAAATTTGTAGGCGGAAAATTTGTCTACGTTTCCATACTTCTTTACACATTCCGGCAAATGCAGTAAACTGTGTACATTATAAGTTATTCTATTTTCTCCGTAAAGAACGGCATAATTTGCAACAAAAGTATTCAATATTTCTTGTACACATTCCATATTTCGTCTGCAATTGTTCGGACAAGATATTAACCTATAAGCTGTATGTAGTAAAAGAAAGTGAATATACAATTCTTCATCTGGAATATCTTTAAAGAGAATTATGCCCGTATATAATATTATTTGACGAAACTCTGTTGCTTTCCACCTAGATAGTTCGTCAAGAGTTCTTGGTTTTCGAGCAAATTCTTTAGGAATAAAACTTTTATATATTAATAATTTATTATTCAATATCTCCTTATTTTCATTACTAAGTTTGCTTCTTTGGTGTGCACCTTTCCAAATAGAACACATAATTTTTTTTACCACTCCAAGATCTATTAGATGCATTACATCTAAAGGGAATTGAGTCACCATGTCAATGTTTATTTCTTCTAAAGCTGTCTTATTTTCCCAAAAAGATTCCCTATGATGGTATTTATATTTCCTTGTTCTGAAATCTTCATCTGTTATCACTGAGGAAATTGATGATGCATATGTTAATCTTTTATTTTTTCTTACAGCTCTCTGCGTGCATTTTGAGCAGCCATCACTTGATGTGTGACCCACTATACCTGCAAGAAATGACCTTGCTGGAGCATCACATACGAAGCAGTTTATTTTAACAGAAACTGTTCTTCCATTTATTGAAAGTCCTACATTATATAGATGCTTTATTTCGTTTACAAATTCTGCCAGGAAATCATTCACGTTTTCGGGTTTTCGAGGGCCAGTGTAAGCGCCTATTAGAAACGGACTAGTTTTTACACAAATCGTTATATCTCCTAATATTGGCCAAAGTTGTTCAGTAGAACTTTTAAAAAGTGGCATACCATCAATACCTATATTAATTACTAAACAGTTTGTTTCGGCGGGTAACGATATATTCAACATCAACAGAGATTTCTCTAAGCCAAAATGGAAGTACTTTCCAGGGTGCACAGTTTTTATATCAATTTGTTTATATTTTGTTTGAAGTAAAGTTTTACTTGAAGATGGTACGTCAACTCCCGCCCTTCTAAATATACATATTTAAAATATCGTCCCCTGCTTTCCTACTTATTCTATGTTTTATGTACCAGTCTTTTATATCTTCTTGAATTGTGTTGTTTTCGGGTACAGCTGGGAAAGAACTATTGAAAAAATTTGAAATTCCACTATTTGTTGGAATATTATAATTATCATTTAATTTTTCATCATTTTTAATATTTGCAATGCTATTTGATTGTTTATTATCTATTTTGTTTGATGTTACAGGAGTGTTATTACGTTCTTTGGCAACTAATCGCCTAAAATGCCTTCTGCTTATATCGCAAATCTTGTCACTCATTTTTACAAAATATATTTCAAATCTTTCCTGCTCGCTTTTGACTCTCACTGTACTATAAATATGAAATTTCATCATAACTACTTTTCGTCTTACTTTAAAAATGAAATTGATTTAAAATAAGTTTTTACTCACCTTCAATCCAAAATGATAAACTATAAATTTTATATTACAACTCCAAAATATCTCACTTATAATTAAAAAATTTTCCAATATGAAAATTGAAATACCGTTTAAAAAACTTAAATTTAATTTTACGAATTAAAATTAATTTTACGACACACAAAGCACTTTCAACAAATCGCGGCCTTACTTAACAATAACACGACAAAAACCAGAATGACCCAAATTATTCTAATGCGCAGGCCTAAGGGCTTAAAACATCCAAAAAAGGAAATCGTGAAATACTAAGAGTGCTTAGCTCTTATATTGATTTTCTCTCTGGGACGACATGTGCTTACGAAAAGATTCCTTTGGCAGGGGCATAGAAGCGATTCTTTGCCGCCTCGATTGGAAGCACGTCAAACATTTCCCGCTGGGTCAGGAGTCACCCTTTGTACTACTAGTCCGTCATGTCATTTGTCACGTCATGGTGCAATGTCTAGCAGTAAGCTTAGTACGGGGGAGGGGTGGGGGAATAGGTTAGGGATTATAAAGGTACGGGAGGGTATTGAAGAAGATGGTGATGAACCTGCCCAGTAGGAATTCTAGGAAGGCCTTACCGATTGAGCACTGAAATAAGTTCTCATCTGGTAAGGGGTACCCCTTATTTTCTTGGTGCTAGATGAGCCCTTACAAACCCCATTACAAGAGAAGGCAGATGGTAAGGTGTAGTCCAGAATTATACCCAAACAAGTGAGAGTCTGCCCGATGACTCAAGGGAGCTTTCCTGGAGCTTTCATAAATTTTATAGAAAAAAAGAAAACGGGCAATTATATTCGTCGACATAAAATGCGACATTAGCATACTCAATAGCCCGGCTCTCATTCGATACGGAGGACAAGCAGCTTTGGAGAAGTGGAGAATTTAGTTGGGGGACTGCTTAGGTAAAGCCACTCTCGGGCTTGGAAAAAAAGACACTTGTAAAAGATGAAAAAAATAAAAGCGTTTCGACACCGGATCACATATCCATAGGCGCCCATGAATATCTCTTTTTGCAATGTCCATTTGCTGCCTTACTATACCCCTTACAGATGAGCAGTTCTATAAGTACTCTAAGGTAAGTACTAAAGTAAGGCCTTACCTCCTATGACATCGTGTGTAAAAGTAAGCACTTCTGTAAAAGGATGTGGTAAGGCCTACCCCTTACCAGTAAGTGCTGATTTCAGTACTTCTGTAAGCTTATCGGTCCTACTGGGTGCGTTTGAACTCTTGGATGTTGTAGGAGCTCGGAAATATCGACATCCTTAATATGTTAGAAAACAAAACAAATGGTCAGTTATAAGAAAAAAATTTTGTTTTTCTCACTTATGCGCATGTTTTAATGAATTTTGAACCATTGTGCGGCGCTTCAGCACTCTCCATACGAATTTGAACACCCGCTTTAGTGCAACGAACGGAATACGGAGGAAATTTTTGTTTGCTAACGTTCAGGAAAAACAAATTCTCTAGAAAAATCTTGTGGATTTACTACTATTATAGTTATTTGAACTAATTTCTGTTCTTCAGGACTCGCGAGGTGTACAAATGTCTCAAAGTGCTCGACGTCAATAAATCCACTGGACCCGACAATATCCCCCTATGGTACTCAGTAAATGTGCCTCACATCTAGCTAAACCTCTGCGCAAACTTTTCGCCCTGTCCTACTTCTCCGGAGTTTATCCAAACTCTTGGAAACTAGCTCATGTTCAGCCCATTCCCAAAAAGGGGAAGCCAGCGACCCTTTAAGGTACGGGAGGGTATTGAAGAAGGTGGTGATGAACCCTGCGTTTGAACTCTTGGATGTTGTAGGAGCTCGGAAATACCGACATCCTTAATTCTTCTTCTTCTTCTTTGATCCGTTAGCTGGCGGTCCGAGCGGGACGTCCCCGCAACGGATACGCTGCTGTCGGTGCCGCTGGGTCCCGAACTCTATTCACGATTCGCTTCCATTCTTCTCGGTTTTTGGCGGTGTCTCGAGCCTCGGTAACTGATAATCGTTGATTCTTTAAGTCACCCTCGATATTCTTCAACCAGGTTTTCTTCGGTGCCGATCGCTGTATTCTCCAGTCTGCAGGACGGTCTCGCCAGAGAAGTTTACGTGGCAAGCGGTTATCATCCATTCGGCAAACATGTCCAAACCACCGTAGTCGACGTTTTTGCATTTCTTCTTCGATCAGTGTTTGCTGATCGCATCTTTGTCTGACAACCTCATTTCGAAGGCGATCACGGAGTGAGACACGGAGGATCTGCCTCATACATCGCATTTGGAAGACCTCGAGCTTCTTAACGTCCGGTTTGAGCAGTGTCCACGTTTCAGATCCATAAAGAAGAATCGGAAGAATCAAAGTTCGGTAAAGACGTAGTTTTGTTTTGATGGAGATATTTGCTCGTTTCCATATGCACCACTTGAGCGAGGCGAATGTTGCTGTTGCCTGGCCGATACGGCTGTGAACGTCGGCCGTCGATGCTACTTTCGTTTCCTCAACCAATGATCCCAAATATTTGAACCTTGGAACTTGTTCGATTTGGGTTCCATCGAGGTGAACACTGGCTCTTGATCCATCCGTTGTGAGCACTTTGGTCTTTTCCGCATTGATTTTTAACCCGTATGATTGGGCGATGCGGGAAATATCGTATAAGATGTCCGTTGCTTCGGCATCCGTGTCGGCGAAAACAGCGCTATCGTCGGCGAACATTAAGTCTGTTACGAAGTTGTTGTCGTCGTATTGAACTCCGAGTCGTCCATCGAATGCTTCACGCATAATCGCGTCGATCACAACGTTGAAGAGAAGTGGCGAAGCGACGTCTCCCTGTCGGACACCCGTCTGAATCGGGAACTCCTCGGATAAGTCGTTTCGAATACGAACGCTGCTGGTTGAGCCATCGTACGACGCTTGGAGAAGTTGGATGATTCTCAATGGCACGTGTTCGGTTACCAAGACTCTCCACAAGCTGTTCCAATCGATGCAATCGAAAGCGGATTTGAAATCGATGAAAACGACGACAATTCGTTTGCCGCAACGGATTCTTTCTTCCATTAACTGACGGAGGGCGAATATTTGATCAATGCATCCTCGATGTGGTCTAAATCCCGCTTGTTCCTCCCGGCTCGTTTGCTCTCGATGTTTCTGTAGCCTCGATTGTATTATTTTCGTAAATACTTTACCGACGATCGAAAGAAGGCTAATACCGCGATAATTCTTGCATTCCCGACTGTCGCCTTTCTTCAAAATTGGGACAACGATCGCTTTCTTCCATACCGAAGGGACACGATCCGAATGCCATATGTGTGTTATGAGGACATGAAGTCGTTGTGATAAGACATCACCTCCAGCTTTGATCATCTCGGCGGTTACTTGGTCTATTCCCGGCGCTTTTCCATTTTTCAGCGATTTTATTGCTGTCTTCACCTCGATAATTGTTGGTTCGGTATCGAGAGACTGATTCATCGGCTGTTCGATAATCGGTGGTTCGGGTGCTGGACCTTGCGGCGGATCGTGGTTATACAGCTGGTGGAAGAATGCTCTCCACCGCTCCAGGCGTTCATGGGCCGAAGTCACAAAAGTTCCATCCGATTTTTTGATGTTGTCGTTTGTTGATGTTGTTTTGCCGCCTAACCGGCGGATTGTCTGGTACAGCGTCCGGTACTCGTGCCTCGACGCCGCTTTTTCCATGTCGGCCGCAACGTTATTCCAGTACGCTTCTCGTTCCAATTTCATTTTCTGCCGAACTTCTTTGTTCAATCTTCTGTATTCCTCAAAGTCGACGTGTTTCATGCGCTTCCGCTGATCGACGAGGTCCAGACAGCTGTCCGAGATCCATGGCTGCGTCCGTTTACGGATAGTTGGACACAACTCCATTGCACACTCCACAATAGACTCCGACAATTGCCTTTCTTCTACATCGATATCGTCCGGTATTGCGAGCGCCGCGAATTTGTTGGATAATGCCATTTGAAACTCTCGCCCGATGGCCGGGTCCCGTAGGCACGCCCAATTTTTCTTGGCTGGTGGTGGCTCCGTTTTCTTCGCTCTTTGCAATCGCATCTGCAATTTCGCTCGAACAAGATAATGGTCCGATCCGCAATCGGGTCCACGCATTGCACGTACGTCTTTAAGCGTCGATCGGAATCTTGTGTTGATCAAAACGTAGTCTAACATCGCCGAGTCTTTGCCGGATGGATTTCGCCAGGTGAGTTGGTGTTTGAGTGGATGGCGGAAAATGCTGTTGCCAACGATCAAGTTGTTTGACGATGCGAATGAAAGCAGGCGTAAGCCGTTGTCATTAATTACTCCGTGTCCGAATTTGCCCATGGTTTCTTCCCAGCCGGTTCGATCTACTCCTGAATGTGCATTGAAATCCCCCGCGAGAATTATTAATTCGGTTTGAGGTATCATATCCAGCGTCTGTTGAAGCTGATCGTAAAATTCGTCCTTGTTCGTGTCCGTGCTGGTCTCGGTTGGCGCATAAACGGATATGATATGGGTCTTGATCGTTCCACTGATGGTTATAACCGCCAAACGCTCGGATATCGGTTGGAATGCGATAACGCTGCTGGCAGCCCGTCGGTCGACCATAAAGCCGACGCCGGCCTCTCTTTTCTCACCACCGGAATAGTAAAGCATCATCGTTTCGTCGATTGTTGGCGGGACGATTGTCAATATCCCGGATCCGGTAAGCCGTAGTTCCGATAGCGCAGCAATTGATATTTTGCATTTCAACAATTCCATTGCTATGATTTCCTTTTGACCAACGTGATGTCCTGTTCGTACATTCCACGCAGCGAATTTTAATTCCCTTTTCGGTGTGACTAATTTGGGTGTTCGGCCAGTAACCCACTTCTCACCAGCATCCCTGGTCCCCAGTGCTGGCGCATCGGCTGCCCCGGATGCAGTAGCATTATTTCGGCCAGTAACCCACTTCTCACCAGCATCCCTGGTCCCCAGCGCTGGCGCATCGGCTGCCCCGGATGCAGTAGCATTATTTCGTGAATAGTTAGTTCGTGTATCCATGCGGTTTCTTGCCTAGTTTTTACGATCGACTCGGCAGGTCGACAACCCTCCTCCTTTCACACTCTGGGCTTGGGACCAGACGAAGGCGGAGTTGACATCCTTAATATGTTAGAAAACTACGCAAATGGTCAGTTATAAGAAAAAAAATTTTGTTTTTCTCACTTATGCGCATGTTTTAATGAGTTTTGAACCATTGTGCGGCGCTTCAGCACTCTCCATACGAATTTGAACACCCGCTTTAGTGCAACGAATGGAATACGGAGGAAATGTTTGTTTGCTAACGTTCAGGAAAAACAAATTCTCTAGAAAAATCTTGTGGATTTACTACTATTATAGTTATTTGAACTAACTTCTTTTCTTCAGGACTCGCGAGGTGTACAAATGTCTCAAAGTGCTCGAAGTCAATAAATCCACTGGCCCCGACAATATCCCCCTATGGTACTCAATAAATGTGCCTCACCTCTGGATAAACCTCTGCGCAAACTTTCCGCCCTGCCCTACTTCTCCGGAGTTTATCCAAACTCTTGGAAACTAGCTCATGTTCAGCCCATTCCCAAAAAAGGTGAAGCCAGCGACCCTTTAAACTACCGCCCAATAGCAATTACTCCTGTTCTCTCCAAAATCATGGAGACAATAATCAACAGAAGGCTGATGAAATATCTGGAATCCAACCAAATTTTACACGACAGGCAGTACGGCTTTAGACCGAAAAGATCTACTGGCGACCTGCTTGTGTGTCTGACTGAGGCCCTCAACCAAAACATCCATCACTTCGGTGAGTCTGGTTCTTGTTGCTCTAGATATTTCCAAGGTTTTCGACAGAGTATGGCATCCCGCTCTGTTGTCTAAACTCCAAGCTATTGGTATCGACTCAGTTCTAAAGAACTGGATTGAGAGCTTTCAGTGGCGGTTCCTCCTTGGAAGCAAAGGAAGCACTGCTTCCCTTGACCAAATATACAACTTCCTAAAAAAATTAATTTAAATATATTAAGATTAATCACAAGAAAAATCTTAATATATTTTCTCCTCTGGAAACACTAAAGCTGGAGATATTACAGCTTCCCCATGTTGTGTTAGTCCATGGTCATGATATGAGCGGCGAGCGGCAGAGTTAAATTTTTCTGGTGCCGCTCTTATCGCGGCCGATGCCTTACACTACATAGGGAAGATGTAATATCTCTAGCTTCTTCGCCACGGAAAATCATCCTGAAAACCCCAACACATTCAATTTAATTGAACTCATACTAACGCAAAGGTTTGCGTTAATACAGTACCCTCAGAAGCTGAGCTAAACGCAGCTTCTTCGGAACCAAACAGGCGGAATTGAGAAGTCGAAGATAGAGAAATTGTCTGTATCCACCAAATTCTCTTTGTTTTTTGGTTTCGTTTTCTGGTAATCTCTTCTGGCTTCGAGCGATATTAAATTTGCTCTTAAAATTTTGCTTTCAAAGTTTGTTTTTGACTCTTGAAATATGAAATTTCGTTTTGCATATTTGAGTGAAGAAAAAAGAGATCGAAGATAAGTGAAGTTTCTCTTTAACTATTGCTTACTCTAATGGGGTGGTGGGCGGTGTGTATTGAAATAAGCTGATGCATTTGTAGCTTCCATTATACTTTTTATGATCCTTTTTAGTGATGATTTAAAGCATTTAAAGGGATAGTGAATATTTTTATGAAATGTATTTTTGAGTATACGGGCTGCCTGAAGTGTTTTTTTGCAAGGAGAATGTAATGATTGTTGGCGAGGGTGCAGGGTTTTCTTATAACTATTTTTTTGGCTTTGAGCCAAAATTACGCATATGTATGAAAAATTCAATGAGATGAAAATAGTAGTTGCAGTTTTTCAACGGCTTTTCTTTGGATGTTTCAACAGAATCTCAAAAAAAGGAGCACGCTAGCAGCGAAACTATTTTGAAAATATTAAAGTAAAAAAATTGATTTCTTTCACTTTTTTGAAGTTTAAAAAAATTTATTTAGAACGACCAAAATGATAAAATTTTCACAAAATGGCCGATAATTTAAGGCCGTGACACACTGGTGGCTTCGGCTTAGCGACGTTGAAGCGCTGAAATGCTAAATTATAGAATCGAAGCCGGATTGAAGCCAAGTATAACACAATAATGGCATTCGCCTTCGTTTTAGTAGAAAATTTGTTTAGTAAATTTGTTAACTAAATAAACTTTGTGAAATTATAATGGAAAATAAACTTGAGGAAGTTATTAAATTAGTAGGAGTACCAACATACGTTTATTTAAAATGAAGAAAAAAGCGATTCCGGTCAAGAGAACTATTTCTGCAAAGGAAGGAACGTGAGTTCTATCTATCAAATAAAATCTTGGGATCATGAAATGATTTTGAAAACCTTTAGAATGAATGTAAGTTGCTTCAATAACTTGCTGGCGCTGATGCACGGACACCAATCGTAACGGAATACCTAAAATTCCACTGATTTTTTTCCACCCTTTTTTATATATACATTTTTGGTTTTCCTTAACCAACTCGATTAATTTTTCCTCAAAATCCATGATTCTTGAGTTGAATTTAAATTATCGGACAACTCACTTCGATTTTCCAAACTAATTAAACCGTCGCAGCTTCGAATATCAAATATCATTTGATTGGATTTCGAAGCTGAAGCTGCCATTGTGTTAATAAGTACTGGCACGTTTACATTTGATTCTGACAGACACCGGCTTCGATTATGTCACGGCCTTTACGGGGTTGGTTGCTAGAACTAGAAAATAGCCATTTCGTATAGTATTCGATATAATTTTTTTTTATCCTTCATTTTAATGTGTTTTTAATTTTATTTTATTCTTTAATTTACTCTTTCTAATTTTTTTTTTCTTTTTTTTATTCATTTCATATGTGCTTAATTGTAATGTAGTCTCTTTTAATATTTAGCCTCACTATTAATATTTTTAGTTTTTTAATCATGCCTATAATAGAATAGTGTACTATTTGTAAGACTCTGTCTTTGTACATAAATTGTTGTTAAATAAATATCATATCATATCATATCATATAACTAACATGCTCCAAACCTATTTTTTTAGACTCCAAACAATTCGTTATGTTTTGATTACCTGACTCCACTATAATGTTATTTTTCAGTTTTTTTATTTCAAGGTTTCGATACTTTTACTTTTAACGTTCGCCTTGCGCATTGCTTCCCTTATCCTGAATCTTACGAACCGCCACTGAGAGCTTTCTTTCTAGCCGTTCAATCAAGGTATATGGCGGATTACACTTTTTTACAAAGCGCTCGGTATATGGGTATCAAATGAAAGGATATGACAGTTAGAATACTCTTAGCTGTGTGACGTCATTCCAAATTCAAAATTTCCACCAACACAAAATGTCAGTTTCTTTTCTTTACAACGCCTTCGGTATGAGTATCAAATGAAAGAATATGACGAGTATAGTACAGTAAGCTATGTGACATCATTTTAAATCTAATATGGCGGCCCCTGGTAAATCTGATCCAGCATATTCCCAACCAATTCACAGATTCACCATCGGTATTTTTCCTCCTTCTCAAAACCGCTTCCTCCAAAGGTTGGGTTGAAAAAAAATTTCTGGTTTCGTTTCATGAACTAAAAATTTATTATATTTTCGGCGATGGGAAGGAGTGGTGTGCTGTGTAATTTGGCTCGTTCAGTTTATCATAGTGTTTCCACGATTACTAAAATTTCCTGCTGTTGGCGTTATTATCGAAACATAAAATTGAGATATTCTTAATATTATTTATGAAATGTTGTACAATTGGAGACTACTAATATCAAAAATAAATCGATAAAAACGCCCTACATTTGAAACTAATGTTAACCCATCAGATGTGCTTCATCATACAGCAACCGGAGCTAAATTTAGCTGTATGGTTAAAAATAGTTTCAATCTAAGATGGACTTGCACCACTTTCAATTCAAAATAAACATACTTACAACAATGTTAAGAGCTAAAACTCATCTCCTTTATTACTAGGATTCTGAATTAGGACTAGGACCTTAACGTGTTTACACATAAAAATATTATACTATGTTTTATCTAGAACTACCGTTATCTTCATTTTTTTCAAAAATGGACTTACGCCACTTTCAAAATAAACGGCTCATATAACGAAAAAACCCTATTTAAATTATAAGCGTGCAGATTTCATTTAAAACCCCTTTCTCTAAGCAAAAAGATCCTTCTAATGAATCGGCAACAACAATGGATAGGGCTAGAACCAGTTAGTTTATCAGATAAAGAAAACTGTGTAAATGCTCCACACTTTTTGTTAAATTAATTTTAAGTTTTAAGTTTAGTTTAACCTCCCTATTCTAAAATTGTGACCAGTCATAAGTCACAAGGTTTGGGGGCTCACGCCTACTTCTTATGAAATTTTTATTTAGGTATTTATGTCAATGTTAACACAGAAACTGCGTTTACTTCATTTCAAAATCGCTTTTACGTTGCTTTTCATTCAAGTTGAGTTGAGTTTCCTTCAAGTTGAGTATCATCACCAAACACTTGTGATTGCGTTGTGACTTATGACTGCTTTTAGAATAAGGGGGTAAGTTTTATAAACTTGTTGTTTTTGAAAAATAGCAAGTATTAGTGCAAACAGAATTTAGGTAAAAACGTTTAATCTAATTTTACTGAACTGAAAGGGGTGAGGATAACCGACATATGTAAAGTGTCATATCTTCTTATCTAAGCCACTATCAAGTACTCAGAGATAATAAAAGAGTCACGCGCATGTCGAAAGGGTGAATATCAGCCAAGGATGTACCAATCCCTGTGCGTATATTACTCCAAAGTTTTTTTGCATGATAAAAAATGTGTTCTTTCATTAGTTTAACCCTCGTATCTATTTTTAATACACCGAAAAGAAAACATGTCGTTAAAATAGGATCGCGTAAAAAATTTCGGCACCCTTTTTACAGATCAATCCGCACTAAAGAATTATCGCCTATTAAAAAGGGAGTCCCATCCACGTCAACCCTTTTCGAATGCAGCAAGGATCTAACGAAGCTGACGCAGAAACAAAACCCGATGTGACATTAATGGTATGTGGTGGACATGAATCCGTAAATCTATAGGGCACACAGGGAGCAGATGCACTTTTTTGGTGATTCAAGGATGTTTCTGGTAGAGATAGACCCTTCATTTACTAGCTTTGTTACTTTCAGTTTTGTTTTTCTATTTCCGTTTTTTTGACGTCCACGTTAAGTGATGCATGAGTCTTGATTAAAGATGCCTCGTTTATCGAGGGTTGTCTCGGTATTTTTTAACAGTTTTTGTCGTAGATAAATATGCCTTGTAATTTGTGCAGGGCGTAGAGTAGCCTTGTGCTTTTCTTTAGAGATGGTCTATTTTTTAAATTTAAGAAAATTATTGGGATTATTTTATAAATGTATTATTTTTAATAAATTAATATATCCAAAATATTGTTGGTGTTAGAATTAATGAAATCAATCATATTTTATGTTTAATTATTGTGTGTAATTTCTTTCAGTCAGAAACGAACTATTTGACCAAATTAGCTCACATATACCATTTTTGTGAATTTTCGTATATAAAAAAGTTTACATATATATTTTTTTATTATGCAAAACACAGAAAAGTTATAAGTGGGGGTTAGGTAAGGTTATGTTAGGTATGGCTGAGCTGTTGGTTTTAACTCATACACCTAGGCCAAAAGGGTAGCCCCATTGTGATGTTATAGTGATCCCACTTTAAACCTGATGTTAAAGTGTCGTTTCGTCTTTCCTCCTCGCTGGATTTTTACTGCTTCTGCCTGCAAATGCGTCCCTATCAGACAATGTCCGGTCAACAATCCTGCTATAACTGTCTTGTCTCCCGAGGCTCTGTAGTGAAGTGATGCGCCTAAGATCATAAAAGGGTGAGGTTGTTTTGGCCAAAGTGCTTTGATTAAGATCCTTCCAATACTTGTATGCTTAAAAATAGCACAAGGCGTACCAACCGTTTCCTTTTCAGGAAGGAGAGTGGCGGTCGTGGCTTTCCTAGCCAGCTCGCCAGCTTTACAATTTCCCTCTATATTTCGGAGACCGGGCACCCTTACGAGGAGGTAGAGATAATTCTAGAGCTGTTGTGAAAGAACGCAGGCCTTTCAGTAATGGCTCGCCTCTCAGAAATCTGAGAAGATGTAGACCAGTGATTCTCAACCAATGTACCGCGGCACTTTTGTGTGCCGCCAAATTCAGGAAACAAAAGTCCACAACCGATCACATACTCGCATTAAGACGAGGTAATTGAAAAAACGAAAGAGTTTTATATAGAGACCCACCTCTTTTTCATTGAGTTTAAGACAGATATGATCTTTTTTTTATGTGATAGACTAGAGACACGACAAACTTGGTTGCCAACATAGCATATGAAGAGAATGCATTTTTCCCATATAAATCTGATGACTGAACTGTCGATAAGTGCACCAGAAGACTTAAAAAACTTTTTGCGTATGGACAACGAAACATACGAATTTTTATTAAATGAAGTCAAGCCTTTCATTGAAAAACAAGATACGCTATTGAGAGATGCGATTTCTGCAATTGAAAGATTATCGACGACACTCCGTTTTCTAGCTAGCGGGTAATGCTTTCAGAATCTTACATTTTTGACAGCCATCTCTCCTCAAAGCATTGGAAAAATTGTAATAGAGACGTGTTTGGCAATTATAAAAGTATTAAAAACTTACATAAAAGTAATGCTAAGGTAAAAATATCTTGGAGTAACGTATATAACGTATGCTCTTTATTTTATAGATTCCGAAAAATGAACATGAATGGATGGATGTTGCAGAGGAGTTTGGGAGAAGGTGGAATTTTCCGAACTGTATCGGCGCCATCGACGGCAAACATATAGAAATAAGGAAACCAGCTTGCTCAGGATCCTATTATTTCAACTACAAAAAAAGTTTTAGCATTGTTCTTTTGGCTATCGTAAATGCAAAATACGAGTTTATTATGGTAGAAGCCGGCGCGAATGGGAGAGTGTCGGATGGCGGAATATTTGCAAATAGTAATTTTTTTGAAAAATTATCAGACAACTTGTTGGAAATTCCTGAATCAAGTGAGCTACCAAGTTTTCCAGTAAAAATGCCTTTTGTTCTCGTAGGCGACGATGCGTTTCCCCTCGAAAAAAATTTGATGAAGCCATATGGCGGTGATAATCTATCAAACGAAGAACTTGTTTTTAACTATAGACTATCTCGTGTACGAAGGATTGTCGAGAATGCTTTTGGCATTCTTTCATCACGTTTTCGAGTTTTATTAAACAAGATAAATCTTAGTCCACAGAAGACTACAATAATAACATTAGCTGTTTGTTATCTGCATAACTTTTTACGGCAGAAAAATTCTACCGTGTATTTGAGGGGGAGTGTCGACATAGAAAATATATCTAATGAGGAAATTGAACGAGCGGCTTACAGATCAGAACAACAGCAAATGACTGCATTACAACCAACTCGAGCTCGAAATTCTAAAGACATTGCCAAAGAAGTTCGAAAACAATTCACCAACTACTTTAATGGAGTGGGAGCTGTAGCCTGGCAAAATATACATAAATTACAAAAGAAAACATAAATAACTTTATACATTAATTTCAAATTCATAATTATCTATTAAAAATAATAAAAATAAAATTCCAAAATCAATTATATTGCATATCTTTGAACAATTCATTGAATGTGTGTGCTTGTCCACTAGTGCTGCGTTGATTTCCTGGTTGTATAATTATTACTTCACTCCCTGAATTATTATTACATTCTTCCAGAGAGGAGGAATATTGGAAGCGAGGAGTTGATGCCCTCGTAAAATATGTAGGTGAAGGTGCAGGAAGCGGAGTTGACAATCTTGTTGAATGACTGGAAGAGGGAGGCATCGGTACAGCATTTAAAGTCAATTCATTCAATTGACCTAAAATTAATATGTCATCAATAGCTTTTTTTGCATAAATTTGTTGAATGGAGGAGAGTTTTCTGTATGATGTCGCCCAGCCTTCGGCGTATATATCAGCATCGTCTTTGTTTTCCTCTTTCTTTTCTTCAATTGCTCTAAGGCAGGGGTTCCCAACCTTGTGCCCGCGGGCGCATATGTGCCCACGAAGATATTTAATTGTGCCCGCGACAAAGTGCTAAAATACGAAAAAAAAAAAAAAAAAAAAAAAAACAAATCTTAAAAATAAAAAAAATTTTTAATTTTAAAAATCTTGCTAGATGTAGTGAGAAATTCGCTAAATTGGCTACACTAACATCTGTCTAATCCACCAGGCGAATTAGACCTTTAGACCCTAACTTTGTCGGGTAGGTCCCACGATTTGGTTGCATTTTTATTGTTTTTCTCGCTAAGTAGCTTTGAGTAAAACTCACTACTTAGTACGAAAAGCAATAAAATCGCGGCCAAACCGCCATCCAATATGAAAGAAGCCTTACAATCATGTCTTTCCCGGCGTCTTTATTGTATTATTATAGTAGTATAATATTAGTTGTCACAGCGAGCGGTCGTTGTAAACTCTTACTGTTATCATCAGGTGCTACCAATGTGTTGTGTTGTTTTTAAACCCGACTTGTGCCCGCCAGTTTGTTTTGCAATCTCGAATGCGCCCGCACCACATAAAGGTTGGGAATCCCTGCTCTAAGGCATCTTTTAGTATCGCGTTTTTTTCCGCTAAATGATGAGTTACAGACCTGCCCCTTTTTTGGCCACTATTTCCTGACGAGCAAACTTCCTGTAATAACATCAAATCCTCACATGAAATTTCACAAAAATAATTTTAAGCAAACAATTTATTTACCTCTCTTTTATCCCACTCATTTTCCTTTTCCGCATCCTCAAATATATCGATGTCATCATCCATTGTTGATATTCCGGGCTGTTGCGTTTCATGGTCTTGTAGGAATTCCAATTCCGTAAAGTACCACAATGTCGGTACATAAACAGAATCTGGATCGGTACCCGAATTACTGCTTTTCTTCACTTTTTTTAATTCTCTCCGAAAGCAGGTGCGAATGTTGTTTATTTTGCTTTTTACACTTTCTACACTTGCGTTTGGTTCCAATTCTTTATATTTTTCAAGAAGTTTTTCCCAAGCCACTTTTTTTAAATATTTGTCTTTAAAAACATTTGATTTCACTTTCCATAGCTCCGGTAATTGTTTATATATTTGGAAAAACTCTCTCCAAAATTCGTTATTTTCCGTCATTTTCACTTTAAATTCTCAACGAATCCACGAAGTGCACAGGACAAAAAAATATTTCAAATGATGTTCGCCTGCTAAGTTCGCAACACTACTACAAACATACAACATGGTTGCCAACTGCTACTGAAAATCAAAAAATTTTGATTTCATTCCAACCGCTTGACCAACTTCAATTTAAAGTTGACAACCAATCCACACACTTTCAATTCTAACACCAACATCAAATGTTGTCGTTGTCGCTTTAGGGAAAGCCCCCTTTGTACTGTTCGACAATCTATTTTTCCCTATAGAATGTCGAACAGCAGTTCAAGCCGGAATCTCCGGCTTAGCCCCTGTAATCGAACCAGAACCGGTCTCTTGATCATGCTAAATGACACCCTTCGCGGTCACCAACATTATTGCCTGAAACATGAAGCAATACATCAACAAAAACTTAAGTTTTGTATGAGTTAAACTAAAGCTTAATGGCCCGGCTTCACCGACCTCAGTTCAATAATGTTCAGTTCAATCCACGTAAGTATATTCACCGGCTAAAGTTCAGTTCATGTTCAGTTCGTGCAAATTGTTGCCTTTTCGTCAAAAGTCAGAAATGCGAAAGCCCATTGGAATGGCATTCCACTATTCTAGTTGATTACTATCTTTTGAGCGAGCTTTTACATTTAACTTCACTTTGTGACCCGTTATGCGAACTGAGGTTTGCTTTTCCTCAGTTGAATATGTTTAAACTACATATATGCCGGGGTATTTTTTTTAAAGGTTTTTGAAACGTTTTCTGAAGAGGTAGAGCAGATATCGCCCCACTTAATTTGAAATAAGGTTTGCCTACTAGGGCCATTATAAAAAACTGATAATTTATTTATTTATTATTCGTCTACAGAAAAAAATCTTACAGACTACTAGCAAACAAATATAATACTTTAAATATTAACTAATATGTCAATTACAAGCAATTTTTATTTTCACCATATACATATGTAATTATGCGAAATTTAAGTACATAAACTTATAATAATACTTTTAAATTTTTCACGTTTTTCGTGCAAATCAATGTAATTGCAGACCTCATTAAACTTCCGTGAACAGTACGCAATGGGCTCATGTTGTCCTTAGGTTGTTCTATGATAAGATACATGCAACAAATTACTAGATCTAAGGGACGCACCAGGCACATGAATATTAAATAAAGTTAAAAGTTCCGGCGAACAGATTTTAAAACACAAGACATCTCTGACAAACATAATGCTAAAAACTGTCCTTCTGGATTCCAAGGTTTGTAATCCGAGGAGCAGACATCTTGCATTATAAGAAGGCGGGTTGGAATTCCAACGGAACCTACGCAAGGCGTAACGAGTGAAAGATTTTTGAATTGATTCAATTCGATTTATATGAACGGATAAGAACGGGCACCAAACCACTGAAGAAAATTCTAAAATTGAACGGACTAACGAAACGTATAATGTCTTTAACGTATAATGGTCGCGGAAATCACACGAGTTGCGTTTTATAAATCCCAGCGTTTTCCACGCTTTAGATGAGACATAATCAACATGCAAAGAACCGTCAAGCTTATTATCAAAGACAACTCATAGATCTTTGATGCACGAAGGATGATCAATAGTTAAATTACCAATTACATAATCAAAAGAAAGAGGATTAGAACGACGATGAAACGAAAATCTTTTACATTTACTAGGGTTCAGTACTAAATCATTTTTTGAACACCATTCTATGAGCTTATTTAGATCAGATTGAAGGTTTAAGCAATCACGATAATCTTGAGCAGAGATGAAAAGCTTCAGGTCGTCGGCATACAAAAGACATTGGGAAAAGGAAAAAATTTTAACTATGTCATTAATGTAAATTAAAAATAGAAGTGGTCCTAAATGGCTACCTTGAGAATCAATACACATTGTTTTCTATCAGAAAGGTAAGAATCGATCCACCTAAATAATGATGAGTGAAAACCAAAATTCCGAAGCTTATGTTTAAGCAAAGCCAAATTTACTCGATCAAATGCTTTGACAAAGTCAGTATAAATGACATCTACTTGGGCGCCACTCTCAATTTCTCTGATGGCAAAATGTTTAAAAAGAGTCAAGTTCGTAGAAGTTGATTTACCTGATATAAACCCATGCTGCTGCGGGCAAATCTCTTCCTTTATGTAAAAATAAAGTTTGTCTTTGACTAAACCTTCAAAACATTTAGGTACTGGTAACAGCTTCACTATCGCTCTATAGTTGTCAATCAAATTTCGAGGGCCTGCCTTATAGAGGGGTTTAACAAATGAAAATTTCCACTGATCTAAGAAATAACCCAATTTCAAGGAAAGATTAAAAATTATTGTTAACGCTGGAGCTAATGAATGACTACAATTTCGCAAAAAATAATTAGATATCATACATACCCATAGAATGCGTCCCCGTTTAAGGATCGCAAACAATAGTCAACTTCATCGGCCTTAAGGGATAACCAACCCAAATCAACTGTAGAGTTCAGATTATTGAACACGGAACCTCCCGGATGAGAAGAACTAGTACAATAATTAGACTCAAAAAAATCAGCAAATAAATCACAGCTTTCCTGCAAATTCGAGGAAGACCGATTATTAAATACCATATGTGAGGGAAAACCAGAAGAAGAGCGCTTCTTATTGATAAAGTGCCAAAACGCTTTACAATTATGTTTTATATTTGCTTCAGTCGCCCAAATAAATTGCCTAAATAAATATCTATGAAGGAAATCATACTCGCGCTGTAATCGTTTAAAATTAAAGTTAAATAAGATATTGGCTGGATTAGCTTTTACCAATTTATGTGCTTTGTTTTTAGCATTTTTTAGCCTCAACAGTCCACGTTTAAACCATGGCGGATGAGTAAATACTTTTTTTCTTACCATTGGTATGTATCTGTTAATTCCAGTCTGAACTACATTTAAAAATTTAGAATAAATTAGGTTTAAGTCATTAGAGTTAACTACGAGATCGTTATACCATTGTACGGACATAAAATAATCATTAAGTCTCGCATACCATTAGGAAAATCAATTACATAAGTATTAGTCTCTATAGAATTGGTAAAGCTTAGAACATTTAAATCAACAATTATAGGTTTATGGTGAAAGTCAGGTTTAGAAAGAGGGCAAAAAGCTTCTTCAACATTAAAAATTAAATCTGCACTTAAGAATACTAAATCTAAAATCCTACCTAACAAGTTGCACAAATGATTAATTTGATTCAAATTACAACCAAGAAATGAATCCACTATAATACTTTCACATTTTGATGTAACATTAGTGGGAATAAGACATTTATCCTCCTCAGACCAAATCCAGTGGATATTCGGCAAGTTGAAATCGCCCAAACAGCACAAAAAATTATTTACATCTGTGCATCCTGCAAATAGTCCCAGTATGTTGTTAGTGAAACCCAAATATCACCCGATAATGACTTAAGCCAATATCAGATATCGGGGTACACTTTAGTGCATAATCTCTCTCCCCATAGGGGCATTGCCATACGTTAGGGATGACGTGGCTCATTATGAAATATGCCAAAGCACTTCTTCAGATTTTAACTCACTTTGGATTAAAATCATCATCCGAAACCACGTCATATTCTTTTGCTTCCTATACAGAAGCCCTAACATAAGTAACGAAGCCTCCACTTCATCATTTGACACTATTTCCGAACAAATCTCGGGATTTTTATCGTCCAATCCTGAGTGTGAAATCATCGTTGCGGGTGATTTCAATGTTCACAATGTAAACTGGCTGACTTACTCAAATGGCACCAGTGCTTCTGGCAAGGACGTCGAGCTCTTTGCAGACATCAATAACTTGCATCAAATTGTGGATCATCCCACAAGAGTCCCTGATGTTGCTGATCAAGGAAGATATCTCCTTGATCTTTTCCTTACTTCTCATCCAGCACGATATACCGTCACAGTTGATTCACCTCTCGGCAATTCGGACCACTGCTTAGTTAGCGCTAGCTTCCCTTTCAAATTTCCCACCCCTCCCAAACCAGTCAGAAGAACTGTATGGCATTATGGGAAGGCCAATTGGCTGGGGCTTACTAATTTTTTCCAATCTACTGACTGGAACCAGTGTTTCCGTAATAAAAACGTCAACTCTGCCGCTATCAGTATCACTAGAATCATACAGGCAGGAATGCATTTGTTCATTCCTCATTCTACTAAATCTGTGAAGGCTAGGCCCAACAGATGGTTTAATCAGGAGTGTATGAATGCAATCAGAAATAAAGAAGCCGCCTTTCGAGCTTACAAGAGCTCCCCGAGTGAGTCCGTGCAGAGTATATAAAACTGAGAAATTCCTGTAAAGTCACCATCAGGAATGTCAAAAATTTATTTGACAGCAAGTTGAGAAGTAAACTCCTTAATGCAACCTCTGGTAGCAAAAACTTCTGGTCCTTGGTAAGTTCCATCAAGAAGAATTTCACCACCTCCACAACTCCTTCATTCATCCACGATGAAAAGGTGATAACAGACAGAAAATCCAAGGCCGATTTATTAGCATCTCTGTTTGCTTCAAATTCTTCTCTACCCCAAAATGATACGCTACCCCCCGTCCTCGAGCACAGCGCTCATTTGATGGACAGGGTTTTCTTCAGGACTCGTGAGGTGTACAGGTGCCTCAAGGAGCTCGATGTCAACAAATCCACTGGACCCGATAATATACCCCCTATCGTCTTAAAACAATGCGCCTCACCTTTGGCTAAACCTCTGCGCAAACTTTTTGCCCTATCATACTCTTCCGGAGTTTATCCAGACTCTTGGAAACTTGCTCATGTGCAGCCAATACCGAAAAAAGGTAACTCCAGCCTTCCCTCCAACTACCGCCCAATAGCAATCACTTCTATCCTCTCCAAAACCATGGAGACGATAATTAACAAAAAGCTTATGGGATATCTAGAATCCAACCAACTTATAAACGACAAACAATACGGCTTCCGACAAAAAAGATCCACTGGTGATCTTTTAGTTTGCCTTACAGAACAACTCAACCGAAGTTTGCATGGATCTGGTGAATCTAGTTTGGTTGCTTTGGATATCTCCAAGGCTTTTGATAGAGTATGGCACTCAGCCTTGTTAGCTAAACTCCAAGCTATTGGAATTGACTCGCTTCTCTATAAGTGGGTTGAGAGTTTCCTTTCCGGCCGTTCAATTAAGGTAGTTTTGGATGGCGTCAAATCTGAATCTCACCCCATCTCTGCGGGGGTCCCCCAGGGGTCAATTTTATCACCGGCCCTATTTCTTATCTTTATAAATGACCTTCTTTCAATCCCCTCCAACCCACTTCTCAGCTTCGCTGACGACGGTACTTTACGGTACTCGTACAGCTTCGATACAAGACAGACACAAACCAGATCCTGTCTTGATGATCGTGAACTAATGTTCAACTCTATTAAAAAAGACATCAAACTAATTCTAGATTGGGGAGAGAAGAATCGTGTCGAATTCAACCCCTCCAAAACCAAGTACTGTCTTATCTCAAAAAAGAAGTTCAACACCTCACCATCCTTGACAGTGGATGACGTTGAACTAAAGGCCGACCCATCCCTCCACATCTTAGGCGTGACATTAGCCAAAGACTTGCGTTGGAATGATCACATATTCCAAATCGCCAAACAAGCATCCCAGTGTTTGGGATTTCTTAAGAGGTGCAAGTTCCTCCTTCAGCCATCGGCCCGTGCTGTTATTTATAAATCCTACATTCGGCCTCTTCTCGAATATAACTCCCTCGTTTGGGGCGGTGCTCCAATAACCACCTTAGCATGGTTAGATAAGGTCCAAAAAAGGGCCCTTAAGTTAATTAATGACGATTCCGCTTGCTCCACCATCGACCCCCTGAGCCACCGTAGGAATATAGCAGCACTGACAAAATTTTATCGTTACTATCATAGTGACTGTTCCTCCGAGTTAAACGCTCTCCTGCCTCCACGGCAATCTTATACCCGCAACACCAGATTAGCCCACTCGTCTCATTCCCTTCACCTGCAACTACCCCTTTCACGCACTCAACAAGATATGAATTCGTTTGTAAATAGAACAACTCGACTGTGGAATAATCTCTCGCAGTCGGTATTTCCGAGCTCCTACAACATCCAAGAGTTCAAACGCAGGGTTCATTACCACCTTCTTCAATACCCCCCCGTACCTTTATAATCCTTAACCTATTCCCCCCACCCCTCCCCCGTACTAAGCTTACTGCTAGACATTGCACCATGACGTGACAAATGACATGACGGACTAGTAGTACAAAGGGGCTTAGAACTACCACATAAAAAAAAAAAAAAGAGTGCATCTCATATAACGTAGAATTGCTAGCTGGTGGTATGTAGCTAACGCAGATGATTATATTCACCGTCCCATCTAAAATAACTTTAACTGCAACCTGTTCAATCAAACCATCCTCAAGACCAAGAGTCATTCGTTGAGAGTTGAATCACGATTTGACAGCTATTAGAACTCCGCCACCACGGGATAGTCCAGTGGCTAAATCGCATCTATCCTTGCGATAAACAATAAATTTCTTCTCATCAAAGAATTCTGATGATAAAATGTCTCTAGTAAGCCAGGTTTCTGTCAAAACAATAGCATCATAATCACATTCACAGATGGCCAGAAAAATGTCATGAACCTTTGAACGCATGCCACGAATATTCTGATAGTAGAAATTGAAAGAAATTTTGTCGGCAGTTTTACCAAGCGCTATTCCACGGTGATAGGGCGAATGTTCCCATCGTTTTTTGACAAATGTTTAAATGTGCGAACCTGTATGCCTTCTGGCCAATACGCAGGGTTTAAACTTTTCTTCAGTAAATAATCAGGAATACCAATTTTGAAGTTCACAAACTTCATAGAAGATTTATCGGCATCCTTTTTAATGAGTGGGTAGCAAACTACAGAATCAATGTGTACGCCAAGTTTGGAAGCAACATAACTTCTAATTACACTTGAAGAAGTTTCGGAGCTAAAACGGGAAACATGCAACCATTTTTTCTTATTTATCACATTAAAGTCCGCAAAATTAGTATCATTGTCAATAATCTTCTTCTCCTTACGGACTTTTTTACGTGAGACTGTAGTCCACAATTCTTGGCTGTTAGCGGCGGCGTTAACAGACACGGTTGGAGCAATAACTGGGGATGAATCATTCTCTATTTGCTGTTGAGCATTAGGCGTAATGGAAACATCAGACTCAACTGACACAACGGATTCTGCAACCGTTGCTTCTGTGATACTTCTGTCTGGGACTTCTGTTGAAGGTTGAAGCGAGACTTTCGTTTTAACAGCCTTCACCGGTTGTGCACAAATTTTTTTGGAGGAAGTTTTTAAGCTAAGAACATCCTCCTGCAACTTCTTAATTTCCTTAGTGAGTATACACAGTCTGGAAGACAGAACACCACCAAACAAATCCTTGCAGGAATTGCACTGCCACACCAGATTTTCGCATGACTTTAAAGCAGCAGCAGTATTATCACTGATACCGGCGCAGCGTTTATGGAATTTTCGTTCGCAAACAAAGCACGAATAAACACCGTCTGCGAATAATTGCTTAGCGCATTTAAAACAATTTTCACTAGGGTTCATGTTCGAAGTGAAAAATAAATAACCGATCGCTATAATACGCAGAGTTAAAACAACGTGATGTAACTTGACCAAGGCCAATGTGCAACTTGTTGATAATGGATGCCTCACTTCAGTATCGCTGGTTTTTTTTTTGAGTGGTATTTTTAAGGAAACTTTTTCGGAATGCCCCTCATTTGCTACAACATAGGGTTCTCATTAAGGTGCCGCTCCTGAGGATACCGTAACGTAACGTATTTACGCCTCTTATTTCTGTTACGAAAAATACGTTACGTTACCCCCAGGAGTGGCACCCTAATTTAACTTTTCCCAACTCAACATCGATATACCTTTCAACCCTCTTCGATGCTCGCATGAGAAAATGGGGCACCTAAATCTGTCACTAGCTGACGGCTATAAGTAAATTATTTTTAAATTTATTGTATTGTTAGTGTGCCGCCAAATTCTGAAATTGTTAAAAGTGTGCCGCAAAAAAAAAGGTTGAGAATCACTGAAGACAGTCCGATGCCTATCGCCTTGTTGGTTGTTTAGTAGAACAGCTTCATGTATGGCTAGAGCCTCCGCTTTGTATACACTGCAGTGATCGGGTAGTCGGAGGGAGACTTTAATCCCAAGCTCTTGGAAAAGACTCCCCTCCAACTCGACCATCTAGCTCAGAGCCATTAGTACAGAAGTTTATTACTACGTTTATAAGCGGAGTTTCACTCCCGGATCTTCAATCCAAAGTAAAACTCCCGATGCGTTTATAAGCAATGGGAGTGTAAATCCAAAATACTTTCTGGTTTGAGATGACAGCTCCAAGCTCAAATTCGAAATCATAGCAAAGACATATATAAACCCAATGTTTAATTTAATTTATTTAAAAATATCAATAAACAAAGAAAAAACTATTGTAGCAAAATAAAACACCTAGCTTCTTCTTTACAAAGTTTTTCCCCTTCGGAAAAAATTCTCACTCCCAGTCAGCGTTTATAAGCACAACATAAACCGGGTTCGAAGTTTCACTCCAGCTTTTTCTTCGGGAGCGAAAATCCAAGTTCTGGATTTTCACTCCCGGTTTATAAGCGGTGTTTCACTCCGGATCGAAACTTCCATCCGGAGGGAAACTCCGCTTATAAACGTAGTATATGGCATCCTGAAAACCATGGTACAAATACTACAAGGTATGCTCTTACGGAAAGCTTTTTCGCCATGTTTTGTTGTTGTGACGTCACTCGTAGCCAGCGTTTCTGCTGTTAAAGTTCTCTCCATACCAAAACAGTGAGTTGTTTGTAAACAATATAGTTTTTCGTGTTTATTGTGAAATCTGTGCAATTAGTTATTTTTTGTAAAAACAAATATTTAAAATTTTGTGTATAGTGCTTTAAAAAAATGGTGTCGTGTAGAGCAAAAGGCTGTAAAAGCAATAACGGCAGTAAAAATTTTGACAAAAACATAGGATTTTTTAAATTTCCCAGTGAGATAAACATTCGAAAAGTGTGGATAAAATCATGTGGACAACAAATCAAAAATATCAATATCGCAAAAGTTTGCTCTAAGAATTTTGCGGAACAAGATTTACGAGATAAATTAAAGCCAAAATAGAACAATTGGAGAATATTTTCCTAAAAATTAATGGCGAAAGTTTTTGAAATATATGATAAAGCTGCAGAGAATAATTGAACTTTCTCTAAAATGTAAGGAACTATTTTTCCGATGCGGTATTTACTTTAGAATTAAAAATTTAAATGTTCTGGCAAATAAAGAAAAATATTCTATAAGCAAAAAAAGAAAATTAAAGAAGATTGTTACTTAATATCAGAGACTTTTCATTTTTTATTTAATTAAAAGTTATTATATCTGTTGAATGCTTTGAATAGTTAAAATTATTGGTATCATATATTCTTACCCGGTCTACCATCTAACACCATGCAAAATTGCAATGAACTCGGTGCAGTAGTTTTTACGTTAAAAATTAAAAACAATTTATTTCCTAATGAAATTTCATAAATTGGCTACGAGTGACGTCACACCATAAAAGCTCTCCGTAAGAGCATACCTTGTAGTATTTGTACCATGCCTGAAAACTATGTGGTATATTTCTCCATTTACGAGGTGAAGGGCTTTTGACTGCGTAGTTCCTCGTAAAGGTAACCTGGGTTATGAGGAAGTCGGTTTTTGTGGATATGATAACAGAGTTCAGCACCTTCGTGTGCCCTCCCTTGGTGGTGGTTGATATTCCTCAATTTATTTCTAGGTTCAATCATGGGATTTCGGTTCAAGAGTTATTATATTGTTATAAATATATTGTTTTTCTACATATTTTTCTTTAACGTAAATTGTTAATACCTTAATAGAAATCTGTTGGCAGCCATCATCATCATAGGAGCTCCACAGCCTATTGTTGACCTTGGCTTCCTCCAGCATTATTTTTACTTTACTTTATTCCCCTTAAATCTCTATTGAGACATAGGGCGCAAACAGCAACAGGCATGCATATGCGCTTCGAGCTTTATTTATTCTGGAACTGACGTCTTCTTCTGCACCTCCAGCATTCGCCTCCATGATTCTTGATCCCGACTTTTCCAGTTTCTTATATCCAACTGTCTTAAGTCATCCTCGACGTCATCTATATATCTTTTCTTAGGCCGACCTGGTCTCCGTTTTCCTGGCGTTACTTTCGCCAGCACTGTCTTTGTCGGGCTCCATTCGTCACCTCGTTGGATATGACCAATCCATCGTAGTCTGTTTATTTTGATCACTTTAACAACTTTTGGAATCTTACTGATATCATACAACTCTGAGAGTTGTATCTTGCAGATCGAACGAAGCATTTTCCTTTCAAATCTTCCTACCAATGCTGGTCTGCATTTTTCAATATCCACACTTCCGAACCATATAGTAAGACAGGACTTATCAGTGTTGTGTAAAGTGCCAATTTTGTTTTCCTTGAAATATATTTGGACGTCAGTTGCTTGCGTAAAGCAAAGTAATAATAATAATAATAATAAATTTATTGGCAAGGTACACGAGATCATACATCTTTTAGAGTACATTTTAAAACAGGTAATCTAACTTAAATATAAATAAATGTAGTGAGTGGGATAAAGAGAACGGGATAATTAATAGTTACAGAAGAAGATATGAAAATAAGTGGATAGAAAATCTAAGAAAAAGAAGAGGAGGAAGAAAGAAAAAGAGATGCTTGCCTTCTGAAAGCCGTGACTGAGCTCATTCTTTGAATCACACAGGGAAGATAGTTCCAAAGTCGAAACGAATGCACAAAGAAGGAGCGACTACCAATTAACGAACAATGAGCTGGAATGAGAAATTTGGTTGAACGCCAGGATCGAAGAGGACAGAGGAAGTCGAAAAGGTAGGAAGGGCTTTTAGAGGATAGAACCTTATTTAAAAGAACTAATGTCATGACATCAATAAAACGAAAGAGGTCACAACCTAGCAAGGAATTTTGTATACTCGACACATGATCTGACCTTCGCATATGAAAAATGTATCTTAAGCAATCATTGAAAGCTACTTTAAGGCGCTGTCGGCAGGCTGAATCTAAGGAAATATATACAAGGGAACCAAAGAGGAAATGTGGTACGATGAGGGATTTAACAAGCTTGAGCCGAACAGCGGTCGACAGAAGACTACCATAAAGCCAAAGCTTTCGCAGTGTCCCATAAATCTTGGAAAGCATAAGTGAGACTTGATTACAGCAAGATAATTTGGAATTAATGACAATGCCAAGATTATTAACACGCTCAAGAATAGGGAGGGGAATACCATTAAGTAGAACAGGTGGAATGCTATCAGGGGACTGAAAACGACGGCTAAGCAGAAGTACTTGAGATTTTTTAGGATTTAGTTTAAGGAAGTTGATTGAACTCCATTCACTTATTTGGGATAAGGAACTATTAAGTTGAGAAATACAGGATTCAATCTGATTCGGAGGACATGAGGTGTATAGTTGGAGATCATCAGCATACAGGTGGAAGGAGCAGTGACGGATTATAGAGGGAAGGTCATTAATGTACAAAGAGAAAAGGAGAGGGCCAAGAATTGAGCCTTGCGGTACCCCCAAGGGCACGGGAAGGAAAGAGGGTAAAGAGCTATTATGGCGAACACATTGAAGCCTATTGGTAAGAAGGGAAGAGATAAGCCGAGTAGCAGAAGATGAAAAGTGGTAGCGCTGACTAAGTTTGGAAAGTAAAACTGAGTGCACCACAGAATCGAAAGCCTTAGAAAAATCAAGAAGGACCAATATCGCAGTCACCCAGGTCGAGCGCAGAACGAAGATCAGTAGTCACCTTTAAAACAGCAGTCTCACAGCTATGGGATTTACGGAAACCAGATTGGAATTTACAAAGGAAGTTATTGGTTTCAAGATAAGGGAGGACTTGCATAAAGAGAGTTTTCTCAAAGGCCTTAGCAAGAAATGGAAGAATGCTGATAGGACGAAAATCGGCTAAGTCCGAGGGTGACGACTTTTTTGGTAAGGGGACCACTATGGCTTTTTTCCAGACCGAAGGAACTTGAGATGTGTTCAGGCAGTAATTGAATATAAGCGTGATAGTTTGAACAATTAAAGGGGAGAGGAGTTTAAGAAAACGGGGGGAAATTTCATCATAGCATATGCAATTAGAGGAAATGGAAAACAAAATTTTAAGAACATCCGATGCGCTAATACAACGGAAGATGAAACCATCAGAACTAAGTGAATCCAATGAAAAGGAATTAGGATTATAGGAGGATGAAGGATTAGAAGCAGATTGAATAAAGGATGCGTTGAGAACGTTTACATCCACATCAAAAGGGATAGACGTAGGAGAATGAATGCCAAGCGAACGAATATTAGACCAGAGTTGTTTAGGATTTAGAGTAGGATCAAGTTTGCGGGAATAGAACTCACGTTTGGCAGTCTTAACCTTAACATTGATGAGGTTACGAAGCTGTTTATAATAAGTAAGGTAACTACGCACCCTAGTTCTGCGATACCGCCTATACATGAACTCACGCTGAACTATTAAGTCGAGAAAACCAAGGATTTGGTGACGACGATCTGCGCCTTCTTTTTACTAAGGGAACGCAATGATCGTAAAGAGATAAGATAAAAGAGTTCAAGATGTTGACTTTTGAGTCAACACAGGTTGTATTATAGATAATACTCCAAGGGAAGGAGGAGGCTAATTCAGTAAGCGAGTCTAAATTAATGTTGCTATAATCACGAAATGAAAAAGAAGAAGCTAAAGGAGAGGGAGAAAAGGTAAAACGAGTAGAAAGGAATAGTAAGTCATGGTCGAGAAAGCTAGGAGGAGAGATTTGATTATGTTTTAGCACTGAGTCAGTGGAGGTAACAGTTAGAACATCAAGTAAGGAAGGATTTTGGCAATTCAGAAAGGTAGGAAGTTGATTCAAAATATGTAGGTCCAGAGCTTCAAGGAAATATCTAAGGGTGTTAGCACGAGCATTATCCTTCAACAGATCAACGTTAAAATCACCTGCAACAATTATATTCTCATAATGATGAGATAGGCTTGAAACGAGGTGGCAGAGCTCAGCAGCTAGGTCAGGATTAAAAACATTAGGGGGACAATATACATTGATTAGAACACATTTTTCATAAGGAGATTTAATTTCAACGGCTATAAATTCAAATAGTGAGCCACTGGACATACCAATAACTCTAGAGGAAAGTGAAGAAGTAACATAAATAGCAACACCCCCACCTGTGCGACCAATGCGATCATTGCGATGTAATGAAAAATCCGGAAGGGATACAAAAGCGGAGGGGATTTCGGGTTTCAACCTAGTTTCGCTTACCTACGAGAAAAACATGTATTCTGGTGTGTTCAAACATATGCCTCAGCTCATCCATTTTGTTTTTTAAACAACGAGCATTAAAAACGCAAATATTCAGTCCCGTGGAGGACGAGCAAAGGATATTAAGTAGCGTTCCCTCGTTGTGCATTCTACCAGGAAAATGATTTATAATTACAAATGCAGAGCACGACCATGATCTCAGAGGCAACTAACGAGCGGAAAAAGGAAAATAAATAAAGAAAAGAAAGAAGGACTAAAAAATAAATAACATTACTGTAAAATTAAAAAAGAAATTAAAAATTAAATTAAATAGTGAAAAGATAAGATTAAAATTATAAATATTAAAATTATTAAAATTAAAATTATAAAAACTAAACTTAACGATATCCATGAAGAAAACCTCAGTCACCAGGATTTGATTCCAAAACATGGTCCAGTGCATCCACAGATGTTACTTTCAGAAATGGTCCATCTTTTATTTTCTGGATGTAAACTATACCACGCCGTGAAGAAACACCATAAATCATTTTCTGCACTTTTAATTTAATGGCAGCTCTAAAAATACGTTGAGTGTTTTTAGACAGGCTTTCGGAAACAAAAATGTTTGAAGGAGATTTAAAGCACGGACTAATTTGCGTTAAATTAACTCCACCACTCCGATAAAATTTCTTTCATGTCATATTAAGTATGTTCGATGACTGCTTAAAAAGTTCAGAGCAGAGCTAAGCAGCTCAATTGGGAGCAGCTGTCTAATTGATGTCAGAACGGTAAAAATAAAAAAATAGTAACAATCTCAAAAAACACTTTTCCGCTCAATTTTGCTCCAAATTGCGTTTTTAGAGGTTATATACGAATGTCAATTTTAGGAGAAGATATATATAGATACCAATAAAACCAATTGAATAGCATCGAAATGTTATTTTTATAAAAATTAATGTGTATTTTTCCATATTTCCAAGTGTTTTTCGAACAAATCATTCATGAATCAATTTTCCAATTTTTCCTGCTTTCAATTTGACAATTGTCAAAAGAAAAATAAGAAGAACAATTTGGCTGCTCTGCCTGCTCCTACAAATTTGGTGGAGCAGAAAAAGTGAGAATTCTCAACAAAGAGCAGGCTCAAAAAACACAGAACAAGGCAAATGGGAGCAGAAAATCGAAAGGTCTCAAAGAACGCAAATTGCTGATTTTTTCTGCTCAATCTTAAGCTGGACCAGTCATCGAACACACTTATTGTCGCACACATTGGGGCTATTCAGACGGTGCACATTCATGGCAAGTAAAACCGGTTTTATAGATGTGAGAAGGAAGGGAGCGGAAGAACTTAACGAAACATTCGCCGCTCTCAAAATCCACGTCATATTCTCGCTCACATTTTTTTTCATATTTTCGCACTGCAGACGCTGCTCTCAGCCTTGGAATAGAGAACTACAGGAAAGGCCTTCGAGTGTATAATCCCTGTATGTGAGTGTAGTGAAATCTGGGGGTTAGTCAACTGTCAAATTGGGTTAGTTAGCTGCTTGTGTTCCCGCGTTCGGTGGAATGCTTTTTTAAGACGAGTTTTTTTTATAAAATTATCCGAAATCTTATTATCAAAACTAACTTAATAATAGAAAGAAAGTATAAAGAATAGTTTAAAGTATAATTAAAGTTCTAGTGAGTGAGTTTTCTGTGAAAAAAAGAACAATGAAGTGTGCAGTTTGTTAATGCAGGAATAAATGGAAATATGCACGAGAAAAATCGTTCTTCAGGTGAATGTGCTAAATAAAATAGTGCTTAAACACACATATTAGATATTTACATTAATAAATATGTGAATCACTGTGATAAATTGTCCAAATAATGTAAAAGTTATTTGGTTGAATTTCTTTGTTTACATTAAATGACCCAACGCAAATTCAAGGGGATCAGCTGTTTGGATTTCGGAGTGACGCCGTGTAAAAAGTTCTTTTGTGGGGGCAAGATTTTGTTTTAGATTACTCATAATTTTAACTCGCTCTTGCCCCTCCTCTATTTTACTCGGTTTTTACGCTTGTAGTGTACACACAACTACCAAAGCGTGGGCACTCATACAAAACGAATTTCACTACCTTTTAATTGGGCGAGGGCCCTTCCTGTAGTTTTGTATTCTAAGCTCTCAGCATTCATTTCATCCTTTCGCACACCATCGCTGCTGTTTGTTGCTGGAGCTCGACTATAATTATTTTGTTATCACGAAGACTGCCGATGTATGCGTTGGTTGCGTCGATGGACGGGTCGCAAGAGAGTGAGTAAACGGATATGCCGGAAATTGGCTATCTCGATATGGAAACGGCAAGATCACTGAACTTTCGTTCGGTGATCGATGGAGTGTTCCGACTGATCGTTTTGATCGTGTCGGAAGTTGTGTGACATTGCGTAAAGTTTGGTAATTAAACTTTACGCGGTCACTACAGGTTAATAAATAATGTTTTAAAAGACCTTATAAACAAAATATGCGGCGTTTATCTCGACGATATTTTAATATTTTCCACAAGTTTCGAGGAACATCTTGATTCCATCAAAAAAGTTTTTCAAAAATTAGTAAGGAAGTAATTTAAAAGTCCAAATAGATAAATGTCACTTCGCGGAAAAACCTACAAATTATTTAGGTCACATTGTTAGAAACAATGGAATAAAACCCGACGAACAAAAAGTAAAAGCTATTAAATCAATGAAATTACCAACAACCACTAAAGAAATAAAACCATTTTTAGGCATAACAGGGTATTATAGGAAATTTATAAGGGACTATGCCAGAGTAGCTTACCCAATGATTAAATACCTGAAAAAAAATCTAAAGTTAACATTAGAGACGAAGAATACATTGAGTCTTTTAATAAATTGAAAAAACTCCTGATAAACGACCCAATCCTAAAATCTCCAGATTTCAATCAACGCTTTACTTTAACAACTGACGCATCGAACTATGCTATTGGCGCGGTATTAAGTCAAAATAAGCATCCGATATGTTACGCGTCGCGAACCCTTAACGACCACGAAATGAGATATGCGACAATAGAAAAAGAGGTACTCGCGATTATTTGGGCTGTCAAGTATTTTAGAAATTACCTGTATGGTAGAAAATTTAGCATCTATACTGATCACAAACCACTTGTTTGGTTAAACAGTATTAAGGAGCCTAACATGAAACTCCAAAGGTGGAAGATAATGTTAAATGAATACGATTTTGAAATAAATTATTAGAAAGGAAAAGAAAATCAAGTAGTCGACGGACGGTCTAAGCAAATACATACATAAAGATGTCCAGAATAGCAACGATGAAGTGACCTCTACGACCATTTGTGATGAAATAAACGGTATATTTAATAATGAGTCAAATAATGAAAATAATGAAAACTGTAGCATGGATGTCGAAGCCATGTCTTCAGTTGACACTATTCATCGTGGAGACAGTGATAGTTTAAATCACATAAGAATTACTGAAAAATGTATAAACATTTACAAAAACCAAGTCTATCTTAACTATGGCGACAAAGAAAAATTTGTCATTAAAATTCTTCACAAAAAATGTCAAAACTACATAACCGTAGACAAGGATTCAAATTTACTAAAAATCATGAGAAAAGTCATGATAGAAAAAGGTTTAGTTTGCGTATATTGCGAAAATAATGATCTCTTTATAAAATTCCAAGAAATTTACGTCAATCACTTCTCAAAAAATAAAAACTTAACTCTATACAAATCCTTACTAATATTATAAATGCGAAAGTAACTCTGTCTGTCTGTCTGTCTGTCTGTCTGTCTGTCTGTCTGTCTGTTACGCTTTCACGCCTAAACCACTAAACCGATTTTGATGAAACCGCTGGAGCTATAGGGCTGAAATTTGGACAGTGCATCCCTATAATGGAGTGGACATCCACTATAAAGCGATTTTTCGAAATTCATCCCCTAAGGGGGTGAAATGGGGTTTATCCAAACCGTTGGAGCTATAGGGCTGAAATTTTGGCAGTGCATCCCTATAATGGCGTGGACATCCGCTAAGAAGCGATTTTTCGAAATTCATCCCCTAAGGGGGTGAAATGGGGTTTACCCAAACCGCTGGAGCTATAGGGCTGAAATTTTGACAGTGCATCCCTATAATGGCGTGGACATCCACTAAAGAGCGATTTTTCGAAATTCATCCCCTAAGGGGGTGAAATGGGGTTTATCCAAACCGTTGGAGCTATAGGGCTGAAATTTTGGCAGTGCATCCCTATAATGGCGTGGACATCCGCTAAGAAGCGATTTTTCGAAATTCATCCCCTAAGGGGGTGAAATGGGGTTTACCCAAACCGCTGGAGCTGTAGGGTTGAAATTTTAACAGTGCATCCCTATAATGACGTGGACATCCACTAAAGAGCGATTTTTCGAAATTCATCCCCTAAGGGTGTGAAATGGGGTTTTTACAAACCGCTAAAGCTATAGGGCTGAAATTTTGACAGTGCATCCCTATAATGGCGTGGACATCCACTATAAAGCGATTTTTCGAAATTCATCCCTTAAGGGGGTGAAATGGGGTTTATCCAAACCGCTGGAGCTATAGGGTTGAAATTTTAACAGTGGATCCCTATAATGACGTGGACATCCACTAAAGAGCGATTTTTCGAAATTCATCCCCTAAGGGTGTGAAATGGGGTTTTTACAAACCGCTAAGGCTATAGGGCTGAAATTTTGACAGTGCATCCCTATTATGACGTTTACATCCAGTAATCCACTAAAGAGCGATTTTTCAAAATTCATCCCCTAAGGGTGTGAAATAGGGTTTTTACAAACCGCTAAAGCTATAGGGCTGAAATTTGGACAGTGCATCCCTATAATGGAGTGGACATCCACTATAAAGCGATTTTTCGAAATTCATCCCTAAAGCGGGGGAAATAGGGTTTATCCAAACCGCTGGAGCTATAGGGTTGAAATTTTAACAGTGCATCCCTATAATGACGTGGATATCCACTATAAAGCGATTTTTCGAAATTCATCCCTTAAGCGGGTGAAATAGGGTTTATCCAAAGCGCTGGAGCTATAGGGCTGAAATTTTGACAGTGCATCCCTATAATGGCGTGAACATCCACTAAGAAGCGATTTTTCAAAATTCATCCCCTAAGGGTGTGAAATGGGGTTTTTACAAACCGCTAAAGCTATAGGGCTGAAATTTGGACAGTGCATCCCTATAATGACGTTTACATCCACTAAAGAGCGATTTTTCGAAATTCATCCCCTAAGGGTGTGAAATAGGGTTTTTACAAACCCCTAAAGCTATAGGGCTGAAGTTTGGACAGTGCATCCCTATAATGGAGTGGACATCCACTATAAAGCGATTTTTCGAAATTCATCCCATAAGCGGGTGAAATAGGGTTTATCCAAACCGCTGGAGCTATAGGGTTGAAATTTTAACAGTGCATCCCTATAATGACGTGGACATCCACTAAGAGGCGATTACTCGAAATGCACCCCCAAAGGGAATGAAATGGGGTTAACCCAAACCTCTGAAGCTGAAGGGCTGAAATTTTGACAGTGCATCCCTATAATCACGTAGAAATGAATGACTCGAAATTCACTTTATTTAATATTCATTTGTGATTGCTTCATAATTTCTTACATCCACGTAACGTTCGTTCGTCAAACCCTAAAATGTCACTTTTCTTGATGACATACACATGCCAATCTCTGCTTCAAAACTTGCAGATTTGTTGAGCAGAGGTGATATTCGCAGCAATTTGTTTACCATATTTATTAAAAAAATGCACTATAATAAACCCTTTTTAGGGATAATAACAGCTGACTTTTTTGTTGGTTTTTTTTAAGGAAAACATTGCACATAATAAACAGTTTTTAAAGGCGTTGCAAGGCACGCGGGTTTTGTGCTAGTCTAATATAAAATTAATCGACATCACCGACAAAGAAAAAATACTTTCTATTATTCAACAAGAACACTTAAAGAACAATCACCGCGGTATAAACGAAGTATTTCAAGAATTGAAAACCCAATATTTCTACCCGAATATGCTTAAATTAATAACTAAATTTATCAACAATTGCGAAGTATGCCTCTTAGCTAAATTTGATCGCCAACCACCTAAAATCCCACACCAAATCAGCGAAACCCCATCCCATTTTAACGACATGGTCCACATAGATATTTGGTTTCCTTATAGAAATGTCATATGTACTTAACTACAATCGACAAATTTTCCAAATATGCTACACTGCATAAATTAAGTGATAGAACATGGGTATCTATTTTAAAAGCAATTAAAGAAAGAATAACATTTTTAGGAAAAATGAAAAAATTAATCTTTGATAACGAGAGATGTATATTACACCACGCGGTCAAATTATTTTTAAAGGATAATCTAATAGAAACGCATGCAACGACAGCTAATAATAAAACTGGTAACGCGGATATAGAAAGGTAACATGGGACACTAAATGAGCATTTAAGAATTTTAGAATTAGATAATTCAAATAAGGATGAGGACCTAGAAGATAAATTACATAAAATAATTAGGTACTATTTACAACAATACTATTCATTCTACTACAAATTTTAGACCGATAGATTTTATAAACAAAAATCTAGACAGAAATAGCATTAAGGCTCTCGCTGACAAATTTAAGGAAGAAAAAATTGAAAGAATAAACAAGTTAAATAAGAATAGGAGCAGTGATTTTCAAGTAACTACAGACATAGTAAAAAACAGGGAAATAACTAAAAACAAACCCAAATATAAAAAACTAAAGAATTTTAAAATAGATAAGCAGTACGTAATAGGCACAAGTAACAAAAGAAATACGAAATATACTACGAACCAGTTAAAACGCAAATATAAATACCAAAACAATTTATCGTTTCAGAATGGCAACCATTCTTCTCTTCGCGATGCAACTGAAGTTAACTCATGCACAAATGATCGAAATAATACCGATTAACACGAAAAATGGGTACACGCTTTTCAAACTAGATGAAAAACCTGTTGTAGAGTCTTATACATAGCTACTATATGTTATAAATCTCACGCAATATAATGAAGTAATTAATTTAATTCAAAATAATTTCATCTCCTTAAAATCAATTAATTAGTAGGGAATTAAAAACATTAAAACATAATTATAATATTTTAGTTCCGGCAGTGTATAAAAATTCGAGAATTAAGCGTGGTCTAATAAATATTTTAGGAAAAGGTTTAAAAATTGTAACAGGCCCAATGGATGAAGATGATGCTAATGAGATATATAATCACTTAAGTAATTTAGATACCAATAGTCAGAATACGGTAACAGAACAAGTAGTAATAAATAACAATCTTATTAAAAACATAGAAGAAATAAAAAAACCATTTAAATAAAGAACAAAATAAATTGGCATCCTTTTTATCAAATACCACTAACATAATAACAAACTTCTATACTAGATCCACATTCATCTTACACATATTCTTTGACATAACAAAACTAAATAAACAATTAGAAAAAATTGCCGATATTATTTTACTTAGTAAACTAAATGTACTAGCACATGATGTCCTCACAGAGGAAGAAATATGTAAGTAAATACAATATTACAGTGGAGATCATTCCATTCATTCAAAATAGCGTACTATTTGATAAAGATTTATTATTTTTTGCCGTTTGTCTGCCAATATTTACTCAAGAAAAATATCACAATGCTATTGTAGTACCAATCCCTAATGATAATTTTGAAGAACTTAATTTAGATAACGAAAAAGTAATTGTTCAAAATAATAAAGTAGTATACATGAATGAGGAGGGAATTTAACAAAAAGAAATTTAAAATTGACAACATAATTATAACAAAAAATCTAAAGCCACCAAAAATGGTTCAAACCTGTAATAACCAAGATTTAACGATTAAAAATAATAATGTCATAAAATTCAGTAATTGTAAAATAATAATTGCAAATAGTACATTCAATAACAAAATAGAGAAGGTTACAAATAGGATAATGATTCCAATTTCCCACATAAATTTCCCAAAAACAATTAATAATATTACATTAGAAAATTTAAATTTGAATACAGTCCAGAATAGAAAACAGACAAAATTCATTAAATTTAATGGAACTACACCTCTCTTGGGTTAAATTTTGTAATTTCCTTAGTTATTATTACTTTAATTCTATTGAAAATATTTAGGAAAAAATCAAATAAAACAACAAATAATGTATGTATAGAATTAAGTGACAAAGTCAAAATAGACGACATCGACCCATTTGCAGAGACCGCAAACGCTTAAAGGGGGGAGGTGTCACGTAAGATTCCAAGTAACTATTATCATTTTGCACATATCACGTAAGATTCCAAGTAACTATTATCATTTTGCACAATGCGCTTCCTATGCACATTATAATTCTAAGAAGAAAGATTATCATTTGTGTAATCCGCTTCCAATGCACTTAATGCAGACAAATTTCTAAGAAGTAAATCACACAGAGCGAATTACCCAAATGATAATCAGAAGTAACGACACAAATAGGAATATCAGGTTACAACTGATCTCTGTCTAATTGTAAGGCATTCTTTTAGTTTTAAGTCAGTTCGGATTTGTACTCGTAAAAGAACGGTTGATTAATTAATAAAGCTTTCATTTTAAATTGCATCTTTTATTTTGGTAAATATTTAATAAGAAATTGAAGTTAGGTATACTAATATCCTGGACTTCATTTATCCAAGTCTCAGATAGAATAACGATATTCGACTTTTGTATGACCATATCCGTAAGATCTGGGAATTACTTCGAAGACTTTGGCAAATGATAGTGTAATTAATAATTCATTTCTCCGACGAATAAAATCTAGCACTTGTTTGTCAATAGTTTTCAAACGATATGTAAAAGTCGTAATTCGACTGAAACGCTACTTTCTATAACTGGAACGTCTTGTCGTGTCGTGTCGCACAGGGTCGCATGCTATATACAATATTAGGAGTGGAGAGTAGCTGGGTTGAGAAATCATTCGCATCAATCATGCGTTTTTTCGTTTAATATCTTACAAATATTTTCATAGCTATTACAAATTCACAATCACAAGGACTATCTGTATGGTGTTAGGAATATGTTTGAGGTTCTAAATCTGTATGGGGCTAGTAGAAATTATTTTATACTTTTTAGTTCTTTATAAAAAAAATTTGTTGTCTGTAAAGAGGGTTTACGGACGATAGATTAACGTGACAACGTCATGAGAAAACATTGATGAAATGATTGCATACTTTTATGAATAAAATTGAATCATTTATATTAAATTATCATTATTTTGTATGGATACAAAAAGGAGTGAAATGAAATATTCATTTTGATTGATAAATTAGCTGAATTCAAATACATATGTTTATTACTTTAATGAACAGATTATTTACAAGTTACAATGTGTAGTAATAAATTCATTTACAGCTTTTATACATGTCTGATATTTAACTTCTTGCAATCTGTGTTATTCTGTTAAGGATAGGTCGATGATAGGAAAAGTATGAAATGAATGGGAGTGTTTCAAGTGAAATGTGCCTTGAAAAAGTCAAATCGAGGGTTGTTCCTGTCAGCGTTGTTGACTTAGTAACATCTGATGTGCATTCGAGATTGTACATATCCTTCATGAATTTGAGGAATGTATCATCACTTTTCACGTTTGTGTTGAAGTCGCCACAAAGAAGAATTGGTGCATTGGTATGATGTGCAAGCCGTCTATATTCGTTACCCGACTCAGCGCCACGTACACCAACTGTTGTGGTTGCTCCGAGGAGTATTTATAAACAATAACAGTAAACGTCCCACCTTGCGACTTGTGAATGGTAATAGCACAAGCAGGAACGCAAGGAAACTGTTTTCGTTTGCATTTCACAGTTTTCGTCAGTGTAATGTTCACTATTTTCTTATACACCGGCACCCAGTTAGGAGACAGAGTGTTTGGCTTGCTTTGCTTATTGTTGACAATTTGACAAATTTAATCTAATTAAATATTGACAATTTTAATAAAATTTTTAAGGTTACTACAATCAAATTTTTAAAATTACTACGGGACATAACGGGACAATGAGTCATCATTTTTCGTGCATGCAGCCGGCGTTCATCGTTTTAATAGACGTTGTCACGTCAAAACGTGCAATATTAAAAAGTTTTTGACGTGACAACGTCTATTAAAACGATGAACGCCGGCCGCATGCACGAAAAATGATGACTCATTGTCCCGTTATGTCCCTTTATGTCCCTTATGTCCCGTTACGCTCGAGAAAAGATTAATGAAATGATTGCATACTTTTATGAATAAAATTGAATCATTTATATTAAATTATCATTACTTTGTATGGATACAAAAAGGAGTGAAATTAAATATTCATTTTGATTGATAAATTAGCTTTTATTTGCACTAATGAATTCAAATATGTTTATTACTTTAATGAACAGATTATTTACAAGTAACAATGTGTAGTAACAAATTCATTTACAACTTTTATACATGTCTGATATTTAACTTCTTCCAAGAAAAGTAGGAAATGAATGGGAGTGTTTCAAGTGTAATGTGTTGAGCGTTCGGCTTGCACCGGCATCTATCTCTCTTCCACTCGATTGGCCCATGCGTCCGACGAGAAGAAAGACAACGGCAGCACACAACTTACACGTGAACTGTTTCGTCGACTGTTTACAAAGTGAAGTGAAAAGTTAATGTGGTTTTCATTGTTTATTACAACAACAATTGCGGCAATAAAGGTAAATTATTCTAGCATTTTTAAAATCTGATTACTAGTTTACTTTTAAGTATTTATTCTTCCCTTATTTATTCTTTTTTATAATTAAAAAAAGTAGCATCGATCGGCGAGTGCAGTAATAATAGGTTATGTTACAATTGACTAAAAAATGATGATGATTCATATAATTGATAATAGGTTAAATGTTTGATAATAAAAAAGTTTTCTCTTCTTTATAAAAAAAAATAATTTTGCGTACGCATTAATGTAAGATTAAAAATTAAATTTTAACGTTACACATGTCATAACAATGGACCCAAACCATAAGTTGATTCGGCCAACCGCCGTGACAAAATAATGATAATTTAATATAAATGATTCAATTTTATTCATAAAAGTCTGCAATCATTTCATCAATGTTTTCTCATGACGTTGTCACGTTAAACTATCGTCCGTAAACCCTCTTTACAGACAAAAAATTTTTTTTATCTAAATAATTATTTTCTGCTTTTTAGTCTTGTGTGTGACATTTTTCAATCAATTTTTAAGATCTTGATGATATTATGCCGGAAACATGCGGAAAATTGTTACCTAAGTCTACTAATAATATACCAATCTGTTTAATTTTGAAATTCCTGAAAATTAAAATGAAGAAGTAAGATAAATTTATTTTATTTTATTTTTATTTCAATAATAGCTGCGTCTCTTTTCTGATCTTTTTTACTATTTCCACTCGTGAGTACTCGCAACTACTCTTCTACTGAAAAGCTTTTATAAGGCTTTTGATTATATTTAACTGTTTTCTTTATATAAAACCATCTATAAATTAAATTTCAGTCGTAATTATCTAAAACTTTTATCTTTCATTTTACTTTAAAAAATTTACCGTATTAGTTTCCATTATGTAACAGGTGTCCATATCAAATTTTGAATTACGTCACATAGCTTATTTTATTGTACATGGCATATCCTAACAACATAGCCTATTGTATTCTACTAATGATCCCCTTTCATCTGAAGTCCATGTCGAGGGAATTCTAAAGAAAACGGTAATCCGTCCTCTTGAGATGGCCGCCATGAAACTAATAAGCATACTATGTTGCTTTTGGTGTTCTACTTATCATACACTTTCATTTGATATCCATGTATCGGGTGTTGTGAAGAAAATGTTAATACGCCCTCTTGAGATGGCCACCATGGACGAAACGATGTATTGAGTATACTATATTGCTTATGGTGTTCTACTTATCATACTCTTTAATTTGATCTCGAAGGGGTTGTAAAGAAAATGGTAATCCGTCCTCTTGAGATGGCCGCCATGAATCTAAAGACAGAGCCTATGGCATTCTACTCATAATGCCCTTTCATTTGATACCCATGTCGAGGAGGTAGTGAAGAAAAAGGTAATCCGTCCTCTTGAGATGCCCGCCATGGACCAAACGATATATTGAATATACTATATTGCATATGGTGTTCTACTTATCATACTCTTTCATTACCCATGTCGAAGGGGTTGTGAAGAAAATGGTAATCCGCCCTCTTGAGATGGCCGCTATGGACCAAACGACGTATTGTGTATACTATATTGCTTATATTGTTCAACTTATCATACTCTTTGATTTGATACCCATCTCGAATTGGTTGTGAAGAAAATGGTAATCCACCCTCTTGAGATGGCCGCCATGAATCTAAAGACATAGTCCATGGCATTCTACTTATAATGCCCTTTCATTTGATACCATGTCGAGGGGGTAGTGAAGAAAATTGTAATCCGCCCTCTTGAGATGGCCGCTATGGACCAAACGATATATTGAGTATACTATATTGCTTATGGTGTTCTACTTATCATACTCTCTCATTTGATACCCATGTCGAAGGGGTTGTGAAGAAAATGGTAATCCGCCCTCTTGAGATGGCAGGCATGAATCTAAAGACATAGTCTATGGCATTCTACTTATAATGCCCTTTCATTTGATATCCCTATCGAGGGGTTGTGAAGAAAATGGTAATCCGCCCTCTTGAGATGACCGCCATGGCCAAACGTTATATTGAGTATACTATATTGCTTGTGGTTTTCTACTTATCATACCCTTTCATTTGATATCCATATCGAGGGGTTGTGAAGAAAATGGTAATCCGCCCTCTTGAGATGGCCGCTATGGACCAAACGATATATTGAGTATACTATATTGCTAATGGTGTTCTACTTATCATACCCTTTCATTTGATACCCATGACGAAGGGGTTGTGTAGAATATTTCAATCCGCCCACCTGAGACTGCCGCCATGGATATACAGGTATATTGAATATACCATATTGCATTGTCATTGGAGCTAAAGCTGTACTCTCTAAATATGAACTAGTGAAAATTTCACTGGTTGATCCAGTAAACAATAATTCCACTGGAAAACCAGTGCATTTGCGTCTGTTTACTGATTGAACCAGTAAAAAATTCTCTTTAAAAATGTAAATTCTCTTTAAAAATGTATAAGTATAAGTTATGATCTTTTGTCTATGAAAATTTTAAGATTTATTCATGCATCTCATATTACTAAATATTTAATTCGACAAAGAAGAGTAAAATCGTCGCACAACTCTGCCGGGTTCCGGAGGAGGTACCATCATAAAACCATCATTCCACGTAAACGGAAAGTAAAAATGAAATATTTTTCAACGCCATAAACTTGGGTTTTTTTTTTAAACCAAAATACGTAATGTAACTGTAACTGTTTGCATCTCTCTCCGGCAAAGGGATAGAGGCACCAAATCTTGTCGGGATCCTAAATTTGAGCTAGTCTTTCTCGACATTTGCCAAGTGCAGTGTCTACTTCAATTGTGATTTAATGTTATTTGATAACTTATTTTTGTGATTTTGTGATTGATAAATATTTTTAAATTCTTTTATTTAACTTACACTGTTTGTCGTCAAATCTTGGAAGTTAAATTTGACCCACTTCCCGGTTTCGGATAGAGCTGAAATTTTGCATACACGTTTAGTTTGGATGACAATGCAATCTGGCCATTTTGTAAAAATATCAAGATGGCGATTCCAAAATGGCGCCCGATTTTATTTAACTTACACTGTTTGTCGTCAAATCTTGGAAGTTAAATTTGACCCACTTCCCGGTTTCGGATAGAGCTGAAATTTTGCATACACGTTTAGTTTGGATGACAATGCAATCTGGCCATTTTGTAAAAATATCAAGATGGCGGTTCCAAAATGGCGCCCGATTTTTGAAATTGTGCTCCGCGGCCCTCTGACGTGGGTATCAAATGAAAGGATATGACAGGTCGGACACAATAAGCTATGTGGCGTCATTTCAAATTCAAAATGGCGGCCAACACTTACACTGTTTGTCGTCAAATCTTGGAAGTTAAATTTGACCCACTTCCCGGTTTCGGATAGAGCTGAAATTTTGCATACACGTTTAGTTTGGATGACAACGCAATCTGGCCATTTTGTAAAAATATCAAGATGGCGGTTCCAAAATGGCGCCCGATTTTTGAAATTGTGCTCCGCGGCCCTCTGACATGGGTATCAAATGAAAGGATATGACAGGTAGAACTCAATAAGCTATGTGGCGTCATTCCAAATTCAAAATGGCGGCCAACACTTACACTGTTTGTCGTCAAATCTTGGAAATTAAATTTGACCCACTTCCCGGTTTCGGATAGAGCTGAAATTTTGCATACACGTTTAGTTTGGATGACAATGCAATCTGGCCATTTTGTAAAAATATCAAGATGGCGGTTCCAAAATGGTGCCCGATTTTTGAAATTGTGCTCCACGGCCCTCTGACATGGGTATCAAATGAAAGGATATGAAGAGCACAATAAGCTATGTGGCGTCATTCCAAATTCAAAATGGCGGCCAACACTTACACTGTTTGTCGTCAAATCTTGGAAGTTAAATTTGACCCACTTCCCGTTTTCGGATAGAGCTGAAATTTTGCATACACGTTTAGTTTGGATGACAATGCAATCTGGCCATTTTGTAAAAATAACAAGATGGCGGTACCAAAATGGCGCCCGATTTTTGAAATTGTGCTCCGCGGCCCTCTGACATGGGTATCAAATGAAAGGATATGACAGGTAGAACGCAATAAGCTATGTGGCGTCATTCCAAATTCAAAATGGCGGCCAACACTAAATTGCGGAAAGCTTATAATAGACTAAAAAGTAGAAAATATAACCGATCAACTTCCAATTTTGCACACACTCGTAGTTCGGGTGGTTAATGTGTATGAATGATGAGATGAATAGTTGAGTTAAGGGTGAGTTGATAATAAAGAAGCACGTTACAAAAAATCACAAACAAACACAGAGATGCTGCTGTCAACTAAATTCAACTACTCAAATACTGTACTCATGTCCGTATGCATAATTTCAACTAAACCCAGGTAGCAGAGCTGAGTCGAGTTCAGTCAACCTTAACTCAACTCGACTCCCGTTTACATGTAGTTAGACTTGGGTTCAACTTGAGTTCAACTCATCATGTATAAGTACTAAATGCAATCTGACCTTTTTGTAAAAAAATCAAGAAGACGGTTCCGAGATGGCGGGCGTTTTTGCAATTATGTTCCACCGAGCCCACGACATGGGTATCAAATGAATACAGTAAACTGTGTGACGTAATTTTAAATCTAATAGAATTGCCATCATAAAATGGCGGAATACATATAATAAACTAAAAAGTAGAAAATAAAATAAATGGTTAAACAAATTTTTAAAAAAAATTCTTTTCATTAACCAAAAAAATGTACTGAAAAGTAAAAAATAAAAAGTATTTTAAAGAAAGCGTGAAATTTCAATTTAAATGAAAAAATTAATTAAAAGAATGGCGCATTTTTCATCAAAAATTGAAAATATAACTGTAAATCGCGTGAGATTTACAATAACCCTCAATTTTTTGCTTTGTTAATTTCAAATTCTAACAAATTTTTTTGATGAAAAATGCGCCATTCTTTTAATTAACTTTTTCATTAAAATTGAAATTTCACGCTTTCTTTAAAATATTTTTTATTTTTTACTTTTCAGTACATTTTTTAGTTAATGAAAAGAATTTTTTTTAAATTTTTTTTTAACCATTTATTTTATTTGAACTAATTCAATTACTTTTGTTGAAAAAAGTGATTTAATTTGTGTCGACTGTGTTTAAAATGAACATTATGAAAGAAGAAAATGACAGTGGAGCAATTAATTGAAAAATTGAAGAATAGTATACAGGATGAAGATGTTTTTAAAATTTTCGAAGGTAAGTAACATTTTTCTTTACATTCTTATGGAAAGTATATTAATTATTTTCGTGCGAATTTGTGTGTTTACAGATATATTTCAAACCGAATAGTAAAATCATAACTCAGAACGAAATATAACTTCATTGCTAGTTGTTGCAATAGAATTTTAATTTTCTAATAATTATGGAGGAATTAAATTGTTTCATCTGTGCAAATAGAATTCCAGGTTCATTAGATGGCCTGATGCTAACTATTACGCGTGGTGTAGGAGCTGAAGGATTCGAGTGATTCGATTTTATGATTGCGAAACTGGTTATGGCTTCATTGAATATCGCCTGCTAAATTTAAGAAAATCTAAGTCCATCAAAAAAAAATATTCAACAAATAGAAGGGTAACATATAATTTTAAATGCGATAATATCGAAAACAGTGAGAATCTCTCTGATGACATAATTAATGAGAAGGTAATATTTAATACTTGCTACATAATAATTATGCCGTATAGGAATTGGTAACATTTTTTAATAGAACGATGTGCAAAATATATATTTTTTAGATTTGTATGATGAAATTGAAAATGCCAACGGAGAGTAACAAAGAAATTATTACAAAAGCGTTAGAAGACACTTATAGGAATAGGAGATCATGGATTAAAAAGAATCAACCTACAATGGCAGAAATATTAGAAAGATACCCGCGTTTCCAGAATTTTAACGGAGAAATGGTATGTGACTCTTATTAATTTACGCACATTCGAATTTAATACATATTCATCAAATAATTTCTTTTTTTGTAGATTGACTTAGAATTCCAAAAAATGTACCCTGAGGTAGCAGATAGTTTTTTGGCAAAATTTCAAAGTTGCTTGTATGTACGTCGGATCTTACATTATACAAAAATCAAACTGCAATGATAATCAAAAATGGTAAGAATCTTTAATTATTGTAAACGTGAAATTTTATTAATACTTACAATAAAAAAACTGAATAAAATAACTATCGATAAATTTTTTTCCAGAAAGTTTGCGGGCATTGCTAGTTCTTGCAGAACTACTTCCAATGTCTAACGCAACACTAGCACGAAAGCGAAGCAAGGGTAGTGCGGCAAAGGAGAGAAAACGGGTAGCATTTATTTCTTATCTATATTTTTATTCGATATAATTGTTATCATAAATTCAAGTTCATTAAGTCAAATTATTTTTGGCTTCTTCGTGCAGGTTTGCAGCGGTGAAGGGACTCAAAAGAGGAAAGGAGATAAGGAAGGAAGTGAAACAGAAGAAATCGAGCCCTTAGTAAGTGATTTCCCAAACCCTTTTCTGCTTCGATTTGTATCGGTAAGTGATTTGGTACTTATTAAAACAAAGAACTGAAAATGTAAAAACATTTCTAATGATAAATATTTTTCGAACTGTGTTTCAGGAAGGTACAAATCCCCAAGACTTTGAATCGTCAATAAGGAAGAGTAGTAACAAAAGCCTTCAACCATATTTAATTCTGGCAACTGGACAGGAAGAAGATTCAATTTTCATCCAAGGAGATGGAATTTTTATTACCATACCAAAAAATGCTGACAGCATCGTGGCGTTTGATATTTTATATAAATGTTTCCATGTATTTAATTTAGTATATCCTGAGAAACTTTGTAATTTTTATGCCTTTATCGACAGATATATTTTTAATTTACAAGTAAAGCCAAAAAGCTGTGTATCGTCTATACATGTAAATATTATGAACTTAAAATCAACGTAATAGCTCTCATTTTTTTAAAATATGGTAAATAATATTCGTCACAAATATATGAAAAAATTATTAATTTCTAGGTTTTATAGTTTTAAAAAGATTTTATGTGTTTCATTATTCACTGATCAAACAGTGAATTTCATTTGTTCAATGAATGTGAATATAACTGGTTCTACCAGTAAAATTCAATTTCACTGGATGAACCAGTAAAATTCAATTTCACTGGATGAACCAGTAAAATTCCTATTGGTTGACTAAGCAATGTTTCCTATTGGTTGACTAAGCAATGGTTCAACCAGTGAAATTTTACTGGAAACCAGTGAATTTTTACTGGTTCGTTTTTAGAGAGTATGCAAAATTTCAGCATGATAGGATATCCGGAAGTATTTGAAATATCGATTGCAAAATTTGTTGCTTGAAGAAAACGTTAATCGTCTTGAGACGGCCCCAAGGATCTAAAGATGTAGTGGGTATTCCATATTACATTGTCATCGGAGCTGAAGCTGTGTGCAAAATTTCAGGGTGATCGGGTAACCAGAAGTGTTCAAAAAAACGATTGCAAGATTTGTACCGGACAAACAGACAGACAAGAAAGCGAGCTAATAAAAACGTTTTAAAAAGACATTTGTTAATACAGCAAAAAGTTTGAGTTTAAAACAGTATTCTTAAAATATATTTAGTCAATCGCTTACAAAGGCCTTTAAATCATAGCAGAGGACTATAAGGCCTATTCTGAGCTCCGGCGGAGAGAAAATTCCAGCAGAACTTTTAGGGGTATCATAAACACCGCTGAAATTAGTGAAGTGAATTGCCTGATAAAAAGTTTCCGAAAATTCAAAAACAAACAGAAATTTCAAACCAAAGCCACAAAACTTTACATACTCGCAATACAATAATGGATTATTTTCATAAATAGGAAAAAATGATTTTTTTATTTAAAAATTTTCAATAATTAATAAATTTAATTTTGTTAACTTCCCAGTATAGGAAGTTATTGTAATCGGTCCGAAAATCGAAATCGAAAATTTCAACGTATTTTCATCTTTCAAGGTCCCAGGAGCATTTTAAGCAAAAAAATGGGAGGAAGTATGTGTGTGTGTGTGTGTGTGTGTGTGTATGTGCGTACGGATGTGGTCATTTTTTCCTGCACGATATCGCGCGAACCAAAACTGATATCGACTTCGTTGAGGTGTCGTTTGAAGCGTATTAACCGAAATATGATCTGAAAAGATTTTCATGAAATTCGGTCGAGCCGTTTTTTTGTTTAAGCGACGTAAGTGATTTTTGTACCTGCATGATATCGCCCGAACCACGAAAGATATTGACTTACTTGAGGTGCCGTTCGAAGCGTATTAGCGACAATATAATCTGAAAAGATTTTTATAATATTCGGTCCAGCGGTTTTTTGGTTTAAATGACTTAAGTGGTTTTTGTACCTGCACGATATCGCGCGAACTATAAAAGATATCGACTTAGTTGACGTCCCGTTCGAAGAGTATTAACCAAAATATGATCTGAAAAGATTTTCATAAAATTCGGTCCAGCCGTTTTTTTGTTTAAGCAACGTAAGTGATTTTTGTACCTGCACGATATCGCCCGAACCACGAAAGATATTGACTTACTTGAGGTGCCGTTCGAAGCGCATTAGCGACAATATAATCTGAAAAGATTTTTATAATATTAGGTCCAGCGGTTTTTGGTAAAATGACTTAAGTGATTTTTGTACCTGCACAATACCGCGCGAACTAAAAGCTATATCGACTTCATTGAGGTGCCAAAAAACATTAATACATCAATTTTATATACATTTTCGTCATCCTAATCTTGTAGTTGCGCACATTTAGTTTGACATTTTAGCGAAAATATTGATAAGCAATTGTGACAAATTCTCGGTATTATAGATATATTCTATATTGCCTATTGTTCATTTATTATTAAAATATCCAATCATATATTCAACATCCATCATACTGGGAAGTTGATCGTGTGGACCGAAAGGGTCGAACCCACATCCCAACTAGTTTAATCTTGTTGTCTGTAAAAAGGGTTTACGGACGATAGTTTAACGTGACAACGTCATGAGAAAACATTGATGAAATGATTGCATACTTTTATGAATAAAATTGAATCATTTATATTAAATTATCATTATTTTGTATGGATACAAAAAGGAGTGAAATGAAATATTCATTTTGATTGATAAATTAGCTTTTATTTGCACTAATGAATTCAATTATGTTTATTACTTTAATGAACAGATTATTTACAAGTTACAATGTGTAGTAACAAATTCATTTACAGCTTTTATACATGTCTGATATTTAACTTCTTGCAATCTGTGTTATTCTGTTAAGGATAGGTCGATAATAGGAAAAGTATGAAATGAATGGGAGTGTTTCAAGTGTAATGTGCCTTGAAAAAGTCAAATCGAGGGTTGTTCCTGTCAGCGTTGTTGACTTAGTAACATCTGATGTGCATTCGAGATTGTACATATCCTTCATGAATTGAGTCGCCACAAAGAAGAATTGGTACATTGTATCAACTTGCATGATCGGATGCACATACTGCCTGTTATGCACGTACGGAAAGAGTGCTTGGTGCAGCAATACACTAATGTTTGAGACACTTGCTCCAGGATGAATATATACTGCGCCAAGTACAATTTTAAACGTTGTATCAGCAGTGAAGCATGTAATTTCAGCCAAGCAGACCTCGCCTGTGTTTCTGATGAGACGAGTTGTGTCCGACAATTCAACGTGGAGAACTTTGGCCGTGGATGTTGATGTTAATTTTCGAAAGATTGCCACTCCACCACCAGCGATTATTCTGCCTGGATTAATTATTGATTGGAACTGGATCAAAATTGTCACGCATCCACGTTTCAGTCAATACCAAATAATCCGATCCTGGTATCACGGGATCCGTTTCAATATCGGCGAAGTGCGCAGACAAACTCTGAACATTAAGGTTTGTCACTACAGTTTGCCCAGCGTTGTTACCGTCATCACAAAATTTCACTGCTTTCGAAGTGATTGTTTGAAGGGCGTGTCCACGGAGTCGAATGTATTCGTTACGGACATCTCGCGTAGTGTGTGAGTCGTTCCCATCCCGTCCGTGTTTGAAGATAAAAGGCGCATCTTTTTCCGTGATGATGCGCAAGCCGTCTATATTCGTTACCCGACTCAGCGCCACGTACACCAACTGTTGTGGTTGCTCCGAGGAGTATTTATAAACAATAACAGTAAACGTCCCACCTTGCGACTTGTGAATGGTAATAGCACAAGCAGGAACGCAAGGAAACTGTTTTCGTTTGCATTTCACAGTTTTCGTCAGTGTAATGTTCACTATTTTCTTATACACCGGCACCCAGTTAGGAGACAGAGTGTTTGGCTTGCTTTGCTTATTGTTGACAATTTGACAAATTTAATCTAATTAAATATTGACAATTTTAATCAAATTTTTAAGATTACTACAATCAAATTTTTAAAATTACTACGGGACATACGGGACAATGAGTCATCATTTTTCGTGCATGCAGCCGGCGTTCATCGTTTTAATAGACGTTGTCACGTCAAAAAAAATAAAAGAATAAAATAAATAATATCTAATAAATTAATTTTAAATAAAATAAATAATATCTTTTAATACTTAAAAAAAACGTTATTTCTGCTTTTCGAAAAATGGTAAAATGACAAAATCCTACCTAAATACTATTATTAACATTTACAATAATCAATAAAGCTACTGTTTATTAACACACTATACTACTTTTGCGAACACAATTTTCTCACTTCGCTGGAGTTCATGGACCCAAAATTTCCAGCGGAATTGTAATTTCGGCAGTGGCGGTTCCTCTTTGGATGCGAAGGAAGCACTGCTTCACTTGACCAAATAGGCAACTTCATAATTTCATTAATTTAAATATATCAAGATTAATCAGAAGAAAAATCTTATTATATTTCCTACTCTGGAAACACTAAGCATGCAATTGTAGAGGTCCCGCCAAAAGAGCTGATGCCGGGGCGCGTAGCTGGGGAAATTAAAGCTGCACACAAATAAAAATTGCGCACATATTGATAAGAAATGCGCTTGTGTATTTTCAAATACCCCCTTCGAAATTTGTTGCGACTAGGCTAAGGGACGGGAACGGCATGCGGGGATTCTACTGCGCATGGAAAACGCGACTTTCTTGGCATCAACTCTTTTGGCGCGACCTCTATCTACAAATTTTCTTTTACATATAAAATGTAGTCAAGAAAAAAGAGATCGAGGATAGGTGATGTTTCTCTTTATCTCTTGTTTTTCTAGTGGGGTGGCCGGCGGTGTCTGCTGATAGAGGTTCCGCCAAAAGAGTTGATGCCGGAGCGCGCAGCTGGGGAAATCAAAGCTGCACACAAATAAAAATTGCACACATATTGATAAGAAATGCGCTTATGTATTTTCAAATTTCCCGTCTCTCCCGAGTGATAGCGTGACTTCTCAGAATATAAGTGAGAATACATCTTGACACTTTCTGCCCTAGGCCCGGGGACTTTCCGCCCTATGTCCCATGAGCAAAGCCTTCTATATTTACAAGCCATGCTGTAGGTGTGTGTGTGTGTGGTTGTATGAAGTCCCAACTTAAATTCGTGAAATATCAAAGTCCCATTAAAATCAAATGGAAAGAAGTTTTCGTTCCGCGGAAAGTACTGTTTCGAGTGTGATTTTATTGAAAATAAGAGCTATTCCATCAGTGTAAAAAACGTACAATATTGCAAAAAGTACCCAAATTAACTGTCATAAATTTGCAATTTAAATAAACATGTGTTATTAATAAGATTTACGGGGTTTATGTTGGCAATGGAGAAAAAAATATCAAAATCCCTTTGATAACGAGGAAAACAAGTGTTTCGTGCCGCGGAAAGTTTTCTATTAATGAAAGTGCCGGGATTTTTTGTTAAAAATAAGAGTTTTTCTATAAAGATAAAAGCAAAATTTTCGTTTGAGCTTTGATTGCTACTAAAATATCCGAAATTGTTCTCTGGGGCACAGTGTCAGATGAAGGACCAGCCAGTTTTTGTTGCAGCCAGTTCGAGTTTTAAAGCAAAATAAGAAAATAAAGATAAGTTGAAACGAATAGTTTGCTAAAAATTCCGAAATATTTATATAAATTTATTTTTAGCGGTAGTTTCCTACCTCCAGGTACGGCGTTTGCTTGGAAAGTTAAACACGGAATAAAATTTGAAACAATATTCATTAAAGAAGGAAGTTAGTAATGCTATTACATTTATTATTTACATTATTATCACAACTTTGTAATATGTAGTTAATAAATGTTACAATTAATGTCCATAATTTTTGTTTTTATTTGATTTAAAGATTTTATCCCCAATAATTTATTCCCAATAAACGTACATAACCGCACTCCACACAGTTTGACAGAAAAATTGAAGTCCCATTATGGTTTCATTGTGAGTGTGAGATTTCTTTATGCATGGCTTGTAAATATAGAAGGCTTTGCCCATGAGGGATTAAAGGAGCACAATGATGATGATGATGATTTTCAAATTTCCCCTTCGAAATTTGTTGCGACTAGGCTAAGGGACGGGAACGGCATGCGGGGATTCTACTGCGCATGGAAAACGCGACTTTCTCGGCATCAACTCTTTTGGCGGAACCTCTAACTTTGTAGCTTCCATTATATTTTTTATGGTTCTCTTTAATAATGTTTTAAAGAGATAGAGAGAGAGAGAATATTTTTTTTACGAGTACGTTTTTTTTGCTAGTAGAATGTAATGATGTTAGGCGGGGGTGTATGCGAGGTATGCAGGGTTTTATTATTGCTATCTTTTTTTGTTTTTATGCCAAAATTATGCATTTACATACCGGGTGTGGAAAAGGTGTGGGAAAGGTTCGGTATTTCCTGAAGGGTAGGTTTTCGTGAAAAAAGTTTGTAGCAAAAGTTGCTCAGGTTGGAGGGTAGAATCGTTTGCACACGAAACTCACCGCCACCCACTCATCCCCTCGCAGGGGGTGGGGGTAAGTCTGAAATTTCAAATGGCAACCCCTATTTTTTCTCACGGATTATGATTCTCCGAAGAAAAATATGAAACTTTTGTCTTAAAATTTTTTTTATCCGAAGCTTCCCTGCACCCCCAAAACGAATTTTTAGGGGTAGGGAATAGTCCAGCAATTGTTCGATAAAAATTTTAAATAGCAACCCCCATTTTTTTTTCACGGATTATGATTCTCCGAAGAAAAATATGAAACTTTTGTCTTAAAATTTTTTTTATCCGAAGCTTCCCTGCACCCCCAAACGAACCGTTCTCTGACATTTTCCACCCCCAAAAATTCGTTTGGGGGTGCAGGGAAGCTTCGGATAAAAAAAATTTTAAGACAAAAGTTTCATATTTTTCTTCGGAGAATCATAATCCGTGAAAAAAAAATGGGGGTTGCTATTTAAAATTTTTATCGAACAATTGCCGGACTATTCCCTACCCCTAAAAATTCGTTTTGGGGGTGCAGGGAAGCTTCGGATAAAAAAAATTTTAAGACAAAAGTTTCATATTTTTCTTCGGAGAATCATAATCCGTGAGAAAAAATAGGGGTTGCCATTTGATATTTCAGACTTACCCCCCATCCCCTGCGAGGGGGTGAGTGGGTGGGAGTGAGTTTTGTGTGCAAACGATTCTACCGTCCAACCTGAGCAACTTATGCTACAAACTTTTTTCACGAAAACCTACCCTTCAGGAAATATCGAACCGTTCCCACACCTTTTCCACACCCTGTATATGAAAAAATAAATGAGATCAAAGTAGCAGTTGCAGTTTTTCAACGGGTTTTCTTTGGAAGTTTTAATTATCAACAGAATCTGAGAAAAGGCGCAAACGGCGCGATACAACTCCGAAGGGCGGGGGGGGTATCAACGAAAATTTTCATACAGAATAAAAATAATATCGTAATATTTGTTTGATTTTTAACATAAGTACAATTTATAATTATAAAAAATGTGTAATATTTTATTCCTTGACATACTTTTTATTTGAGTGAATTTGTTTCAGTAGATTGTTGTAATTTTTTAAAATATTGTAAAAATCTTTACAAGAATTTGTCAAATTATATTTGACACATAAAATGGCTTTCAAAGTTTCAACACTTAATTTTGATTTTTCTGATGTCCACACTTGATTTACTGTAGAAAAAACGCGATTTACCTCGTTTATAGGGTAAAAAATTTTGGATGATCCATAATTCGAATTATTTTTGGAGTAGCTATAAACTAGGTTTGAGATTTGAGAGTGGAAACAATTCCTTATGTTTTGCTTATCTGACTCCACTATATGTTATTTTTCAGTTTTTTAGTTAAAGCCGCATTGCTTCCCTTATCCTGAACCTTACGAACCGCCACTGAATTTCGGAATTAATCTCCCTATCAACGGAGTTTATACTACCGATGTGAGAAAATTCCAGCGAAGTTTAGAATAGGCCTGTTATAATACCGATTTTATCAACTGCAGTCTGTAGGCATTTATCTAGTTTATAGCTACGCTAATTCGAATTATGGCTTAAACCTCATTTTTTCGACTAACACCGAAGTAGAAAAAGAATGTTAGTTCAATTCGATTGCGTATTAAACACTCGTTTATACTTTAATTCAAAATAATGCCCTGTTTATGACTAGGTTGAAAAGTTGAGTCGAAATTTAGTCGTAATTTTGACCGCCGTATATGATGTCGAGTTGAGTTCACTTTGTGCTGAACTAATAAAACCTAACCTCAAATTTTTGGTGAAATTCTCGTTTACAGATACGTAAAAAAAATTTAAAATCGTGGAAGATAATCAGAATGAAATAAATTTATATTCCTGTGCAAGCTAGGTCGGGATTTCCCGGATGGTAAACAAACAAAACAAATGTCTTTTCTTCTTTCATTTATTCGACTTCAAATACAATTACAAAAGAAACAATTCAACTTAAGATAACTTGTTTTACAATTATTAATGGACTATAATATTCGGTCCATTTGACTTAAATTATTTTAATCCTGCCAAGCTTTGTGCGATAATTATCATTTATTCAGCGCATTTGCGACTGATGCGCCCTAGAATTCATAACATTCCCTCAGTGGGGTAAAAAAACTTACATCTAACCTAACCTAAAGAACACGTCATCTAAAAATAACGAGTGTATTAGAGTGAAGCTCCATACACAAGAGATGACGTGTTCTATCACAGTATAAACTGTATATGATGGCAGGTTTTCTTATGTGTTAGATTATAGAGTAGTATGCCCTATACATGACATGTTAATTTTTTTTTTCTTTGATTTTAATTCAAAAGACATATTTAATAATACATGTAAGCATAGTCCTCAGATATAATGGAGGGTATGTTTACAGTATAACAAGAGTTCGTAACAAGAAAATGTAGTAGAATTCATTTTTATATTATTCTTAAAGTAGACAAAATTATTAAATTCAAAATATAATTATTATAATTAATCTGAATATACAAATAAGTTACTAAATTTAAAATCAATAGTAAAAATTATAGTACATATGTAACATGATCTATAACGATATCAGAGAAGTTCAGATAATATCTTCGTGAGGCTATAAGAGAAGAGGTAATAAAAATTTACCTTCTATTTTGAGAGAGGGCAAAACTTCCTTCATAAAATCTCGGGATTACATTAAATTCATCAACCGGTTCAAATAAGTGACTTGAACTGGGATTGCATAAGCTTAAGGGGGTGATATAGAATCTTTCCGATAGGGAGACAACGGTGTCTCTTCTGTATATTTCATTCAAAAGAATGTTCTCATGGTTTTCAAGATTATTTAATATTTTTAAGGTCAGTTTAATAGCATAAGTTAGTAAAGGAGTTATTTTAGCTTTATCATAAATATTTTTATTAGAAAATCTTTTATTTTCAGATTTAAAGTAGAGATTGGTGCAGGCTCTAAGAATCTTTCTTTCAAATCGTTCAATCTCTTTCCCTACTGATGGGGAGATTGAAAACCATATAGGAAAACCATAAAGTAAAATAGGTCTAATCAATTGTTTATAAATTAAAAGTTTAGATTTAGTTTGTAAAGAAACATTACTTAAAAGTGGCATCAGGGCTTTAGAGACTTTGGCTGCTTTAGTGAGAGCATTTCTGCCTTGTAAGTTGGGTTTGAGTAGATTATTAAACGATACTCCAAGGTATTTCAATTCATTGGTGACTTTAATTGGAGTGTTATCTATAAAGAGTTTAATATTTTTACATTTATTGACGATATTATTAATTCCCCTACCAGAGGCATTTCTAAAACAAATCATTTCTGATTTACTGGAGTTTATTTTAATTCCCCAATCGGTGTAAAATTTATTGATGATTATGATGTGTTCTTGGACAACCTTGCGAGCCATTTCAGGAGTCCTCGCACTACCATATACTAAGGTGTCATCTGCGTAAAGAATTGAGGTAGAGTACAGATTATTAGAGCTATAGTGAACGTGTGGGAAATCAGCGAGAAACAAATTATACAGTTTTGGGCCCATCATTGAGCCTTGAGGTACGCCGGAGTGAACCCAAACCCTATCCGACACAGCTTTACCAAAGGAGACGGTTAAGCAGCGGTCTTCTAGAAAGCTGGAGATTATTCTTACCCAAGTAGGCGGTATACCAAGATTTAATAGTTTGTAAATAAGGCCGTTCAGCTACACTGTATCAAAGGCCTTTTCGATATCCATTGCGCATGCAATAGTAGTTTCTTTATTTCGAAGATTAGTAGAAATATCACTATGAATTTTAAGAAGTGCATGAGTGGTGCTATGACTTTTCATAAAGCCGAATTGGAAATTCGGGATAATTTTATCTTTAGAAATGTTATAGTCTAGTTCTTCAGCTAATATTCTTTCATAGAGTTTACCTATGTTTGATAACATCTGAATTGGTCTAAAATTATTAATTTCTTTCGCTCCTGGTTTCTTGGGGATTGGTTTTAACTTAGCAATTTTCCATGCTCTCGGAAAATAGCCGTTATTGATACAGTTATTAAATAAGATTACTAATACTTTAACTATTTCTTGTGGTAATTTTTTGATCAGGAAGTTAGATATGTTATCAGGACCCATTGTTTTTTTGTTATTTAAAAGCTTGATGAGACTTTCCACCTTCCTTAAGTTAGTGAAAGTACTCTGGTCATTAGGTTCAAGGGCGGAATTATCTCGATCAAACGTTGTGATATGGTAGAACTGTCCCGCAAATATGCTATTTCTATTAAGGAATTCGTTAACCGATCTTTCGACTTCGCTTGAGAGGTCAGGACATGAGTTGGGTTTTTTAACCTCATATAATTTTTTATAGAATTTACCGAATTCTTCGGCTATTTTATAATCGTCTCTCACTAATTCCCCGTTTAACATTATTGCTTCTTCCTTATTGAATTTACGGTTGCCAATAATGTTATAAATGTTTTTAAAAGCCAAAGGGCCCGGGCGGATCATTTTCAATCTAGATTGGAAGACTTTATTATTAAAAATTCTGATTTTGTCTTGAAGGATTTTATCAAGGCATTTAATTTTAGAATTTAATAATTTATATTCATGGTTGTTACGGTTAAGATATTTATGGAATAACATTTTAAGTTTTTTACACCAATTATGTTTAATGGAGGACATCTTCTGATTTCTAGAGGGAAGTCTAGGGTTTTTGGCTTTTGGTCTCTGATAAAATAGGTTTCATTAAGATCATTTATTGCACTTGAAAGTTTTTGAATCCAATAATCAATCTCATTATTTTTTAGGTTACCAGTCCTAGGGGGAGAGTTGTTTCTAATTTCGTAGGATAAGGCGTTTTTCCAATTTGTCCAATTAACACTTTGGAAGTTAAAGATTTTTTCACTATTGACAAACTGGAGGGTATCTTGACCAATAGATACTATTAAGTGAACTGCGAAGTGGTCAGAAAATGAAGCAACCGTTTTACATGAAAAAGTATTTAAAAGTCTATAGTTTCTAGGTAATGAAGAAAGAAAAAAGTCAATAACGGAGTCGCTTTCAGGGAACGTACAGCTATCCGGACTAATTAAAGAGAGGTTGGATCTATTGCTATTGTTTATAAGCCAATCATAAAGAGACCTACCATTTGTATTAATCTTATGATCACCCCAGAACGAGTGACGGTTGTTCCAATCACCACCAATGATGATATCTCCATAATTGTTAGCTAAGTTGTTAATGGATTCTAGTATTTTTAAAAAATTTTCTTTATTACAGGAAGAGGAAATGTAGATGCTGCCAATGACTAAAGATCTATTAGCGATACGTTTACTTTTAAGATTTATTTGTATGAATACCGCTTCTGTGTTGATATCGAAATAAACCGCCCGAAAGTCAAGTTGTCTTTTAATGAGTATAGCTACTCCTACTCCTGAGTCATTTCTGATCACTTTGTAACCGTTAACTATTAGATTGTGGCGCTGTTTAAGCCTAGTTTCAGACACCAAAATGATGTCGAGGAAACCATTATCACTTATTAGATTCTGTAAATCTAGTCTTCTTTTGGTAGATCTAATGGATCTGGCGTTAATTTCAAGTATATTAATTTTATGATTAGGCATTATTGATCCTAAAGCTTATGAGGCATTTTACTGTCTCAGCTAACTGAGTGACAGAATCGTTAAGTTTAAGCATCATATTATGCATGAGCTGAAATTGCTCTTGAATGTTTAAAGTGTTTTCCCTAACTTTAGTCTGCTCTGTGTTTTCCTTCAGAGCATCCGCAAATGTTTTATTCTCTTGTAAGAGATAAGTCGGTTTAGAGGGCATAGCTCTTTTCTTTTTGTTTTCTACATATTGCTTGTAATTTGGGCATCCTCTATAGCTCGCAGGGTGTCCCATTCCACAGTTAACACAATTTGGTTCGGTCACTCCTTTAATGGTTTCACAATTGTTCGGACCCGGAGGGTGTACTTTAATGCATTTAACGCATCTGTAATCATTAAAGCAATTTGCTGCTCTGTGCCCGAAGGCTTGGCAGTTAAAGCATTGAATAATGTCCTTATTCACCAGTCTTTCAATCTTAATTTTTTGGTGGGCTAGGAATTTTAATTTTAGGAGTTCCCTAATATCTTGGTTAGGAGAGACTTTTAATAGCATAATGTCTAGAGTAATCTTTAACTTTTTTGAGGCATTAGTTTCGAATTTTGAGATTTTAACGAAATTAATGTGTGGAAAAAGTTTTTAAGTTCATCTAGAACTTCATTAGTATCAAAAGAGCGATTGATGTCTTTAATAAGGAGCGAAATAGGTTTCTCTTCCTTGCTTGAATAAGTGAAACCATTAATTTTTTTTCTTTAAGGAATTCAATAACTTTTAATTTATTTTGTAAGTCTCTTACATAAATTTTGGTAAAGTCTCCCTTACCTTTGGCAAAGAGAAAGTCGATTCTTTCTTCTTTGAAGAGCTCGGACCATTTTTTTAAGTTTAGATTTTTAGCCAGGATAGGGGGTTGAAAATTAGATTTAAGGCTAGTTACTTTTACGTTATAGGCCGAGGAGGGGTGTTGTCTCCCTATCAAATGAGAGGATGAAGGGTTTTTATTATTGTTGGAAAATTTTACTTTTTCAAAAGTATTATCTGAACTAATCCGAGTATTGCTATTATTATTTGTATTTCTAGGTTTAATGCTATTGGTAACAATATTTGAGTCGGTAATCTCTTCGTATTCTAAGTTCTCTAGACTACTAAATCTATTTTGATTAAGGTTAGTGTTAGACCTGCTGATATAATTAGAAAAATTGTTAGTGTTATTTACCTTATTAGAATTAGGTTCAATAGTTTCACCTTTTTTATATCTTTTATTGGATATCAATATCCACGGGTTGTTGCCAGCATTTGCATTCTCGAAAGATGCGTAGTCTTTTCCGGAGTCCCTTTGTGACGCCATGATGTTAGTTTCAGCATTGATATCAATAATGGTTCCCTCGGTATCATGGGGGGAAAAACCGCTTGTTGAAGAACAGGGTTGTGCCTCTAAGTTATTTAAAGAGGATTTTCTTTTGGAGCCGATGTCAATGGATAAATCACTCACCTCCGTTTGGGTTGGGGATGATTTCGTGTGAATTACTTTGTCTTCTTTATTTATACTGTTAGACATATTGGATGCGTTTACCAAATTCCTTCTGTCTTTATGAGGAATTAATGTAGAAATTTTGCTGCTTTTCTTGAAAATACGAGATCTTCTACTTAAATCTGCTTTTTCTGCTGCGCCGGGCCTAGGCATCACGAGCGGGGCTCGTCTGCCGCAGCAACCGGAACTTACGCTTATGTATGATAAAAATGTGCCTTCTGTATAAGAGAAAAAAGCACTTAACTTGAACTAGTTTTTGATAAATTTTTAACTTCACTAAGTATTAAGTACTATAGATCCGAAATCTATAGAATAAAACTTTATTTATTATAAGATTATATAAAAAAAACGAGATTAAAAAATTTTAGCTTTCCGTGGTAGCTGTTGCTTCACGTCGTCACAAAACAAATGTCACTTCAATACAATTACAACTCAACCCGCGTATATGAGGCGAAAATCAACTGGTCCCAGGTAGGAGAGCTAAAGTGAGTTGAGTGGACTCAGTTTAAACTCGACCGTCTGGGTTGAACCTAATCATAAACGGGGTAAATGACGTAACTTTAAGCACAGAGTACTTAATATACAGAGGGAACAACGAAGAACAAAATGTGTTATCAAATTATTTTGAAGTAAGCTTTTGGCAAGGTTTTTGTGAGAGACAATATCAAATTTGAAGAGAGAAAATTCTGTCCAATTTAACTTTTTCTCACGACTTCGTTGGCGCAGCAACAAGGGCCGGGCAGAGTTACCTTACACACATATAAATAATGTGCCAGCATATTAATTATGGAGGAAGTTGATAGGAGCATTCCGGTGCGGTAAGGGAAATTCGAAAGGGGGGGAGATTTTTTCTAGTCACAGACGTCTGCTATGAGTGTTTTTTTTTTCATTTATGCACGTACGAAGAAAAAAACAAAGTTTTCTGCCCATGAACAAAATTAAATTTTGGTGGATAGCATAAGAAATCTACCTTTCTGGTTTAACCTAGGAATATTGTCGGGGATATTGGCTTTTTATTGTTATTATTTTAAAATGTGAGAGTGCTTAGTTTGATTTTATTTATAACTGATAAAGCAGAATTGTTGTGGGCATCTTTTACCTAGTTTATAGCAGAAAAATTAAATCGATTTAACCCAAAGTTATGTCAAAATTTCGAATTAGCGTATAAACGGGTATTAAATACAATACGGTTCCCACAAATGCATTCTTAAACCATAATTCGAATTACCTCGTTTATAGGGCAAAATTTTTTGGATGATCCATAATTCGAATTATTTTTGGAGTAGCTATAAACTAGGTATTTGTTATGATGTACGACAGGCTATGTAATGTAAATTTCACCTGGTGTGGTTTTTTAGGTCGGTTGAAAGGGTAAAATTTAGTTTTTCATGATTAGCTCGAAAACTATTAATTTTTGAGATACATATAGTTTTTATAAAAATTAAACTTCATTAAATGTTTACAAGAAATGGAAGGAAACTATTGTAGCATACATTTTTAACCGACAAAGACCTACAATTATATGGCGCGGATTTTTAAAACCAGGGCTAAAGATGACTAACTAACTGGCTATCAAACCTAATTGCAAAAATTGCGAAACCAGTTTTATTATTTGATGAATCCCATCAGCTGACCAACCAGCAACGATGATTCATACAAAGTAAGTTGTCTTCTTGTTTGGAGACAGCGCTCGCCATCCCGGCACTGAAGTGGTCCTCGAATTTATCTTCAGTTCCTAATTTGTCATCGCTCCCTCTTGCATCCAGTTCAAGTGACGCCGAACACCACGGTTTTAAGTTCCTTGTCCCAAATATAAATATAGCTGTCTTTTTATAATTTGCAATATGCCCTTCAAGGTCCCCCAGCAGGTCGTTAGGTTAGGTTGAAATGGCTGCCCACTTAGGCCCGACATTGGGCACATTGTGATGCCATCCTATGTAGTGTTGGAACAAAGTTCAGGCCATTTTAAGCCATTTTGAGCTTTTGATAAAGCGACAGGGGTTAGGGGCACCAATATTTTGCAGCTCGCTTAATCCATCAAGGAAGGGTGAGCCAAGGAAGGTCCTCTTTTTCTTCCGAGGGCGGGCCATGTACAGAGAATATGGGAGACAGTTTCTTCTTCTTCTTCATTACCACAACTTCTTCATAAGTCGTTGTGGGGAAGTTCTAATCTTTCGGCGTGCGGGGCAAAGGTACAGTGACCGGTCAGCACCTTTACTACATGGCTTATCTCCTTTTTGGTTCAACTGAATGAACAAGAGATGTTGAACGCTTTGCGTCAACGTGTGGGGCACACCGTTGCTGTGATCCAATTCAACCCAGCTCGAGCCAAGCTGATTTTCCTCACAGCTTGTTTGTAGGAGGCAAGGGCATTCCCATCCGGGTTAAGTGGGGTGTGCTTTCCACTTCGTTTCCCTGTCTAGCAAGCTCATCAGCAGCAGGTCGTTACCAAAACATTTTTGATTTGATATGGTCCTGTAAATTGAATTGGTTGAAGCTTATGACTTTCTCTGGTAGATGGTCGTTCATATATGGTTAATACGAGGTCGTTAAGTGAATACGGTTTATGCGATGTATGCATCCATCCATTAATGACTTCTTCTTATTTAACGGCTCTACAATCGCTTTACCGTCTCGCCCTCTCGCAACTATTCTCGCCACCAATCCCGATTCTATCCAGCCATCCTTCCAGCGAACGTTGGGTTTCCCTCGCCATCAGTATTTGTGAAGGATTCTGCCCTTTAATGTCACCCCTGGATTATTTTCTCCAACACTAAGTTGAAAAGGACAAGCCGGTCGGAGTCCATTATAGACCAGACCTATAAGGACAGTGGTCCGGACGTTTAAATCCTTATCGCGGATAATGTCATTTAAAATTTTCCAGCCGAATGACATTTCTAATTGCAATGAAGATGAAGATTTTACTTTGTTAGATGCTGTGAATTATAATCAATGTTAAACAAACGTAGCGGGTGTTCTTGTCAAGGACTTACTTTCTTTGTAAGTCGATAATGAAAATTCTAATGAAAGTACTGGTATTTAGAAGAGACACTTGATACCGTTGTTTAAGCACTATTTCTACCAAGAGGTGTCAAAAGACACTTTTCAAAGTATGCGTGTGGAAAATGCTTAGTAGAGCAACCATTGATTTGTAAAAACTGTGATATTAAATAAGGAAAAAGTTTTATTACAGTGCTGTTTTTATGATTACTGTTTTTTTTTTTGTTACAAAGATTGAAAAGACACCGTTTAGTCAAAATAGGTGCACACAAAATCGTGGTAGAAATAGTGTTAAAAAATAATTTCTCAGATGAGGCTTCTATAAACTAATATATATTCAAAACAAAGGTTGAGCATTGTAACAATTGCAAGAATATTTATTAGAACAAGGAGAGTGGCTTGGACTTAAACTAGTGGGATGTTGTGCCTAGAGACTAGCCACTAATTACGCTTTTTCATGGTACATGGTGCTCTTTCTGTTGGTACTCACTTCAGATTGGATGACAATATATTAAGTGGAGATTGATCCGCACTCACTTCCAACCCGCCGGATCTGGGAATCGAGGCCAATAATTCGAATGTGTCAAATTAAAAAAAAAAAGCACATCACACATGTAAACACTATAGAAAACGAATCTAAACATTTTTCTTTGGATTGGAGAAAAATCTAATGTGATGCACTTTGCACAACAGAATTAGGTGTATTATTTTACTTAAACATACATGTCTTATTGTTAAAAATTCGGCTTACCGCACCCTAGTTTGGCCATGGAGAAACATAAGTATCACACTGACCAACGCTATATATAATTAATCTTGAAAAGTTTTTGTTAAAGGCTTATGTAGGTTATAAGTTGTGAGACTGCGTAATCTAAAACTTAACAAAGTATTTAACAAACACTACAATATAATCATCATAGCTTAAAAAAAAGGAAATCAAATGTAAACAATAAAATTCTTTAATTCTTCACCCACGTCATGGTATATTTCTTTATTCAATATAAACAATAGTTTTTGAGCAGCAAATAAAAACTATATGCCATAATTTCGTTATCATCGGTTTTTGTTCTGGAAGCAAATTTAGAGACGTATTCATGTCAAAAACTTGTTTCATATGAAACAAAATCCCCGAAGGAAATTAAAAAAAATTATTATGACGAAAAAAAAAGTACCGCGAGCCGAAGGATCGAACTCGCAGCCCCACAGACGAGGGACTTTCCCTAGCCCTTTATAGTCCATGGAAATGGTGCTTTAACATTGCAAAAATGCAGGACAAGGTTTTATTTTTGGGATGTGTAGGGGGGGTCAGGGTGAGCTTAAGTTTGAGTTTTCGGGATTCTAACCCCCCCCCCCCCCCATTTGGCCGCCATCTTGGAAAACGTATGCAAATGGGTTTTCCACTATATCTCCGAAACGGCACATCTTACCGGAAATTTGCAAGGACACTTTTTGTTTAGAATTAAATAATCTACAATTTATTACTTAGAAATTTTGTGGTAAAATGAATAATTAAGAAGTTATATGCCTTAGAACACAAAAATTAGTCACAATATTTTCTTTAAAGGCTCTTTTTTGTTGTTTAAATATACTTCTGGTTGAAATTTCCAGACCATTTTCTCAGTTTTTGGTCTTTTGACCAAGAGCTACATTTTGAGATATTTCCCAAGTCTGTATCTGCAGTACTTTCAGAGATGAAAGTAGGCTTCAGACGGACAGACGGACAGAGCCTCTGTATAAGCTTTTTTTTTTGAAAAAGCTAAAATGAGTCCCTTTTAAATAGTAAAAATTACATAAACAGTACTAATCCCGGGCTTTAGGGCTTTACATTCGCCTTCACAACTTCTTTTTGATTTGGGCAAAGCTCATATCAAAATTTTTGGGAAGGGGTTCAGTGAACGGTCTCAAGAAATTCCATTAAATCAAAACCTATGCAAAAGTGCTATACCAGAAAAGACAGAAACATTGCTAATAACGATTAATAAATAGCTTGGTGTACTGTATGCCCTCCATATTTCCCTCTTATCCTCCTTGTTCTTGCCGTATATGCAAATATAGTTGTGCTTGTTTGATCACAACAAATCGTGGATTGTGCCTACGGTGGTGTTATATACTATGCAAAATATAAACTTGCAAAATATAAATTCGAAGGAGTTTATACTATGCAAAATATATATTCGAAATCTTTTGGAATGCAATATTTTACGAGGTCTCACTCGTAAGAAAAAGGATCGTTGGTGAAAAAATTGCATGATCTACAATTGTTAATGTAATAATTTTTGCGATAAAACCTACCATTTAAGAGATATTTGTTTCTGAACGTTGGATCTTGGAAAATTTTGTAAAGTAAGTTCGATAGATTGGACTAGATGTATTTTTGTTCCAGTAAGAGCTTTGGGAACGAGTCCCCCAAATTTTGACAGTAAGTGGTGTCACGGCTCCCAAGTTGTGTTCAAAACATCAGGCCAGTTCAAAGAAAAGTGTGTTTAAAATGCATGAATACGATGCAGCTTACAAAAATGCCAAATATTCCAAGTAGTGGAGTCAGATGAGCATCAAATTTTAGTGAAAAGGGAATTGTCTCCAGAGTAAAATTTTTTTTTGGAACATGTTAGTTACATCGAATACTATACGAAATGGACATTTTCTACCTCTAGCAACCGCCGCTACGTAAGTTATCGGCCATTATGTCAAAAATTTACCATTTTGGTCGTTCTTTCTAAATATAAATGCGTATATCTCGGCATGTGTAGGTCCGAAAAAATTGAAAAAAATAGAGGTTGTTCGTTATGATATTGGCTACCAGCGGTTACAATATGAAATCCTTATCTACACATATAACCTCAAAAAAAATCAAAAACTAAAGAAACTACAGAATTTTGGTTTTTCGGTGATAACTTCGAATATTTTTAGTGAAATTTGATGAAATTTTCAAAAGTTATACTTTATAATGGGAACAATAACTGGTTAAAATTTCAAGTCAAAATATCTAATACAAGGCTCAAAAATTGACTTCAAATTTGAAAATTGATTGACCTATCAGTTTTGTGCATCGCTTCGTATGAGGTTCTTACTTTTTTTAAAATGTAGCTTCTTTTATGCACTTTTGATGGTGAAAAAGAAAAAATTTTAAACTTGAAGAAAAGTGAAAAAAATCGAATCGAAAATCGACAATTTTTGCATTTTTTCGTCAATTTTTTTAGAAAAAAATCATATTTTTTGATAAAAGTCAATTTTTCGATCATTATATGTCAAAAATGAACTAATAATTCAATACAAATTGAACTTTGCCAAAAAAAGTCAAATTTTCCTAAAAAATTGACGACAAAATGCAAAAATTGTCGATTTTCGATTCGATTTTTTTCACTTTTCTTCAAGTTTAAAATTTTTTCTTTTTCACCATCAAAAGTGCATAAAAGAAGCTACATTTTAAAAAAAGTAAGAACCTCATACGAAGCGATGCACAAAACTGATAGGTCAATCAATTTTCAAATTTGAAGTCAATTTTTGAGCCTTGTATTAGATATTTTGACTTGAAATTTTAACCAGTTATTGTTCCCATTATAAAGTATAACTTTTGAAAATTTCATCAAATTTCACTAAAAATATTCGAAGTTATCACCGAAAAACCAAAATTCTGTAGTTTCTTTAGTTTTTGATTTTTTTTGAGGTTATATGTGTAGATAAGGATTTCATATTGTAACCGCTGGTAGCCAATATCATAACGAACAACCTCTATTTTTTTCAATTTTTTCGGACCTACACATGCCGAGATATACGCATTTATATTTAGAAAGAACGACCAAAATGGTAAATTTTTGACATAATGGCCGATAACTTACGTAGCGGCGGTTGCTAGAGGTAGAAAATGTCCATTTCGTATAGTATTCGATGTAACTAACATGTTCCAAAAAAAAAATTTTACTCTGGAGACAATTCCTTATGTTTTGCTCATCTGACTCCACTAAAGTAACTCCCAAAAAAAATGGTAAAATTAGGAGTTTCAAACAAAGTGGAAACATTTTTGTTTTTGATATAACGTGTAAATTTAATAAATAAACCACCTGGTTCCACTATTAGAGCAGGCAGAAAAGGAACTTTCGGCCGCGTCATCGCGTCACAGGATAAATTTTCTATATTAGGATAGTATTTTTATAATTGTGTTAGGAAACGTTGAGTTGCCAAGGTATATCCTGGTACCATAAGGGATATGTTATTATAAACAGTTATTTTATAACAAAACGAAAATTAAAATTTTAACAATTTTGTAATATTTTTGGACGGATTTAGAACTAGAAATGTAATATAACTTTTTTTTCGTAAAGTTGACAATTTAAATACACAATAATCCTTAAAAATTAAAAATTTTCCAGTCATTTTACAATTCTTAATTTTTTATATCATCTAAACTCCCAAAAAATCTTATTAGCAATTTTAATAATTTAATTGTTTTTTATATTTTCAGTGCGCCAGCCTAATCGTTCGTTTACGAAAAAAAGTTAGTTAAAAACAACAAAAAAGTTAGCTAAAAACAATATAAGACTCATTTCAAATATTCTTTTCCTTTCCAAAGATTCTATTTCAGTTCATTACTATACTACCACACCAAAACTATACTACCACACGCACACAGATCCTGCTTAGCAGTGAAAAACTTGAAGAGAGAGTCATGATGAGTTTCGCTCTCAAAGAAAACAAAAAGCTCGGATGGGTTACGACTTGTGACCCATTTTGGACTTCGTAACCCATTGCTCCTGTTGTTCCCTCTGTATGTTAAGTACTCTGTGCTTTAAGTTAAATCGATTTAATTTTGCTGCACCAAAGTGTGAGGATGTAGGGTTTTCGTCAAGGGTCTGTCTCTTTTCCAAGAAAATGCGGCCCTCAATTCCTTCCATTTAAGTGGACAGTCTAGAACTGGTGGCAGAGCCATCACTCAATATCCTAGGCATAACATTAACAGAACATCTGCGTTGGAGTAATGACATATTCCAAAACGCTTAACAAGCATCACAATGCTTGGGATTGCTTAAAAGATGCAATTTCCTCCTTCAGTCGACAGCCAGGGATATAACCTACAAATTCTACATTTAACCCCGCCTCGAACTCAGCTTGTATCTCTGGGCAGGGGCCCTAAGTACCACCTTAGCGTGGCTGGGCAAGGTGCAAAATCGCGCACTCCAACTCATTCGTGACGACGCCATTTGCCCCGCAATAGATTCATTAAGCCACCGCAACGCAGCGACTCTGGTGAAATTCTACCGCTTCTACCATAACGTCTGCTCCACCGAAATATATAATCTCCTGCCTCCACGGCACTAGTGGTACAAAGGGTGATTCCTGAGCTTGACCATGCCACATAAAAAAATCATACAGCATCCAAGTTCAAATGCAAGGTTCATCTCCACCTCCTTACCCACCCCCTGGTAATACAAAGGGTGACACCTGAGCTTAGACTTACACATAAAAAAGGGGGTCGTGGGTTAGATGCTCTATTTTTTAAATATGTATTTGAAAGATTATATCACAAGAGAAACCTTGTGATTACCCTTGTTCAAAAGTCAAATATTTATACCTAAAGCATAATAAATATAAATAATCATAATTTTGAATTTTAGCAAGTCTGAAGTACGTTACATTCAAATTTCATAGCATAGAGCACATTAGTTACAAATTTCATATAAGTATTCAATTTTCATTTTTAGCTCATTTTAAATTAAAGATTTTTTTTAGTTTTTTATTTACTACATATATTTTTTATTATTGTGCTATATTCGTTATACACTATAATTTAAACCACATCGACACCATTGTAAAAAAGGAAACCGCTATTTTGTGTTGGCTGCCATTTTGAATTTGGAATGATACCATAAAGCTAATAATATTCTATTAACACACCCGTTCATTTGATACCCATATCGAGCGCATTGTAAAGAAAAAGGTAATCCGCAATAGTATTCTACTTGCCATATCCTTACATTGGTACCCATACCGAGTGTGTTGTAAATAAAAAGGTAATGCCATTTTGTGTTGTCCGCCATTATGAATTTGGAATGACGCCACACAGCTAATAGTATTCTACTTGTCACATCCTTTTGTTTGATACCCATACCGAATGGGTTGTAAAAAAGGTAGTCCGCCATTTTATGTTGACCGCCATTTTATGTTGACCGCCATTTTGAGTTTTGAATGACGCCACATACTTATCATACGCTTTCTTTTGATACCCATGTCGGGGGTCGGGTAGCACAATTACAAAAATTAGCCGTCATTCAGGAACCGCCATCTTCTTTTTTTACAAAATGGTCCGAATATATTGGCACGAGAATTACTTATATGTGCAAAATTTGAAGTTTATCGGTTATATGGAAGTGGGCCAAAATCAAGTTCCAAAATTCAAATTTGTAAACAAACATACTATACATCAAGGCAAGCAGTAGTTTGCCGAGTTCGTAAGGGCAAACAGCTAATGCCTTATTTACGCCTAAACATAGAAAACAAGGTGTTTTTTTTATAAAATTATGCGATTTATCACCTTTTTATAAGCAATATAAGTAATTTTTCATTTGTAACCGATAACCAAAATATAAATAATTTATTATTCCATGAGTTTTTTTTCCAATCATTTTTCGTTATCTTTATTTTTACAATTTTTACAATTCGAATCGAACTTTTTTCTTCTCCTTCAGTCTAAAAAAGTGGATACTCAAAATTATTCTGTCAGATGGCGCTCTAAGTTATTTCAATTGCTCAATAAATGAGATGGTGCTACTAGTTAGTCGAAAAGTGTTTACTCGAACTGTTGATGCTAGATGGCATTAGATGATTAACAAAATGTATTCATTTAAAGTGGTTAGTCGCAACTATGGTATCAGATTGCGTTAGGTACTATAAAAAACATGTAGTCCACAGTACAAATGTACAGTAAAATTTTGAAATACTGAATGCCGAGATCGTAATCGTAATTTATTTCTAAAAATATGACATATTCGTTACAAGTTAGTCAAATCCAGCACTATTGATGTCAAATAGCATTTCCTATCATTTCGATGATTAATAAAAAGTATACGCATGGTACGCGTCTCAAGAGGCCGGATTACCATTTTCTTCACAACTCCCTCGACATGGGTATCAAATGAAACGGTATGATAAGTAGAATACAATAAGCAATATAGTATACTCAATAAAAAGTTAGATCCACCGAGGCCACCTCAAGAAGACGCATTACCATTTTCTTCACAACCCCCTCGACATGGGTATCAAATGAAAGGGTATGGTAAGTAGAATACAATAAGCTATGTCTTTATATCCATGGCGGCTGTCTCAAGAGGGCGGACTACCATTTCTTCACCACCACCTCGACATAGGTATCAAGTGAAAGGGTATCATAAGTAGAATACCATATACTCAATATATGGTTAGATCCATGGCTGTCATCTCAAGAGGGCGGATTACCACTTTCTTCACAACCCCCTCGACATGGGTATCAAATGAAAGGGTATGATAAGTAGAAGATAATAAGCAATATAGTATACTCAATAAATAGTTAGATCCACCGAGGCCACCTCAAGAGGACGCATTACCATTTTCTTCACAACCCCTTCGACATGGGTATCAAATGAAAGGGTATGATAAGTAGAATACAATAAGCTATGTCTTTATATCCATGGCGGCTGTCTCAAGAGGACGGACTACCATTTCTTCACCACCACCTCGACATAGGTATCAATTGAAAGGGTAGGTATCATAAGTAGAATACCATAAGCGATATAATATACTCAATATATGGTTAGATCCATGGCTGTCATCTCCAGAGGGCGGATTACCATTTTCTTCACAACCCCCTCGACATGGGTATCAAATGGAAGGGTATGATAAGTAGAATACAATAAGATATGTCTTTATATCCATGGCGGCCATTTCAAGAGGGCGGACCACCATTTCTTCACCACCACCTCGACATATGTAGGTATCAATAGTAGAATACCATAAGCGATATAATATACTCAATATCTGGTTAGATCCATGGCGGTCATCTCAAGAGGACGGATTACCATTTTCTTCACAACCCCCTCGACATGGATATCAAATGAAAGGGTATGATAAGTAGAAGATAATAAGCAATATAGTATACTCAATAAATAGTTAGATCCACCGAGGCCACCTCAAGAGGACGCATTACCATTTTCTTCACAACCCCCTCGACATGGGTATCAAATGAAAGGGTATGATAAGTAGAATACAATAAGCAATATAGTATACTCAATAAATAGTTAGATCCACCGAGGCCACCTCAAGAGGACGCATTACCATTTTCTTCACAACCCCCACGACATGGGTATCAAATGAAAGGGTATGATAAGTAGAATACAATAAGCTATGTCTTTATATCCATGGCGGCCGTTTCAAGAGGGCGGACTACCATTTCTTCACCACCACCTTGACGTAGGTATCAATTGAAAGGATATCATAAGTAGAATACCATAAGCGATATAATATACTCAATATCTGGTTAGATCCATGGCGGTCATCTCAAGAGGGCGGATTACCATTTTCTTCACCACCGCCTCGACATGGGTATCAAATGAAAGGGTATGATAAGTAGAATACAATAAGCTATGTCTTTATATCCATGGCGGCAGTCTCAAGAGGGCGGACTACCATTTCTTCACCACCACCTCGACATAGGTATCAATTGAAAGTGTATCTTAAGTAGAAGACAATAAGCAATATAGTATACTCAATATCTGGTTAGATCCACGGCGGTCATCTCAAGAGGGCGGATTACCATTTTATTCACAACCCCCTCGACATGGGTATCAAATGAAAGGGTATGATAAGCTATGTCTTTATATCCATGGCGGCCGTCTCAAGAGGGTGGACTACCATTTCTTCACCACCTCGACATAGGTATCAATTGAAAGGGTATCATAAGTAGAATACTATAAGCGATATAATATACTCAATATATGGTTAGATCCATGGCGGTCATCTCAAGAGGGCGGATTACCATTTTCTTTACAACCCCCTCGACATGGGTATCAAATGAAAGGGTATGATAAGTAGAATACAATAAGCAATATAGTATACTCAATAAATAGTTAGATCCACCGAGGCCACCTGAAGAGGACGCATTACCATTTTCTTCACAACCCCCTCGACATGGCAACTTATTGATCATGAATTTGGAAAACGAGAAACTCTGAGTGGTCAATGTAAAAATTGTTCGTACACTCAAAAGATTCGTAAATCGGAAATGATTTCGGCAGCACCTGTTCTCATAATACAACTGAAATTATTCGAACTGAAAAATAAAAAGTTTATTAAAATTGAGCAATGCGATATCAAAGCTGTCACTTCTGCAAAATTGCATATAGGAGGTTCAAATTATAAAGTGATTAGTGCTATATTCCATACAGGAATACTCGAACAAGGTCATTACATCAGCATGTTGAAACAAAAATCGAGCTGGTTATGGATCAATGATTCCATAGTGCAGAAAAAATCTTGGCCGAGAAACTCGAAAGGAGCTTATGTTGTTTTTACAAAGGCAATAATATTAGTTTGAATTCCTGCATTTTGTTATTTTGTTATTACCTACTTATAAAATAAATAAAAAAATATAATGAACAATTAAATACATAATATTTCTTTATACAGAAGATTATTTATTTTTTATTTTAGACTGTATTAAAACAAAAAAGAGTGATATCCCACCAAAAAAACATTAAAAATGTGAATTAGAAGTGCGTGGGCGCGGAAATTATTTATTGGAACAGTTTAAAACACACCTATAACAAAAAGAAGTGATATGGATTAGTCAAGATGTATCGTTAATAGCATGAAATAATTAAACACGTGCATTTACGAACGAATTCAAAGGAATTATACAACTGCCAATTTTTATTTAAAACTCAATAAAGTATTATCAACCGCGAAAAAGTTGGTTGGCGCGTTCGTTGTATACCTAGCATGAATCTTTGCTGTCCTTCGAAATGTAACAATTTTTATTAGAAACACTATAGACTGAGCCGCACAGAATTCGTTCGTAAATGCACGTGTTTAATTATTTCATGCTATTAACGATACATCTTGACTAATCCATATCACTTCTTTTTGTTATAAGTGTGTTTTAAACTGTTCCAATAAATAATTACCGCGCCCACGAACTTCTAATTCACATTTTTAATGTTTTTTTGGTGGGATACAACATACAGGTGAAGCTAATATAAAGCTTATAAAAGTTTGATTGCCTTTGATATCGAGGAAGTTACAAGTAAATAAAAAAAAATTCATCTACTTATATTTCTTATGGTATATACATATCTGTTTTCGATATAAACAATAGTTTTTGAGCAGCAACTCGAATCTCTATGCCATAATTTCGTTGTGATCATCGCATGGAGACTATTCGGTTCGTTCTCATTGGTTTTTTGTCATACAAGCAAGTTGAAAAACTTTAATTATTTGGCTACTGTAAGGTAAATTCGCGGCATATTGAATTACGTATTTCGTGCTGCAAATAAATCGCTGATAATAAATTCTTGAAAAGGCAAGATTTGTTGCTTTAAAATTAGACTTTTGGCAGGTTAAAAATGACAATCTAATTTTTTAAGGTGTTTTGACCACATTTCGTCATAGCCTCGGTAGCGCAGTAGGTAGCGCGTAAGTCTCATAATCTTAAGGTCGTGAGTTCGATCCTCACCCGGGGCATTTGCTTTTTGTGAATCAGTTTTTATTTTTGTAAACTTAAATTTAAAATTTCATGAGACAACGCTATTTTTTGCAATTTCTAATTATTTCCCGTTTGCTTCTTTTATTTGCATCTTCGAAAATTTAGCGATTTCAAACACAATCACAGTATTTTCTAAAGGTAAAACATTAATTTGTAGTGATGTTAAGCAAATCCCACCAAAAAAACATTAAAAATGTGAATTAGAAGTTCGTGGGCGCGAAATTATTTATTGGGACAATTTAAAACAAACTTATAACAAAAAAAGGTGATATGGATTAGTCAAGATGAATCGTTAATAACATGAAATAATTAAACACGTGCATTTACGATTCATCTTGACTAATCCATATCACTTTTTTTGTTATAAGTTTGTTTTAAATTGTCCCAATAAATAATTTCGCGCCCACGAACTTCTAATTCACATTTTTAATGTTTTTTGATGGGATATCACTCTTTTTTGTTTTAATACATTCTAAAATAAAAAATAAATAATCTTTTGTATAAAGAAATATTATGGATTTAATTGTTCATTATATTTTTTTACTTATTTTATAAGTAGGTACATAATAACAAAATGCAGCAACTCAAATTAATATTATTGCCTTTATAAAAAATAAACATAAGATCCTTTCGCGTTTCTCGGCCAAGATTTGCACTATGTAATCATTGATCCACAAGCAGCTCGATTTTTGTCTCAACATGATGATGTAATGACCTTATTTCTGTATGGAATATAACACTAATGACGGGAGGGGGGTGCAAGGGGGTGAACTTGCACCCCCCTGTCTTTTAAACTAAACGCCTAAATAGATTACAAACTTAAAGGCCTGACTGAAATGTCAAAAGAACGCATCAGAACGGATAGGAAACTGCACTGATTACAATGAACGGATCAGTTCGCATTTAAACGTCAAAGTTTTTATATCCACTCTTTGCCTTGTTGTACAGTACTTCGTAATCTTTCACCTCTGCGAATAACTGCTCGTCCGAAAACATTTTTAAAAACATAACAAACCAAACAAAATAAAACCTTAAACATTCACAGCTTTTGTTTACCAAAATTTTGACAGCTCAATCCGGCGATTTCTAAACAAACTAAAACGAATCCGGCACAGATGCGATCAAATGCGTTTGAATCCGTTCATTGTAATCGGTTAAATGGAAAACGCATGCTTGGAAAACCACTTTGACAGTTCAATCCGATTCTGTTCCGCTCTAATCCGGTCATTGTAAGTGGGCCTTAAGATTATATGAGAGAAGCCAAATCATTAGCAAATAAATCAAAGAATTAATACAGTTAATGTAACTTTAACTAGCTGGATCCCGGTGCGCCTCGATGCACCTATCAATGTGGGGGATGGTGGTCGTTCAGCCCTTCCGGTAGCATTAGGACCAGGACACACATATCCGTACTGCGTCCAAACCTCATCCGCACCGTGTCCGCGCAAAAACTAAACTCAAGTAATTTGACTCGGTGCGGATACGAACAGGTGGGGACTGAATGGTAAAATTTTATTTTTTTACTCTCTCTCAAAGCCTTCTATATTTACAAGCCATGCTGTAGGTGTGTGTGTGTGGTTGTATGAAGTCCCAACTTAAATTCGTGAAATATCAAAGTCCCATTAAAATAAGGTGACCAACTATACTCATTTACTGAGTTTTGCACTCTTTTTTCGCAACCCGTACTCTTTTCAAATCGTGTACTCTGAAAGTACTCATTTGTATAATTTTATACTCATTTGTATTTCTAAAACATTTTTTTAGATTATTTTATTTCAATTTTATTAATTAAATATTTAAAATTATTTTCCGGCACAATTGAGATTAGCTGCGTTCTTTTTACACCGTGATCCCACTCAGATCATTAACTTTCAAGCAAACCAACAACAACAATTTGATCCAAAATAGATTTGGATCAAAATCTGTGATACAAAAATAGCTTGTGTACGCACTGCACATCAAATATCAGCCTAGGATTACAGGCTGATCTTAGATGTGCAGTATGTATGGCATGCTTGACAGTCTTGACGCATGCGTAGTATGTACATCAAAGTTTTATGGGAATCCCCTTTCTGTTTAATTAATTTGAGAAAACCAACAATTTCGTACTTTTTGTTCAAGTTAACAAAATTTGAGGTGTACATAATAAAATAAAAATTTTTTCTAGTGAAGGTGAAGTTGCATGTAAGTATTAATATTATAGTTTCATTTTCATTTTACTTAAATAATATCAGATTATTATATTTATTTAAAATCAAAATAAAAAATATATTACTAATATAATTTTTAGATTATTAATTCAAAGATGAGCGATAACAAAAGAAGGAAAAATCGTTTAAACGAAAATTTAAAAAAATAGTTTCCGTTCATTGTACTTAAAAATCGAAATGATGATTCCTTGGTTAAATGCACAATCTGCAATCGGGATTTTTCAATTGCAATTCATGGACGTAGTGCAATAACGGCACACATTGAAACTAAAGTACATAAAACGTCTCATGACACAGCAGCATCAACATCCAAACTGACAACATTTTTTAAAGGGAATAGTTTTGGGACTAATGAAAAAAAAATTGGCTGTTATGGAGGGTACTTTCGCTTTTCACACAATAATCCAAAATCAAAGTTTTCGCAGCATGGACTGCGCTACTAAATTATTAAAAAAAATTTGTAACGAAAAATTTTCTTCTGCGCGAACAAAATGCGAGTCCATCGTAACCAGCGTATTTAATGAATACTGCAAGAAAATGCTATCAGAAAATCTGGATTCTGTATCATATATATCTATTCTATCAGACGCATCCAATCACAATGAAATAAAACTTTATCAAATTTCAGTAAGGTATTTCGATATTAAGAACGGTATTCAAATTAAGATTTTAAATTTGGAATCAATCGAAGGGGAAACATCAGACATTTTGTCTAATCACTTATTTCGAGTTATAACAGACAACAATTTGAATAAGAAAATTTTGGCGCTCTCGGCAGATAACACAAATACTAATTTTGGCGGACGCACTCGTAAAGGTGTCAATAATGTGTACACAAAATTACAAGATCTTCTGAAACGAAATATTTTGGGAATTGGTTGTAATGCTCACATTATATCAAATGCCATCAATACAGCCTCAAGTTCAATGTCAATAGATGTGGAAGTAATTATTACAATTATATATTTATATTTCAATCGGTTTACAGTATGGGTAGCAAGTTTGAAAGAATTTTGTGAAGAGGCTGGTGTTCAATACAAAAAACTGCTTGGTTATTCCAAAGTAAGATGGCTTGCTTTAACTCCAGCACTAGAACGCGTTTTGCAGTTATATGATCCACTACGTTCATATTTTCTAAGCCTTGACAAATGTCTTACAATTTTGAAGAAATTCTTTCAAAACTATATGTCAGAACCTATGCTTTATTTTATTCACAGTCAGGCGTCGTTGTTTCATAAAATTACTCTACAAATTGAAGGAGATAAAATTTCAGCAGCAGAAGTTTGTATTTTATTAAACGATTTCATACTGCAATGTAAATCAAGATTTAATGATGGATTTTTACCACTAATTCTAAGGAATAAACTGACCGCTTTGGAAGAATCCAATCCCGGGATAAAAAATGAATGAAGTTAAAATTTTTTATAAAATTTGCTACGAATATTTCGAAGAATGGATAGTGAACTTTAGAGCATTAAATTGTTTCAAATGGACCCTTCTAAAAAGTAAAATTGAATGGAAAGAAGTTTCTTCAGCAATTTGTAATGAAGGAAGTAAAAGATATTGTTATTAATGACAATTTTCTCTTTGAAGAAATTCGAAGAGTAAATTTATATTTAAATGAAGAAAAATTGAAGAAAAGGAACGATGAGAAAATAGAACTTGACAAAATATGGGTAGAAATCTTTCGGCATTTTAGAGTAAAACATATCCCACATGAAAATGTAAAAGTTTTAATAGAAATTTCCTTATGTTGTCCAGGCACTAATGCTGCTGTTGAAAGGGTATTTTCACTAGGGAATGATTATTGGAGCAGTGAGAAGTCGCAACTTTCTGTAAAAACATTATCTGCCGTCTTAACAGTCTTTAATATGCAAAATGAAAGTTGTTCGGATGTGGCTACATTATTAGACGAACATCCTCATTTAGCAAAAAAAATCCACTCCGAAAAAAAATATGTATTTAAAAGAAAATAAAGTTTTTATCGTTTTTTCTTCTTATTTTTTACCTATGAAATACTTGCAAAGTGTACTCTTTTTGAACAAAAAATAGTTGGTCACCTTAATTAAAATCAAAGGGAAAGAAGTTTTCGTTCCGCGGAAAGTGCTGTTTCGAGTGTGATTTTATTGAAAATAAGAGCTATTCCATCAATGTAAAAAACGTACAATATTGCAAAAAGTATCCAAATTAACTGTCATAAATTTGCAATTTAAATAAACATGTGTTATTAATAAGATTTACGGGGTTTATGTTGGCAATGGAGAAAAAAATATCAAAATCCCTTTGATAACGAGGAAAACAAGTGTTTCGTGCCGCGGAAAGTTTCCTATTAATTAAAGTGCCGGGATTTTTTATTAAAAATAAGAGTTTTTTTATAAAGATAAAAGCAAAATTTTCGTTTGAGCTTTGATTGCTACTAAAATATATGAAATTGTTCTCTGGGGCACAGTGTCAGATAAAGGACCAGCCAGTTTTTGTTGCAGCCAGTTCCAGTTTTAAAGCAAAATAAGAAAATAAAGATAAGTTGAAACGAATAGTTTGCTAAAAATTCCGAAATATTTATATAAATTTATTTTTAGCGGTAGTTTCCTACCTCCAGGTACGGCGTTTGCTTGGAAAGTTAAACACGGAATAAAATTTGAAATAATATTCATTAAAGAAGGAAGTTAGTAATGCTATTACATTTATTATTTACATTATTATCACAACTTTGTAATATGTAGTTAATAAATGTTACAATTAATGTCCATAATTTTTGTTTTTATTTGATTTAAAGAAGATTTTATCCCCAATAATTTATTCCCAACAAACGTACATAACCGCACTCCACACAGTTTGACAGAAAAATTGAAGTCCCATTATGGTTTCATTGTGAGTGTGAGATTTCTTTATGCATGGTGTTGTGTACCATAGGTGGTAACACTAAATTCCTCATGAATTCGCCTTCCTCTATTCTATTAATTTTCGTCTTTCTTATTTTCTCCCTTTTTTACATGCCTTCTTAGAACTAACGTCCAGAATAATTTTGTTCTGTTCCTGGAAATTCGTTCTTTTTCTAGGCTCAAAATTGTATTTCTTTAACGTAGATTTGTTGATGACCTACTTATTCTTCTTAGAATTATAACACCATGGAAGGCAAATTCATGTATGCGTACGCAATATAGGCGCGCAGTTTTTCTTGTTAACAACGCCGAAAGGGCTTGATTTTTATATGTTTTGTTTAGTTTTGTGCAGTCTTGAATAAGTCTTATAGCGATAAGGACCTAAGTGTTTAAAATAAAATAGTCATTAACTTTGTACAAGTTGTGTTTTTATTTATTAATAAACGGGAAGGAAAAATTAAATAATCACCCATCTAACGAGAAATCGTCGGATGGGAGCACGCGCCGACTTGGCAGTGAACATATGGTCCTTCGAGCCGGATCTCCGGTAAATAAATTCGATAAAAAACATTAAAAGTGAAGTGAACACAGTGAATTGACATCAATCAACAAACCAACAGAGACCATCAAAACAGGATTACCTCCACTACAAGGCAGCGGATCCACATCACCAGTGTAGCGATTCCACTTCAAGGACGTTTACGCATCACAAAGGTTTCAAAAGGTAAGCTCGATTCATTATTACCTATCTTAGTTCCTTCAGTGTTTTCCTTACCCTGACAAATATTATAATCTAATTAAAACACAATGGCTACGAAACCAAAAGATCCGATTTCAATTCTCAAACGACGACGCGCAGATATTAAAACACGCTTAACGAAACTAAAAAATTATCTGTCAACAAACGAAGATTATCCAGACGAGGATATCATTCAAGTGAAGGTGGATGCGTTAATTGATCGGTTTAAAGAAATGAATAGTATCCACGAAGAACTGATTGAATTGAATTCTGAATCTGAGGTGGCTCATAGCTCGGAATACGACGACATGGAAGAAGAATACCATCTAATACTAGGAAAAGCTAGGAAACTTGTTAGAAAATCTCAACAAGCTGAGTCTAATTTATCTGGCAGTTACAAGTTAAAAAATTCCTTTGGTCCAACGCTAGCAACGGACATTTCAACATCGTCTATAAAACTACCTGAGATTACGTTACCGAGATTTGACGGCAGTCTAGAGAAATGGCATGCTTTCAAGGACAAATTTGAAGCTAGAATTGGAAATAATACAAAAATTCCTGACGTCGACAAATTCCAATATTTACAATCTTCGCTATCGGGCAAGGCCGCACGAGCCATTGAATCCATGGAAGGCACAGCTGAGAACTATCACGAAGCATGGGCTCTTCTTACGACGAAATATAATAATTCTCGCAAAGCGATTTTACGCCACTGGGACATTTTGGAAAAATTACCCCGTTTAACAAGAGATGCTCCTGTCGCGCTCGACGAACTTGTGGCCACTTTTCGACAACATCTACTCTCTCTCAAATCCTTAGAGCAACCAATAGAACAATGGGATTGTTGTATTATATATTTACTATTAAGTAAAATCAGTGAAAACACCAGATATCATTGGGAACTTTCGTTAGCCGACAATAAAATGCCCTCATACACTCATTTATTAGATTTTCTGGAGAAGCGTGGGAATTGTACGGATCAGTCTTTTCAAATGAAAGAAACCCATTCCAAGATACAAAAGGACAATAATCAACCCTTCCAGAAAACAAAAACTCATAACTACGGGCACGCGTTCGTCGCAACGCCTAATTACAAACACGGAGGATTACGTTCATCATGTCCAGTATGCCGCTCATCGCATTCCATTTACAAATGTAAGGTGTTTCGGGGTATGCCTATAAATCAAAGGAAGCATATAATTACACGTGCATCTTTATGTCATAACTGTTTAGGACCGAATCATGTAAGTAACGAATGTAAGGCTGGAAACTGTCGAGTTTGCAACAACAAACACCATACATTCTTACACCCAATCGAACCAACTATGGACGAATCAACAGCATCAAATCATTCCAACTATTCCAAAGAACAAACGCCATCTGGATTAGAATCGGAAACCATTAGTGCAATTAATTTATATACACCTCTTGATGATCTCGTTCCAACTGCGACAGTTTACATTCATCACCGAGACCAAACTCCAATATTATGTCGTGCCATAGTCGATACAGGCTCATCAAGAAACTTTATAACCAACGAATTGGCCGCTCTCCTCCAACTACCACGCACACAGGAGCAGAATCATATCGGAGGATTAAATCAATCATCCACAGTGTCGAAGTTCTCTGTGACAACATCAATTAAGTCAAGGCATAATGATTACAAAAGAACGCTTGATTTTCTGACTGTTCCAGCAATAACGTCTTTTACACCAATCCAACAAATAAACAGAAAAACGATGAATTTACCAAATAATCTAAAACTGGCGGACCCAGACTTCCATGTCCCTGCCCCTGTGCAGTTATTATTGGGAGCTGGTACGACTCTATCTTCACTTTGTGTAGGACAAATTATGCTTTCTTCATCTCCTGATCTGGTTGCCCAAAAGACGCAGTTGGGTTGGATCATCGGTGGAAATTTGCCTTTGTACCAGAAAACACAAAATCGTGCAAGATGTTATCTCATCAAACTACAGGAAGATATTTCCCGATTCTGGGAGTTAGAAGATTGCAACTCCGATCGACATTTGTCTCAAGAAGAGGCTCAATGTGAAAAACATTTTAAAGAAAATACTAAACGTGATAACGATGGCAGATATGTGATTGCCTTGCCATTTAATGATAAAAAGGAGGAGCTAGGTGAATCCTATACAATGTCACTCAAAAGACTGCAAGCATTAGAAAGACGATTCAAGAAAAATCCTGAGCTTCAAGTACAATATAAAAATGTTTTTAGTGAATATGTAGATCTCGGGTATATGTCAAAGGTGACCAAACAAGTAGACAACAGTTTTTATTTGCCCCATCAAGCGGTAATTAAGGAATCAAGTTTGACAACCAAAATCAGAGTAGTCTTCGATGCGTCAGCCGCATCTTCTACAGGAGTTTCTCTCAATGATGCTTTATTAGCAGGGCCTACCATTCAGAGTGATATTTTCTGTTTATTGCTACGATTCAGATTGTACAATCATGTATTAACAGGCGATATCGAGAAAATGTACTTACAACTAAAGGTTCGCGAGGACGATCAACCTTATTTAAGAATTTTATGGCGTGATAATGACGATTCTATCTCCATCTACCAGTTCAATAGACTCATATTTGGATTAAAACCAGCGTCATTTTTGGCCATACGCACTATTCATCAGCTGGCAGACGATGAACAATCACGCTTCCCCCGAGCTGCCACCATTTTAAAACGTGATCTATATGTTGATGACTTACTTACGGGTGCAGACAGTATCGATGAAGTTGTCCACCTTCAAAAGGAAATCACCGAACTTCTCAAGTCAGGAGGATTTAATTTAAGACAATGTGCCTCCAATACGGTTCAGATTCTACATTCTATTCCTGAATGCAATGTCAATTTGCAATTGCAAAATAATAGCAATACTACTCTTAAAACCTTAGGAGTTCATTGGAATTCAAAACAGGATGCAATAATATATACTGTCAAAAAAATGGAGCCTAATCGAGTGACGAAGAGAACGATTTTTTCAGAAATCGCAAAGATTTTTGATCCATTGGGACTTCTTAATCCGGTTGTAGTAAAATCTAAAATAATCATGCAAGAGTTATGGAAATTAAAAGTTGATTGGGACGAATCATTGCCCACAGAACTACATACTAGATGGGAAGAATTTGCGGCCCAATTGATCCATTTAAACGATATTTCATTTCCCAGAAAAGTGTTAATAAATCACCATCGTCACATAGAATTACACGGATTCTGTGATGCCAGCGAGAAGGCGTATGGTGCCTGCTTTTATATATATTCTATAGATAATTCAGGACAAGCTCAAGTACAGTTATATTGCGCTAAATCGAGAGTCGCGCCTATTAAAACTTTGCAGACAATTCCTCGTCTTGAATTGTGTGCCGCCGCTCTTCTTGCGGAATTATACGTTACGGTTAAATCGGCCATAAATATTAGTTTTCATCGCACAGTTTTTTGGACGGATTCAATGATAACCTTACATTGGTTAAATACCTCACCACATTTGCTAAAGACTTTTGTAGCGAACCGAGTCTCTGCTATTGTATCAAAAACCAATGGCTCATCTTGGCGACATGTCCGTACCTACGATAATCCCGCTGACCTGTTATCTAGAGGAGTGATGCCGAATGAGTTCAGGAATAAGTCTCTCTGGTTCAAAGGTCCTAGATGGCTATCCGGGGGAGAGGAATATTGGCCTGAGCAACAAATATTGAAATCCAACGATGTTCCTGATTTAAAGAAAACTACCTGTCTAGTCGCTGCTACCGTGGATATAGATATTTTTACACAATATTCGTCATATACTAGGCTGCAACGTATCGTAGCTCGTTGTTTACGCTGGATAAAATCACGTAGAAAGAAAGGTCCTTTGTTAATTGAAGAACTCCGTTACGCCTCGGATCGTATTCTACAATTAGCTCAACGTAAAGAATTTCCTGCAGAATACAAAGCCTTGAACAATAAACGGCCTCTGCATCCAAAGAGTAAACTTCTCTCTCTGAATCCCTTTATAGGGGATGATGGACTTATAAGAGTGGGTGGTAGGCTAGACTCTTCACCCTACTCTTATCAAAAAAAACACCAAGTCCTTTTGCCAAAGTCGCATCATATTACTCACCTATTAATTAATGAAGAGCATCTTAAAACTCTACATGGAGGAGTTCAACTCACATTATGCTCATTAAGGCAAAAATATTGGCCTATTGATGGACGAAACCAGGTACGAAAGGTCTTAAGAAAATGTGTACGATGTGCACGAGCCGATCCACCTCCTGTAAATTATATTATGGGAAATTTACCTACAGTAAGGACTACGCAGACTAGACCATTTGCAAACTCTGGGGTAGACTATTGCGGTCCTTTTTTAATCAAGGAGAAACGTTTTCGAAATCGTAATAAGTTAAAAATTTATGTTGCCGTATTCATTTGTTTCGTCACGAAGGCTGTTCACTTGGAGACTGTGAGTGATCTCACTACTGAAGGATTCTTAGCTGCTTTAAAACGGTTTATTTCTCGTCGTGGGATATGTGTGTCAATTTATTCTGACAACGGAACAAATTTTGTTGGCGCTAATAATAAGCTTAAAGAGCTCGAGGATCTACTGATTTCCGAAGAACATAACAAGAAGGTTCATGATTATCTGGCTGCAAAGAACATTGCTTGGCATTTCAGCCCACCTCAAGCTCCTCACTTCGGCGGTCTCTGGGAGGCTGCCGTTAAATCTTTCAAACATCATCTTAGACGCGTAATTGGACCAGAATTATTTACGTTTGAGCAGTTCAATACTTTAGTCATTGAGATCGAAGCTATTCTAAACTCCAGACCCCTAACTCCCTTATCCTCTGATCCAAATGATTTTTCCCCTTTAACACCATCTCATTTTTTGATTGGTGATCCAATGTCGAGCTTGCCGGAGCGAAACCTTTCAGGTATACCGGCGAACCGTTTATCCACATGGCAGCATATTCAAAAGGTCAAGCAGGATTTTTGGAGTCGTTGGCATAAAGAATATGTTAATGAATTAAATATCAGGCGCAAATGGACTCGAGGGAATCACCCTATCAAGGAAAATTCTCTAGTTATTATTCGAGAAGATAATCTACCATCCCTTCAATGGCGTATCGGCAGGGTTATTGAAGTATATCCAGGTCGCGATGGCATCATTCGGACCGTGCGTTTGAGGACATCGACTGGTGAAGTTACACGGAGTGTCAAGAAGCTCGCCCCTCTGCCTCTCGATAGTGATTAAAACAATCACAAATTAATATAGTAGCTTTTTTTATTAACTATTCTATGTAATGTATTTTTTTTAATCTTAATAATTTTACTTTGTTACAAAACTTGTAATAGTAGTTAGGTATCATTTTTTACTTGATCGCAAGACTCTCAACCGGGGGAGTATGTTGTGTACCATAGGTGGTAACACTAAATTCCTCATGAATTCGCCTTCCTCTATTCTATTAATTTTCGTCTTTCTTATTTTCTCCCTTTTTTACATGCCTTCTTAGAACTAACGTCCAGAATAATTTTGTTCTGTTCCTGGAAATTCGTTCTTTTTCTAGGCTCAAAATTGTATTTCTTTAACGTAGATTTGTTGATGACCTACTTATTCTTCTTAGAATTATAACACCATGGAAGGCAAATTCATGTATGCGTACGCAATATAGGCGCGCAGTTTTTCTTGTTAACAACGCCGAAAGGGCTTGATTTTTATATGTTTTGTTTAGTTTTGTGCAGTCTTGAATAAGTCTTATAGCGATAAGGACCTAAGTGTTTAAAATAAAATAGTCATTAACTTTGTACAAGTTGTGTTTTTATTTATTAATAAACGGGAAGGAAAAATTAAATAATCACCCATCTAACGAGAAATCGTCGGATGGGAGCACGCGCCGACTTGGCAGTGAACACATGGCTTGTAAATATAGAAGGTTTTGCTCTCTCTCCGTGTGTTGTCCGACACACGGCCGTCGCGCGGTACTGGCGCAGTGCTAAATGAGCGTTCGATACTGCAGGTTGTTGCTGGAAGAGTGAGACCAATCTTGATTGCCTCAACTTCAACTGGATGAAATGGTGTTGAGTTCAAATCTGCATATTCCAAGGATTCGTTTAGGAGCAGACCACATTTTTTACCAAGTAATATTCTCGACCTCAAAATTTGGTAAATTATGGCCGTAAAGGCTATTTATCTTTTCTGCCATGACGAAAATGTTGGTTTATCCAATATTTTCATAGCTTCTGGATGAAGTTGTATAAGCGAAAATGAATTTTCGTGGATAGAAGAGAATCGGTCCCGCATAGAAGAAATAAGAGAGACCAAATTAGGAATAAATATAGAACGTCTGAAGAAGTCTTCTACACTTTCAGATGGATGATTTGATCTATGCTTCTGTCTTGTAGTAACTGGAGGAAGTTTTATTTCAACATCTCCATCCATCCAATGGCGCTACAGCCCAAATCGAGCCTTGGCCTCCTCAAGGGCATTTCTCCAATTTTGACGGTCCCTTGCAGCATGTCTCCAGTTCCGGATGTTGAGCATTGACTCTGCGTCAGCCGTCACAGAGTCTATCCATCTCCTCCTGGGTCTACCTACTGGCCTACTTCCCGAAATTTCTGATGCCATAAGCCGTTTTGGGATGCGATTGTCCTCCATTCTGATCACGTGGCCGGCTAGTCTCAATCTGTTGATTTTTATTAAAGTTGAGAGTTGTGGGTCGTCAAAAATTTCATACAACTCGTTGTTGTATCTTCTTCGCCATATTCCATCCTCTCTGATTGGGCCTATTATGCATCTGAGAATTTTCCTCTCGAACCTGTTGACTCGTTCCTCTATGTCCTGGGTCATAGTCCAAGTCTCGCTACCATAACACAGTACTGGTCGTATTACTGTTTTGTAGAGTGAGAGTTTCGTATTCCTGTGCACAAATCTTGAGTGCAGGATTTGTTTTTGGGCATAAAAGGCTCTATTAGCCAGTAGTATTCGTCTGGTTATTTCTTCTGTTTCTTCGTTTCTTTTTGTGATAGTAGACCCAAGGTAGACTGTTTTATCGACTACTTCTAGGTTATGTTCGTCGATGGTTATATTTCTTCCCATTCTAAATCGTCCTGCTCTGGATTGTTGCATAACCTTCGTTTTTTCTTCGTTAATCTTCAGGCCTATGTCCTTTGCCGCCTCTTTTAATTCGACATAGACTTCTTTTGCTGCCAAAAAGGACCTTCCCACGATGTTTACGTCATCCGCATATCCAAGTAATTGTACCGACTGGGTAGCTATTGATGCACTTCTCTGGACTGACGTTTTCCTTATCACCCATTCTAGGGCCAGGTTGAAAAGCATGGGGGCCAGCCCATCTCCTTGTCTAAGCCCTTGACGTTATTCTGTTATAACATTCTGGATCCTCACTTTCGCCAGTGAGCTATTTGTGGCGCATTTGATCAGTTGTACCAACTTTGAAGGGATTCCTATTTCCGATAGGATCTCATATAGCCTCTCTCTGTTTATTGAATCATATGCCTGCTGAAAGTCGACAAATATCTGATATACATCTACATTCCTTTCCCAGGTTTTCTCCAGAATTTGCCTTAAGGTCAGCAGTTGGTCCGATGTTGACCTGTTTGTCCTAAAACCAGCTTGATATTCTCCTGATATTTCAACATCTAATTCGTCGCAAAGTTGTTGAGCTTTTGCGAAGATGGCCGAGAACTCTGTTAAGGCGTCGTTACGGCGAGGATGGGAGCCGATTTAGGCTGGTCGTCCACTGGAAGCGTATTCGAGGGGCTACGCGCTTCGGCTATATGAGCGGCTACAGGCGGCTACAAGCGGCTTTGAGATATGCGGCTACACGCTACAGAGGTCGTCCACTACAAGCTTTTCATGCTGCTCAGTTTGAAGCGAATTTGACATAATAATTTTTTGATTTGTAAATATAGAAGGCTTTTAGTGCAGTTCAATTAAGCCAAAAAAAGCGGAATAGCGGAAATGATTGAATACAGGCTGAAAATTGCCACAGAGCTTCCATTTAGGGTTCTCAATAAGGGGTTATAATACAAAATCACAATTTTATTCGTTTTTTAGCATTTTACTCATGCTGTCAATAAATGGAGTCATTCAAGTTTCTGTTATTTATATCAAATAAAATAATACGCATTCACCTAAAAGATGAGTACATTGTTTTACGATAATTAGTAAACTAGTTATTCAACTATAAATAAATTAAAACAAAATACTTTTGTTCGTAAACACCCTGTATTTTAGTAGTTAATGCCCTCTCTAGAACAATATTTTCTCCACATACATCCAGGAATCATATCCCTAAAAAATAAGCAACATAGCCAAACTTGGACGTCTCAAAACCTATGCAAGTCGCAAATTAGTGTATGCGCGTATTTTAAATCTTTAAAACGGTCATATCTCATGAATGGCAATTCGTACGGGAAAATGTATAGCAACTTTTTTAGTAGAGAATCGCATGATCTATAAACTTTGTGAACATTATTTTATTATAGGATTTACGGTTTCAGATGTATTTGCAAAAAACTGATATTTATGACCTAAAAATGAGATTCCCGGGGTAGAAAATCGGTAGACTTTATAACCCCTTATTGAGAACCCTAAAAGGAAGCTCTATGCCAATTTTCAGCCTGTACCCAATCATTTCCGCTATTTTTACTCTTTTTCCTGTACCCTAAAAGGAAGCTCTATGCCAATTTTCAGCCTGTACCCAATCATTTCCGCTATTTTTACACTTTTTCCTGTACTATTTGGAGAAAATTATTTCCTGATTCGAGCGGCTACGCGCGACCGATCCAAATTAATTTGTTAATCTGTCGCGCATAGCCGCGTGTAGCCGCTCATGAAGCCGAAGCTCGTAGCCGCTCGAATACGCTTCCAGTGGACCACCAGCCTTAGTCGAGTAACTAGCAATCACTAGGAGAGTTATGATATACGTTGGAGTTGCATGTAGAGCTGATGTGCTTTTACTTTTGTTTTCGAATTGGGTGTTGGAAAATGATGCTTTTGTAATTTGCTGACCACCACATTTCACAAAACAGCAGGTTATTAGGAATCTTGTGACGTCGTAATGTACTCTCTCTGAAAAAATTTATGATTTCCTTTGTTGTAGGAGAGGTATTTCTTACTTCGCGAACATAATTCATTTCGAGACAAGATTCAAAATATGGTTGGCAAAGTGGAAGAATAACGCCATTGGATATTTGTCATTAATTTGTTTTTGAACGCCGCTAATAGGACCCGCAATTGCAGCATACCCTTCATATCCTTGGCCAACGAGTCGATTTAAATCCAAGTTACAATCGTCCAGAAATTTGAGAATAGTGCCTGAAATATATTTGGAGTTTAACTCTTCCAAAAGTACATATCCCAAGAATTTTTCACAAATTGTTGGTTTTCCGTTTTTTTTGATCGCAGCGAAGATAGCGAACTCCGATTAATAATTGTTCAATTCCACTAATATCAGAAGTCTCGTCAGCTAAGACAGCTCACCCGCTGAGCCACACTGAATTCAGCAAAGATTCATGCTAGGTATACAACGAACGCGCCAGCCAACTTTTTCGCGGTTGATTATGCTTTATTGAGTTTTAAATAAAAGTTGGCAGTTGTATAATTCCTTTGAATTCGTTCGTAAATGCACGTGTTTAATTATTTCATGCTATTAACGATTCATCTTGACTAATCCATATCACGTCTTTTTGTTATAAGTGTGTTTTAAACTGTCCCAATAAATAATTTCCGCGCCCACGAACTTCTAATTCACATTTTTAATGTTTTTTTGGTGGGATATCACTCTTTTTTGTTTTAATACATTCTAAAATAAAAAATAAATAATCTTCTGTATAAAGAAATATTATGTATTTAATTGTTCATTATATTTTTTTATTTATTTTATAAGTAGGTAATAACAAAATAACAAAATGCAGGAATTCAAATTAATATTATTGCCTTTGTAAAAAAACAAACATAAGCTCCTTTCGAGTTTCTCGGCCAAGATTTTTTCTGTACTATGGAATTATTGATCAATAACCAGCTCGATTTTTCTTTCAACATGCTGATGTAATGACCTTGTTCGAGTGTTCCTTTGAATTCGTTCGTAAGAGAGAGAACAACAATATTAATTCGGCTGGTTACAAAAAATTTTCAAAATAAAAATGCTCTCAAAATTAATTTGTTTATAACTTTGTTATTTTTTTTTACAAAACTATTTCGTGGCATGATTGTGTGCATAATAACCTACCGATTTAGCATAAATTCATTATAAATTATGAATCTTCGGTTTTTAGTGATACATTTGAGAAATTTTTACTCAATATATTCTTACTAGTTATTCGATAAATTTTTACTCGCATTCGATAAATTTTTACGATGGTAATGCGTCCTCTTGAGATGGCCGCGGCGGATCTTACTATTTATTGAGTATATTATATTGCTTATTGTATTTTACTTATCATTCCATTTCATTTGATACCCATGTCTAAGGGGCTGTGAAGAAAATGTAATCCGCTCTCTTGAGATGACCGCAAGAGATCTAATCATATATTGAGTATACTATATCGCTTATGGTATTCTACTTATGATACCCTTTCAATTGATACCCATGTTGAGAGCGTGGTGAAGAAGTGGTAATCTGCCCTCTTGAGACGGCCGATATGGATTTTACGACATAGCTTATTGTATTCTACTTATCATACCCTTTCATTTTGTACCCAAGTCGAGGGGTGGTGAAGAAAATGGTAATGCGTCCTGTCCGCGGTGGATCTTACTAGTTATTGAGTATACTATATTGCTTATTGTATTCTACTTATCATTCCACTTCATTTGATACCAATGTCGACGGGGTTGTGAAGAAAATGGTAATCCGCTCTCTTGAGATGACCGCTAGGGATCTCCATATATTGAGTATACTATAGTATGTATATCGCTTATGGTATTTTACTTATGATACCCTTTCAATTAATACCCATGTTGAGGGGGCGGTGAAGAAATGGTAATCTGCCCTCTTGAGACGGCCGCTATGGATTTTACGACATAGCTTATTGTATTCTACTTATCATACCCTTTCATTTTGTACCCATGTCGAGGGGTGGTGAAGAAAATGGTAATGCGTCCTCTTGAGATGGCCGCGATGGATCTAACTATTTATTGAGTATACTATATTGCTTATTGTATTCTGCTTATCATTCCATTACTTTTGATAACCATATCGAGGGGGTTGTAAAGAAAATGGTAATCCGCCCTTTTGAGATGACCACTATGGATCTAACCATATATTGAGTATACTATTAAACTTATGGTATTCTACTTATGATACCCTTTCAATTGATACCCATGTTGAGAGGGTGGTGAAGAAGTGGTAATCCGCCCTCTTGAGACCGCCGATATGGATTTTACGACAAAGGTTATTGTATTCTACTTATCATACCCTTTCATTTGATACCCATGTTGAGGGGGTGGTGAAGAAAATGGTAATGCGTCCTCTTGAGATGGCCGTGGTGGATCTTACTATTTATTGAGTATACTATATTGCTTATTGTATTCTACTTATCATTCCATTTCATTTGATACCCATGTCGAGGGGGTTGTAAAGAAAATGGTAATCCGCCCTCTTGAGATGACCACTATGGATCTAACCATATATGGAGTATACTATATCGCTTATGGTATTCTACTTATGATACCCTTTCAATTGACACCCATGTTGAAGGGGTGGTGAAAAAGTGGAAATCCGCCCTCTTGAGATCGCCGATATGGATTTTACGACATAGCTTATTGTATTCTACTTATCATTCCCTTTCATTTTATACCCATATCGAGGGGTGGTGAAGAAAATGGTAATGCGTCCTCTTGAGATGGCCGCGATGGATCTAACTATTTATTGAGTATACTATATTGCTTATTGTATTCTGCTTATCATTCCATTACTTTTGATAACCATGTCGAGGGGGTTGTAAAGAAAATGGTAATCCGCCCTTTTGAGATGACCACTATGGATCTAACCATATATTGAGTATACTATTAAACTTATGGTATTCTACTTATGATACCCTTTCAATTGATACCCATGTTGAGAGGGTGGTGAAGAAGTGGTAATCCGCCCTCTTGAGACCGCCGATATGGATTTTACGACAAAGCTTATTGTATTCTACTTATCATACCCTTTCATTTGATACCCATGTTGAGGGGGTGGTGAAGAAAATGGTAATGCGTCCTCTTGAGATGGCCGTGGTGGATCTTACTATTTATTGAGTATTCTATATTGCTTATTGTATTCTACTTATCATTCCATTTCATTTGATACCCATGTCGAGGGGGTTGTAAAGAAAATGGTAATCCGCCCTCTTGAGATGACCACTATGGATCTAACCATATATGGAGTATACTATATCGGTTATGGTATTCTACTTATGATACCCTTTCAATTGACACCCATGTTGAAGGGGTGGTGAAGAAGTGGAAATCCGCCCTCTTGAGATCGCCGATATGGATTTTACGACATAGCTTATTGTATTCTACTTATCATTCCCTTTCATTTTATACCCATATCGAGGGGTGGTGAAGAAAATGGTAATGCGTCCTCTTGAGATGGCCGCGGTGGATCTTACTATTTATTGAGTATACTATATTGCTTATTGTATTCTATCTACTTATCATTCCATTTTATTTGATACCCATGTCTAAGGCGCTGTGAAGAAAATGGTAATCGGCCCTCTTGAGATGACCGCCATGGATTTCCATATATTGAGTATACTATATCGCTTATGGTATTGTACTTATGATATCCTTTCAATTGATACCCATGTTGAGGGGTGCTGAAGAAGTCGCTCAATACTTATATTTTACGAGCAAGATATGTTTTCTCGACATAAGATTGGTAATCCGTCCTCTTGATACCGCCGATATGGATTTTACGACATAGCTGATTGTATTCTACTTATCATACCCTTTCATTTGATACCCATGTCGAGGGGTGGTGAAGAAAATGGTGATGCGTCCTCTTGAGATGGCCGCGGTGGATGTAACTATTTATTGAGTATACTATAGTGCTTATTGTATTCTATTTATCATTCAATTTCATTTGATACCCATGTCGAGGGGGTTGTGAAGAAAATGGTAATCCGTCCTCTTGAGATGACCGCCCTGGATCCTAACCATATATTGAGTACATATACTATATGACTATATCGCTTAGGTATTATACTTATAATACCCTTTCAATTGATATCCATGTCGAGGGGGTGGTGAAGAAATGGTAATCCGCCCTCTTGGTCTTGAGACTCCTACCAGTTTAATATGAACGCTTTTTGTTAATCATCGAAATGATAGGGAATGCTATCTGACATCAACAGTTCTGGATTCGACTAACTTATAACGAAAATGTTACATTTATAGAAATAAAGTACAATTACGAACTATGCAAAAGTAGTAATCGGTATTTCAAAATTTAACGGTACACCTGTGCTATAAACTACATGTGTTTTTTATAGTACCTAACGCAGTCTGACACCATAGTTGTGACTAACCACTTTTATATGAACACATTTTGTTAATCATCTAATGCCATCTGGCATCAATAGTGCGAGTAAACCCTTTTCGACTAACTAGTAGCACCATCTCATTTATTGAGCAATTGAAATAGATTATAACGCCATCTGATAGAATAATTTTGAGTACCTACTTTTTTAGACTGAAGGAGAAAAAAAAGTTCGTTTCGAAAAGTAAAAAATATAAAAATAAAGAAAACGAAGAACGATAGGAAAAAAGCTAATGGAATAATAAATTATTTATATTGTGGTTATCGGTAACAAATGAAAAATTACCTATATTACTTATAAAAAGGTGATAAATCGCATAATTTTATAAAAAAAAGGCTTTAGCTGTTTGCCCTTACGAACTCGGCAAACTACCGCTCTCCTTGGTAATTGATAAAGCAGTTTTGGGTACCAATCTAATAATTCGGGTAAAGAATTCGTATTCAAAAAAGGCAAGTTAGTCTAGGCAAACTTACAATTCATTCCTGGAAATTAAAAGCGGACAAGCTACAATTTTGCATGGGTTTTTGGTACCACCAAAAAAAGCTGCTCCAAAGGCCCCCATAACGCTAATTTCTTGCAGTCTTTTTCTTTATGTGAAAGACCAGAGTCTCCGGAAGGTCCTTTGTACTGTCGACAATCTATTTTCTTCGTATAAAGTACAATGTCGAACAGCAGCTCTAGTCGGGGAAGGAAGGAACTGCCACAACCTATCCGCGATATTTTTAGTCCATCTACTCCCAACCATTACTATTGCGACTTTGACATCGGCGCATCGAGAAACAACTCGCTGGAGTGTTATACCTCCTGAAACGAGTTGAATCTCATCAACCAACCGATGGCATGCGCTTTGGAGGAGCGGGGAAGGGCTAAGAAGGCTATGACAGGAGGAATCAGGAATGAAAAGAGGGAAGAAGAAAGAAGGAAAGTTATGTAGGAGTGAAAGTGGAAAAGGCGAAGAACTGTGGGGCTGGCCGGGATTTGAACCCGGGACCTCTGGGCTAGTAGCCAGACGTTTTACTCCCTAGGCCCCTCTCCGAGGTTGTACGAAAGGATGTTGCGGTACCCGCGGTTGCAGAAAAGCTGGCCTGAAATGTGCACTCTTATGCAAAAACTGTGGTGGAGAAACGGTCAAGAATGTCCAAGAAACAGTGTTCGCGTGTGAAGAAAATTATCTTGACGATGACAAACACAAAGAACAAGTTACTGTGATGAGTTGATACTTTCATTTTCAAAGAAACAAGCTTCTGTGATGACCCGGAAACGAAGAACTTCTCTTACAAGTTCGATGTATATTGATAGAATGGATTATTCTGAGAGGGAAAAACTTGTGCAAGATTCAACGACTTTGTGGGTTGTCCGAAGAAGAAAAGTAGAATAAACTGAATCGAATTTGAAGCATAAACTTGCAAAAAAATGTTTACTAATATTGTTATTTTCCGTCTAATATAGTGGCGGTTCCTCTTTCGAAGCAAAGAAAGCACTGCTTCCCTTGACCAAATAGGCAACTTCATAATTTCATTAATTTAAATATATGTATCAAGATTAATCAAAAGAAAGATCCTTACTAATATTATAAATGCGAAAGTAACTCTGTCTGTCTGTCTGTCTGTTACGCTTTCACGCCTAACCCACTGGACCGATTTCGATAAAATTTGCTACAGACATAGTAGACCTTGGAGACGGACATAGGCTACTTTTTACGGAGAAAAAAGGGTTGAAGGGGGTGAAATGGGGTTAAATAAGTTGTAAGGGGATTTTTTTCTTTACTTTTTTTTCTATTGTACTTAATTGAACTATGTAAGGTTCCACCGCTAACAGAAGTTCTGCCCTGGCATCTAAATCCTTTTCAACCCAGGCAGTTTGTTCATCTCCAGCCGATTGTGGTTTTGGAATTTCACCATTGACGTAAGCCAATAATCTTCCTTTGTGCAAAATTGCTCGCATTTGTGCTTTCCAGGTTCCAAAATTTTCCCCATTAAATAATGGTATTCGGCCATGTGCGCTTAGCGACAACATTTTAAAAAACAAAAAAATGTCTTCCTAGCACTGCACTTTAGTTACTTTCCTTATTTAAAAAAAACTTTATTTCTTACTCTTCCGACTACCTTCTGCTAAAACTGGGCCCATAACCTGATGAAAAAATTAAACGATTCTTGGATCGAATTAAATTTTATTTATAATAATAATATATAATGAGCACGTCCATCGTAGTTATATAGCAGAAGGGAAGTGAAGAAAAAAGAAAGTGTCACTTGACATTTAAAAAAAAAATTAGTGAATCTTCATTGGATTTTCACTTTATGAAAGTTGGTACTTGACAAATGTCATAACTAAGTTATTGCCAAAAAAAAGCAATCGGTCTCTTCGTAATAGGAGAAATAAAATGTACCGCGTAGTGAAAAATAACAACAATGCTAGTGCTGAGCAGAAATCTGAATACGCCCGGTTAGCTTCAGAATTTAATCATGTCTTCTATACTACCTACGCAAAGACTGTCGGTGAAATTATCTTAATACAAAAAATCTTTGATTTCGTTAATCTAAAGCGAAAAACCGGTTACCCGACAACAATGACAAACAGTGTCACCCACTCCTCACTCTCCCAAGAAATTTCCGACATGTTTGCGGACAGGTTCAGTGAAAACCATTTCTTCGACTCCGCACATTGTCACAAGAGAGAATTCAGAAACTGCGGTTCTTATAGACAATATATCTCTATATGCCGAAGATATAATGAACGGTCTAATAGATTTGGAGGTCAATAAAGGTCACGGTACGGACTGTCTAAGTGCAAGTTTTTTGCAGAACCAAGCCAAGCTCATTCTGTTCTTTTTTCATCTAATTTTTAACAAGTATCTATCTTCCGGTAAGTTTCCTTCGGTATGGAAGAAATCCTATCTCACACCAATCTTAAAATCAGGTTCAGTTTTTTCAGTTTTAAAAAGCGTTTATTTAACCTAACAGCTATCCTTATATAAATTTGACTAAACGCTTAAAGTTAATTATTTTAACCTATTCTAATCTATCTAACTTACTGGCCCTCAGCAGGCACTCTAAATTAATCTATGTCTTAATTTAACTTATGCCTTTCGGCTAAAACTTATGTATTTTTTTTATTAATTTTTATATTATATATTATTAGTCCTAAGAAAAATTTGAAAACTTAGATGCTATATTAATTATTTTGTATAAAACTTAAGCTAACTTAGTCTACTCTACTAACTAACTTAACCCTAAGAAATCTATCTGGGCGGGGGGCAGCAGAGTTGAATTCTCTAGGGTGGGCCCCGTCCAGGCGACGGGCTTCCACGGGCTTGAGCTGCAAGAAATAACAATAGCTCGTGGAAGCTCGCCCAACTAACCAAGACTTACTTAAAGCTACTTTCATTACAAAGTAAAAACTAGAACTAAATCCTATCTAAGTACTAAGCTAATCTTTTAAAACTAACATGCATTAAAAAATATTCTATAACTTCATTAGAGAGGGCAAATACCCAACTAAGGGGGATCCTCCAGCCACCAGTACAAATTACTGGCATTGGAGGCCTCTTTTTTATCTTTTTCTGATATTCGCGTGCTGAACCTCAGGAGATCCCGTATTTCTCTGCCTTCTTGAATCGCGCGCACTCGTTTATCACATGCATTGCGATGCATGTGATATAAGAGGGGCAGCCCCGAATCATCCTGAACCAATTTTTTGGAATCTAGGTAAATAAATGCTTCTGGGGGGATAAACCCGCGCTCACAAGCTGCTTTGTGGTATTCAGAGTTCGGGTAGAACGCTCCCCGAATAAGAGGATTGTCGCTCTCCGTCGCTCTAGCGACGTGACGTCGAATCAACTTGATTATGAAATTGTCGATCCTGTTAACAGATGCCTTATCATAGAGGATATTGTTGGCGTGATATTTTACGAAGCCCAATTCGGGTGTTCGATACAAGCTTAGGCACGCCCTTAAGCATTGTCTTTCAAAAACCCGAAGCTTTTCCATGTAAGAAGGAGATATGTTGAACCATACAGGTCAACCGTAAGTTAACATTGGTCTGACCAGGGCTTGATAGCATATCACCTTGACCCGTGGGCTTAGGTGGCTGCTGTAAAAAAGTCTTTTGGTCATACGAAACGCCTTGTTTGCCTTGGTAAGAGCAGCACTTACATTTCTATTGAAATATAGGTATTGGTCCATCCAAAGCCCAAGGTATTTCACTTCCAATTTGTTTTCTAATTCTTGCCCCGCATTGTTCGAAATTTTGAGTGTTTTCCAGTTCCTCCGCACATCGCGGGAAGCTTTGTTTAGAGGAGTCCGGAAAAGGATCGATTCACATTTGCTAAAATTGATCTTCAACTTCCAATCATCACTATACCGTTCGATTGTTTCGAAGTCACGTTGTAAGAGCGTCTGGATCACTCCAATCTTCTTCCCCGTCCTGTACACAATCAGGTCATCCGCATACGCTAGTGCGAAGGGGAGTGAACTTATTAGGTCACTCGTAAAGATATTAAATAAGAGCGGCGAGTTTACTGCGCCCTGTTGCAGACCATTTTTAATGTCAAAGACCCTACTTGATGTGAAGTTGCCACTTTTGACGACGAACTTCTTTTTTGAAATCATATTGTAAATCATGTATAACTGAGGTCCAGTCATGCCGAGTCTGACCAATCTGTAGAGAAGACCTTCGATCCACACTGTATCGAATGCCTCTCAAAATCGATCAGGCATGCTCCTGTACACTGGCCTTTCATGAAGTTCCAGTGTATCTCTGATACCAGTTTGGACGCGGCATGAATGGTGTCATGTCCCGCCCTAAAACCGAACTGGTTATCGGGAATTATCTTTTTGTCCTCAACCCATTTGGCTAATGATCTATTAATGACTGTTTCGAAAACCTTGCTGATATTCGGCAGCAAACTTATTGACCGGGGATTGGCAGGGTTAGTTTTATCTTTATCTTTTTTAGGTATTGGATACACCGCTGCCGTTTTCCAGTGACCTGGGAAATGGGCGTTGTTTAATGCATTATTAAACAAAGTGGTGTATATGTCTATAGCCACCAGGGGCAGATGTTTCAGAACTATGTTCGGGATACCATCTATTCCAGCCGATTTCTTATTATTCAGGCGACGGAATGTTAGCAGGAGATCAATTTTTCCAATGAACGTCGAGTTTACTTGGGCCTCGGGTATATCGTTCGCTGGGCAGTCTCCATTGAATTCGATAATTGCTCGATTCTCAGATTTCCAAGATTCGATTTCATTAGATAATCTAAAGTGGTTTAGCGAGGCCCTATTTTCGAGGTCAGAATTCGTACGAACACAAGTGTTCACCGAATAAATCTCTTGATAGTAGGCCCCCACTAAATCCACCTTCTCCTGCTCGTCCTCTATGCAATAATTATCACCGACGTGGCTGGTTTCTTCCGGATCTATGTTCACAGACCTCAGCAGTACCTGGTTAGTTGAAGTCCTAGGGATACGTAACTTGTCCAACCGGTTATGTGTTTTACTCCTAAAAATTTTATTTATCTGTGAGAACATGCTCGCGCTATTAGTTTGAATAGCCCGAATCTTTCTGTTCCAGTACAGATTCTCAGACTGTGAAAATTGTTGCCTTAAAAGTTGTTGGAGATTTTTCATAACCGATTTAAGAGTTACAATCTCCGGACTTCGTCTATCCCGAAACTGACGGTGTAGGGCTTTCAGTCTCGTTAGTATTCGGCTTTTATGTTTTAGTAGTGCGTCGATTGTAGCGTTTCTGTAACAGTCTATAGTGTTTTCTTTCTTTGTCCTTGGTATGGTTTTGTCCATCGTCTGTATAATGAGATTGTCCATATTTTTCAAATATTCATCAATCTCATTGTTTGTCAGGTTTCTAGTTGTTGGTGGTAAACGTCCAGAATTCGGTATTGCCCTTTCCATAGCTTTTTCGAATCTTGGCCAGTGCGTCTTCTGGTAGACAAAAGGCTGCCCTTCGCAATATTCAAGAAGCTCTATGGAGTCGTCAGGGACTTGTATTGTTATCTCGAGTCCGTAATGGTCGCTGTCGTACGGTACTGTGGCTAGACAGTTTGTTTCGTTCGTATTTAGTCCTGGTAGACCCATCCGTGAGTTTAGCAAGCAGAGATCTAAAAAAGACCCACCGCGTGGATATGATGGTATATCCGTGGCGAGGAGATTAACTTTCCGCTGAATTCTGTTCTGGCCCAACCAGTCATTCAGTTGGTTGCCCCTGGTGTTAGCCGTTTGATTTCCCCATGCCGCATGGCGTGCGTTTAAATCTCCGGCCAACAAATAAAAATTTTGCTCCGACTCCAGGCGAAGAGTTTGAAAGAGCGAGTTCATTTCCTCTATAAATAATCTTGGTTGATTTGTTTGGGGTGCGTACGCCGCGATTAAATACAGTCTTCTGCCACTTGACAGGGGAATGTATATAACACACGCTTCCAACACCCGAAACTTTTCTATATCCCTGCTATACATGATTTTATGCTTCAGAGAGGCCTTTATTAATATTAATAGGCCTCCGCCTCGTATGGAATTAGGTCGATCGCGCCTAATTATTACATAATCCTTGTAATCCATTTTGTGCCTCTGGTTTAGTTTAGTTTCACTAGCCAAAAGAACATCCGGATTTTGGTTCTGCAAGAGTGTTAGTAGATTCGCCCTTCTCTCATTTCGTATCAACGAGTTAACGTTCACCGAAATGACTTTGATCGTGTCCTCTCCGAAAAATGCCATTGAAGCATTTACACGGAAATGGTTTCTGTCGATAACAGAGCATTATATACAAAATCTAAACGAGCTGTTTGCTCGCTTAATTGTTTATGGAGCTGCGCGATCTGCCCTTGTATGGACAAGAGGACCGCCTTCAGGTCACTATCTCCAGAACTCGCTACCGTGGCAGCTTTTGGAGCTTGTTGTTTTGTAGGCTGGGCTCCCGCTGCCATTTGGGCAAAGGACATTCCAGGCCTTACAAGATTGTATATCGATTTGCTCTTTTGCGCTTTTTGAGTCTGGATTTCCTCTTTACGCATTTGTATTCTTTTTTTGAACTCTGCATATTTTGGGCATCCTAATAGTTAGCAGGATGTCCATTTGATCTGCAGAGTACACAGAACAGTTTGCTTTTATCAGCTACTTTTTCTTTATCTAGAGGACATTCACCAGGTTTGTGATTGTTTTCGCACTTCACGCATCTAAATGCCATTTGGCAGTTAGCTGCGGCGTGCCCAAATCTTTGACATCGCAAGCATTGAAGGATGTTTTTTTGTTTAATTTCTCCCATGACACTACATGAAAGCTTAGATATTTAATCGTTTTTAAATTATCCAGCTTGCTCTCGGGAGTCAATTGGACCAGGAAAATCGGCAGTTGTCTCTCTGAGCTTCGCGAGTGTGCGGTAGTAAACTTCTTTACCGCAGTAAATTTAAGGTCATTGGCCTTTAGCGATTCAAGTTCCTCTAGAATCTCCTGAGGATCAAAACCGGGATCAAGTCCCTTAAGTAATACGCTTTGGGTTTTTTCACCCTTAGCGGTAAACGTAAAATATTGAGTATTTGCCCTCTCTAAAAAAGTTTTAATTTTCTTATGATCTATAGTCCACTGCAATTAGTAAATCAAATTGCATTTCATGATGGTCAAAATTTTTTTTTTGGAATTTGTTGGGGTACATCTGACAATGTTAAAACCAAGTTTGTGGGGTCGCAGTGTGATGGGAAAAGCCGCCATCTTGAAAAAGAGGTAGAGGTTGTTTATACCAAATAACTCTGTTGTGTTCAATGATAGCTGAAAATCATCAATACAAAGTCATTAGAGAATAACATTATCTGCGAAATGAGCCCTTAACGAGGTCCGTAAGTTAATTTGGCTCAAAGTTATGGCCGCTCAAAGTTCGAACTTGTTCGGGCGGTTGAGGTTGAATGCAGTTTTTTGCGATTAACTCGTAAGATATTAATTTGGGTGGGTTAATGCCGATTACCAAACTTATAGTGCTAGTGATTACCTTTAGAATAAGCCCTTAGTCATCGTTCTCGCTTGTATAGTTTGCGAGTAATCCAACGCCAAAGTTCGCACTTCACGTGCCTGAAATAACTGACAACGCCATTTTTTTTGAATATCTCCTTAACGGTTGCTCATATAACAATGTAGTAAGCAGTAGAAACACGGGTATTAAAATATCTTTCAAATGGGCTATTGCCCGCAACTCTATGTCGTTTCATGTCCACGACATAACGGGTGAAAAGTCAACAGCGAAGGTTGTGACACTTCTCGACGAATAGCTCGCTTCCAGCCAGTTTCGCGTGTCGGATGAATTAGAATTTTATGTAACGCCCTGAATTATCTATATTTTGGGTTATTTAACTACTTTGGAAAATTATAATAATGGGAAATAGTAGCTAAGAATCATCATTTTCGCGAAAACTAAAGCACTCCCTTTCAATATATCATATATTTTTTATTTCGATAAATCTTTAATATAAACAATGCTGTGGCAAATTAACTTACAGACCTCGTTAAGGGCTTATTTCGTAGATAATTTTATTCTCTAATGACTTTGTATTGATGATTTTCAGCTATCATTGCACACAACAGAGTTATTTGGTATAAACAACCTCTACCTCTTTTTCAAGATGGCGGCTTTTCCCATCACACTGCGACCCCACAAACTTGGTTTTAACATTGTCAGATGTACCCCAACAAATTCCAACAAAAAAATTTTGACCATCATGAAATGCAATTTCATGCCCTTTTTTCGACTAATTGCACTGAGCTACTAATAGCTTGTTTAAAATTAAAGCATGTTTATTTCCACTAACTCTTCTAATATAAAAATTGGTATTTTTAAGTACCTGTTTTGCTAGTCGAATAGTATCCACCGGTTTCTGGTGGAAAATATTAATGGGAGGTACCTTCTCCTTTGTTGCTTTTCTGTCCGCTTCTGCTTCTGCTGCTGTTGTTGCTGCTGCTGCTGTTGCTGCTGCTGCCTCTGTTGTCTTAAAATCAGGTGATAAACATGCGATGGACGACTTTAGGAGCATTGTTTTCCTATCTGTTATCCCTAAACTATTTAAAAAACTTATCTGTGGCAAGATTGCCCCTCTAATGGTTCCCACCACATCCAATCTTATGATACTGGCCTCCGAACTGTTATGCGGTATGGAGCAAGGCCACGTTTCGTTTTGACGCTGTCTACACTGATTTCAGCGAGGCATTTGATCGCGTAGACAACCACATTTTATTTATAAAATTATTAAGATTTGGGATATCCGGCTTCTTTTGGATTAGATAACATCCTATATTAACGGGATTTCAGGTGGTAAGATTTCAGGTTTTCCTTTCAAAAGAAATGAATGTAACCTCAGGTGTACCGCACAACACATTTCTATTCAACAAATTCATTTCCGATGGCATTGCGTACCTATTCTACGCCGATAATTTAAAAATTTATAGTGGTATAAAATCTCAAACCGATGTATCCTTTTTATAGTCGAAAGGTAATGTACTACAAGCCCGGTGCATCACTAATAATATTCTTAACACCAGTAAGTGCCACATATAATTACTTTCTCCAGGAAAAGAAGCAACCAGCTGCAGTATTATGTATTATCTCAATGACAATGTGTTGGATCGTGTTGATCAAATTGTTGGTTTAGGCATTGTCCTCGAAAGCTGGTTAAACTTTAACTTACACTATGATAATATGTATTATTGCCAGATCCAACAAGCTGTTGGGCTTTATTGAGAGAAGAGCTAGAGAATGCAATGTATGATGCAAATTACACGGCATAACAATTCTTCCATCAACACTTCCAATAATTCCAATAAACCGGTTTTATAGGCAAGGGGTCGCGGGGAAGTTTGTTACTTGTGCATCCCAAAAAATTCTCGACTGCACAGAGCAACACACTAACACAATCATAATTTCATTCTCGGGGTCTACGAAAATGACTTAAAGTTTGTACACAACTACATAGACATTAGAATTGTTACACGAAAAAATGCAGAACAGTCAGTTTATCGTGAAATTCATATAACACGCACAAACCGGTTTGTTACAGCAGAAAGTGTTATGCCGTGTAACAAGCCTCTATGGGATACTAGAGCCCTGTTTTGTGTATTAGTCCTTCGTATTCTTGAATTTGCGTGACAGATCTGGGGTCCCACATTTCAAATTAGTGTAAACCGAATAGAGTCTCTCACATAAGTTCATTCTTTTCGCGCTTAGGAACCTCTATAGAACCACTAAGCATATAATACATAGAGGAGTCACGCAGAACAAAAATTTGTGCGCGGCAGTTATCTTCTTCTTCCTTGGGGACCCAGCGCTCCTGCTACTATAATACCAAATCTGCTTTAGAGTGCTAAGTTGGTAGCAGATTATTGTAAAGCAAGTTGATGGGAGTATTCCGGTGAGGTAAGGGAATCGGGGGGGAAGTTTGTCTGGGTCCCTGTCGTCTGCTATGCGTGGATTGAGTTTTTTTCTTTTATGCGCGTTCGGAGAAAAAAATCGAAGTCGTCTGCCCATGAGCAAAATTAAATTTTGGTTGAAAGAAATGTACTTTTTTGTTTTATCTTAGAAATATTCTCTGAGATTTTTTTTGTTGGGGTCATTGTAAAATTGAAAATATGAGATTACAGATTTTATTTAATTTTAACTGAGTTCCATGAGTGATGGAATTTATTGAGGCTTGCATGATCGGTTAATGGACGCCTTATTGCAAGCTGAGTACTCTAAATCTCACCCGATGAGGTTTTTCACGGGGTTTGAAAGAGGGGAAAATTTAGTTTTTCAAGATAATTTTTTTGATTTAAATAGTTATAAAAATTGTTCAGTAGGTTTATAACTTATATATGTATATATGTATATATATATATATATATATATATATATATATATATATATATATATATATATATATATATATATATATATATATATGGGCAATTCTCCGGAACTTTTAACCTGCTTGTCGCTTCAAAATTTTTATGAATTACAATTTTTGTAGGAAGATTAAAAATAAAAGAAGCTATCGATAATGTTAAGAAATCATTAATGAGCAATGAGGTATAAGTACGAAGTCATTTAAAACGATATTTTGCAATGAAATTTGAAAAAATGTTCCGTTACCTGTCACTTTTCGGCCTGTCTTTAGCGCTAATCTGAATGAAAAACTATTTATATTTGTGATAGGAAGCGTTGACACAAATAGTGAAAAGTGAAAAATTGTAGTTTAACTCTTAAGGAAAAATGCAGTTGTGTTCGGTGCAGTGTCAAATCGCTATATTTTCCAAAAAACAACTCTGAAGTTTGTCCCTAGGTTTTGACGTCAAAGTTGTAACCCGCATGGTAAGTCGAAGAACTCCGAATTGTCTCATTTTATCATAAAATTTTTTAAACGCACTTATTGTTCAGACACTAACGAACATGTGCATACATTTTGTGACAACAATAAGTTGAAATTGGTTGATTTTTGGGCAAAACTGGCTAACGGGAACGTAGGTTACATTTAAATGTCAAAGTTGTAACCGCAATTAATTTGCTCATATTACATTAAATTCATCCCCGTAAAATTTCTTATGACGTATTGTAACTAGTTAAATCATATGTAACGTTTTTTTCGCTTAAGTTGTTTCATGAATCTTAAAAAAAAGTAATTTTAGCGAATGTCAAAATTGTAACCATGTCAAATTTGATGTCAAAATTGTAACCATGTCAATATAACCATGTCATAAAAAAAATATGCGCATTGAATTTTTTAATGTTCTACATCAGAAAACATTTATTTATGAAATAAGAAACACAAAAAATATCATGGCACGGTTGTGCTATCAATTTGAAATTTCATTTTTCCAATTAGCTCAGGTTAAAGGTTCTGGAGAATCGCCCATATATATATATATAAGTTTAAATTTGTCTTTTTTTGTACATATAGTAGGTATAAAACCTGCGATGAAGTTTGAATGCCCCTTGAATATTAGTATTTTTGTTTATAATGAATACTCCTTTCCTCACCACCGAGGGGTAGAGTATAAAGTGAATTTTTTTATACATACTTATGTGGTGTTCCCCAGTAGGCCTACTCCACATTTAGTTATATGTTGAACAAGAAGTAACTCAAAGGGTTTTTATGAAAAGGCTGGTAAACTACCATTATATTAACTAAAGAATAAAGCTAATAACAGTAAGGGTACACCAGTGTAATAAATCGTTGCGAAATATTTTAATGAAAAAGGATATCGAGACTCCTGATGGAATAGTGTCCTGGAATATTATTATAAAATTGTATGAAATTGATAGTAAAAGTGGTTCGACTCGCCTTTGTCCAAAACTGACTGGAAAGCATATTTGTACAAATTAATTTGACAAAATGAAGGTGAAGTACGCCTCACAAATTTTTAGTCATACAGTTTCTTCAGCTGTACGGACATTAACTCAAACTGGTCATTTCTACAGTTGTAAAGAAATTGCATTATCAACAGCTACATTTATTGATAAAGTAAATAAACTTTTCGATTGCTTAAATAGCAATGTGCTGTATGATAAGAATCCATACAAGTCAGCCTTAGTTAAAGAGAACGAATTCAAGCCTACTTGGAAGAAATGAAAAATTTCTTTAGTTTTTTAAAGTATCCTGGAAATGTTAAAATTTATTGCATTGCGGGTATGATTCTTTCAATTTCTTCGACCCTATGTTTAGCCAATGATATCTGGAGCGAGAACTCAGATATTTTTTATTTACCCTTATCTCGCTTAAATCAGGATGCATTAGAAAATATGTTTTACCTTATAAGATCTCGCGGCGGAACTAATACCAAAGAGAAGATTTGAATAACTGGTTTAGTGTGTCCAATAAATGTTACAAACATCGCCAATAAATTTTAAATTACTTATTGCTTATTTTAATAAGAAAAAATAGTAGTTGGTTGGCACAAAAATTAACCGCTAAAGATGCAAGCAATAGAAATATGTACGCGGAAACTAAAAATTTTAAAAGCATAAGAATTTTAAACGCATATCCTCTTTCACTCCCAACAATTTGGGCTAGCTAGGATGGTAGGAAACCAAGGCAGGAAGGAAAGTTGGCCGACACCACTTGTCCAGTAAATAGCTACTTTTCCTTTGCGAAAAGTACCACACGCGATTTTTTTTCACCAAATGATTTTGTATATTTTTATGAGCTTAAATTCAAAATGGCGTCATCCCTACCCTTGTGCTAAACTTACAGTGAAGAGAAACGCGTTTAATTCTATATCTCAGAAACTATGCATCTTGCAGAAACTATGGTTTTTTTCACTTCTTTTGTAAAGTCTATATGTACGGAGATATAGTGCTTCAAACTTTACACATCACTTTCATTGCACTCTATTTCGCTAATGGTTAACTATACATGAAAAAGTCCTTAAATTATCCTAATTTTTGTTATTATATTTTTTTACGTAGAGCTAATATTTCACGAGTTATACCGCTTTAAGTGTCGAAAAACGCAAATTCCAAAGTAGTTTTTTGCCAATATCTTCTCAATTACACGTTGTAAAACTGGTTATAACGTTTTTTGTGCGGAATACCATTGCTCACATTTTTTGTTCCGAGCGAGCTGTGGAGAAGAGTTTGTGCACTAAAGAAATTTCTCACTTATTTGCATGAACATTTGTATGTATGTATATTTATGAAACGTTTGGCGCTGAATAGCGGCTTAAGTATAAATGCTAGAAAAAAACGTTCAAAGTAACATTTCTAGAGCAAATTTGTTGGTATAAATTTTCGTCGTTAACAATTAGTTTACGAGATATTTGTAAAAAATCAGTCTGTACTAACGTTTAAGGTATAATTAATACATAAATATCAACTTTACAGAAAAAAGTTGAAATAGGAACTGTGGGCAATAAAATTGCGCACAAAAGTGTTACAATCAGTTTTGCAATAAAATGTGTGATTAAAAAGATATTGGCAAAAAACTACTTTGGAATTTGCGTTTTTCTACACTTAAACCGCTATAACTCGTGAAATATTAGCCCTACGAAAAAAAATATAATACAAAAATTATAGATAATTGTGTGTTCTATAAATCGTGGGAAGGATTTTTTCATGTATAATTAACCATTAATGTGATATATTCCAAAGAAAGTGATATATGAAGTTCGAAGCACTACTATGTATCTCTTAGTGAAGGCGCTGGAGATAGTTGAGTATGCAAAATATGAGGACCGCATTCTGTTAACAGAGATCCGTTAAGAATAGCTCAAAGAGGAATAATATGGATGTTGCCGGTCAATTTTTGGGTCCAATTTTTTTTACCCCCTCTTTTTTTGTTGACCCCTCTACAGCTCAGGGGGGCCGCTTTTTGACGATGGATTATGATGAATCACTGCAAAATAAGTCGAAAATATGAAATAAAATTTTTCGATATCACGCTTAGTTTTCGAGATATCGACACTTGAAGTTGACGTTTTGAGGTATTTTCCCCAAGTTTGTAGTTATATAACAGCTACCACATCCATGGTACTGATATTTTAATTATGAATTTGAATGAATCACCCCTAAATAAAACGAAAATGTAAAATAATTTTTTTCGATATCTCGCTTCGTTTTTGAGATATCGATACTTGAAGTTTTAGGTATTTTCAAAAACATGTTACAGGGTTGTTTTCAAAAAATACTAATAGCTCAGGGTGGGGGCTGGAGGGATACAAAATGTGAAGACCGCGTTTTATCAATCTTTTGATCTGAGAAAGGTTTACAGATTATAATTCTTGATGTTGCCAGAAGCTTCATTGGTCCATTTCTTTTTATACCCCCTCCGCTTAGATATCCAAAAATCGATAAAGAAAATGCTTTAAAGCCATTTTAATGATTGTTTCAGTGTCTATCTGAAGTTTTTAGACATGATTAAAGGTAATAATAGCTAAATAAATGAAATAATACCCACAAATAAATGCTGATAAATCTTCTTCGCAATGTTTGCTAAATAGTAGAAAATGTAGAAAATGGAGAGGCTCTATTGAGTACGTATGAAAATGAGCGATTTAGGCTCAAAAGTAAAAAGCTATTTGATCCTATAAAAAAATCTCCGTTTCAAAACTTTGAAAGCACTTCTGTAAAAAAAGCAAAAGTCTTTCCAATAAAAAGTTGCAAGATATTCTAGATGTAACTCTCTTTCAAAAAACATTTATGTTGGCTAATCAACGTGGACTTGTTACAAAAATTTTAGCATCTTATGAAATTTTGGACTACTGCAAGTACCTCTTTGATATAGAAGGATTTTACAGAAAATCTCCAAAATCAGAACTAGTTCTTGAAATTGAAAATAACCATAAGTGTGGTATAAACTCTCGGCAAGACGTTTTAATTTTGAATACTTCAAAAATTTATGTTGTTGATGGTATGGCGCTTGTTCACCGAATCCAATTAAAGAATTTCAACACCTTTGACGATTTTGCTAAGGCATTCTTCAAATATATCAAGAATCTTTTCTTGCAGCCAAATGTCAAAAGGATAGATATTGTGTTTGATAGATATGATAACATTTCAATAAAATATTTAGAGTCAACTTTACGGCGTAAAGGCCAAACAGTGAAAAATATTATATTTTTAAGTAAGCAAACAAAAATTCCAGCAAATTGTAAAGAGTTTTTTTCAAGCACTAAAAATAAGTTACAACTTGTTCGTTTTCTTTGTATTACTGCTCCTACATACGCAGAAGTGAAGGAAGATTGTAAAATATATATTTGTGGCGGATTTGATGACCCTACAAAGTGTTTCAAGTTACAAGGTTCTTCATTTTCTGAGGTACTTGAATTAAATTCAAAGCACTTAGAAGCTGATTCAAGGATGTTTTGCCATATATTTCACGCAGTAAAAATCCAATCTGCCCATATCATAATCCTCAGCGCCGAACAGATGTTTTCATTCTGGGAATTTATTTTTGGAATAAACTAGCACAATTTTGTTGTTTAGGGCTATGGTTCGATGGTTCTTATAAGAAAAAATATACTTCAGGGTGCCATTTGGCCGCTCAATCCCTTGGCGAAAACATTTGTCGTATTTTGCCAGCTTTACACTCCCTAAGTGGTTGCGATACGACTAGCAGATTGGGCTCTAAAAAAATAGTTTAAAAGCTGCATCTTTAGATTTTGTTCAAAAAGCTCTAGCATATTTAGGAAACCGACATCTAGATCTTGAGCAGTTAACAGAATTAGAAAAGGTTTGCACTTATCTGTTTTCAAAAAAAAAAAAAAAATAACTGCTCACGAACTTCGGTATAAATTGATTTCTCAAAATATCGGCTTCGGTTTAAATTTATTAAAAGTAATTTGCACATCAGATGCTTTGCATTTACATTTGCTAAGAGCTACGGCACAAACATATGTTTGGATTCATGCTGATCAAACCCAATTTCAGCCGATTGATTATACCTTATTTGGCTATGAAAATAAAAACGGTAACTTGTACCCACGACAAATGACGAAGCAACATTTGTCAAAGTTTTTGATTCAGCCCTGTAAATGTGCATCGGAATGTCGAACAATGGCTTGCAGCTGCAAAAGATCTCAATTAAATTGTATTTTGTTGTGCAAATGTATTAATAATGATTGTCAAAATAAACAAGGATGATTATTTATATTTTTGTCGTACATTTATGTTAAAATTTGCTTTCGTTTAAAAAAAAAATTGTTTATTTTTTACTTTTTTGTTAATTATTTGTGGGTATTATTTCATTTATTTAGCTAGTATTACCTTTAATCATGACTAAAAACTTCAGATAGACACTGAAACAATCATTAAAATTGCTTTAAAGCATTTTCTTTATCGATTTTTGGATATCTAAGCGGAGGGGATATAAAAAAAATGGACCAATGAAGCTTCTGGCAACATCAAGAATTAAAATCTGTAAACCTTTCTCAGATCAAAAGATTGATAAAACGCGGTCTTCACATTTTGTATCCCTCCAGCCCCCACCCTGAGCTTATTAGTATTTTTTGTAAACAATTAACGCTGTAACATGTTTTTGAAAATACCTAAAACTTCAAGTATCGATATCTCAAAAACGAAGCGAGATATCGAAAAAAATTATTTTACATTTTCGTTTTATTTAGGGGTGATTCATTCAAATTCATAATTAAAATATCAGCACCATGGATGTGGTAGCTGTTATATAACTACAAACTTGGGGAAAATACCTCAAAACGTCAACTTCAAGTGTCGATATCTCGAAAACTAAGCGTGATATCGAAAAATTTTATTTCATACTTTCGACTTATTTTGCAGTGATTCATCATAATCCATCGTCAAAAAGCGGCCCCCCTGAGCTGTAGAGGTGCCAACAAAAAAAAGGGGGTAAAATAAATTGGACCCAAAAATTGACCGGCAACATCCATATTATTCCTCTTTGAGCTATTCTTAACGGATCTCTGCTAACAGAATGCGGTCCTCATATTTTGCATACTCAACTACCTCCAGCGCCCGGTCTATCTGTACATATAGACTTTACAAAAAAGTTTCTAAACAAAAAAGTTAAATCATTAATTTATCTACAAAAAAGACCTGTAGATTTTTGTCGTAAGATGCAAAGTTTCTGAGATATAGAATTAAACGCGTTTCTCTTCACTGTAAGTTTAGTACAAGGGTGGGGATGACGCCACTATGAATTGAAGCTCATAAAAATTTATAAAATCATTTGGTGAAAAAACAATCGCGTACAGTATTTTTCGCATTACGAAGGCCCTTTTTGCGACCTATTTATTGGACACTGGCTCGTGAATTTATAAGCGCAGGTGAACTTTGTAAGCCCTTTGACTACCAAAAATCGAGGCGCGGGTGCATGTCAAACTTTTGATCGTTGCATTTTTTTCAAGTAGGCGGTTTATACGGTTAGGCGTTTTTTATGTGAAAGTCGAAGTTTAGGTGTCACCCGTTTCCATCATGTCATTCAAGTCATGGTGTAATGTCTAGTACAAAGCCAGCCTCGTCGGAGTGTTATGCCTCTTGAAACAAAAAAATCCCGCTAACCGGTTAGGAAGCCGGGATGCCTTATTAGGGCTACCACGTTGTCTGTATCACTTGAAACAAGCCGTTTATTTATTTTTATTCAAATGAGCAAATGTCAGTCCAAGGTAAACTACGATATCTAAGATCAACACATCCCTGGTCAATATTAAGCGAAATCACGATAAGTAAATGGTGAGTTACTTCGTGTAACGTATATCTAAATGTGGATTAGGCCTACTGGGGAACACCACATATGTATAAGAAAAACGCACCTTATACTCTACCCCTCGGGTGGTGAGGAAAGGAGTATATACAAAATACTAATATTAATAGGAGTTATAAACAAAAATACTAATATTCAAGGGGCATTCAAACTTCATCGCAGGTTTTATACCTACTATAACTAGCGTCTGCACTTGCCATATTTTATTGAATTGCTTATGGCATTGCTATCAAATGTCTGGTGCGGACAGGGTAAACTTGGCCATATTTTATTGAAAGCAATATATGGAAAGAAATATTTTTTTCCATATCTGTTTCCATAAAGTTGGCAAGAAATGTGGCATTTATCGCTACAAAATGGCGGAGTTCAAGTTAACATCGAACCTTCTTTCTAAAAATGGACATACCCAAAATGATGGTTTCTTTCTTAAATTACGCATTTATTCGAATTCCATATGCTCTAGCAATTCTAATGTTTTTTAATTAAGCAAAATTTGTTGAAATCTTTGTTGTTGTCTCCTTAACGCTATCTTTTCAACTGAAATGTCCGACATAATTTGCCCACTATTCAAAATAAGCAATAAATCGTTGGCCATAACTAAGAGCTACTTTTCAATAACATATGGCAAGTGCAGACACGGGGATATGTACAAAAAAAAACAAATTTAAACTTATATATATAAGTTATAAACCTACTGAACAATTTTTATAACTATTTAAATCAAAAAAATTATCTTGAAAAACTAAATTTTCCCCTCTTTCAAACCCCGTGAAAAACCTCATCGGGTGAGATTTAGAGTACTCAGCTTGCAATAAGGCGTCCATTAACCGATCATGCAAGCCTCAATAAATTCCATCACTCATGGAACTCAGTTAAAATTAAATAAAATCTGTAATCTCATATTTTCAATTTTACAATGACCCCAACAAAAAAAATTCAATATCTCAGAGAATATTCCTAAGATAAAACAAAAAAGTACATTTCTTTCAACCAAAATTTAATTTTGCTCATGGGCAGACGACTTCGATTTTTTTCTCCGAACGCGCATAAAAGAAAAAAACTCAATCCACGCATAGCAGACGACAGGGACCCAGACAAACTTCCCCTCAGATTCCCTTACCTCACCGGAATACTCCCATCAACTTGCTTTACAATAATCTGCTACCAACTTAGCACTCTAAAGCAGATTTGGTATTATAGTAGCAGGAGCGCTGGGTCCCCGAGGAAGAAGAAGATAACTGCCTCGTGTTTCCATATGGCAGTGCGCCAAATGAAAAAGGCGAGCACGGCGAAACGCGGCGAACGTAGCTTCGATTTGGGAAATGTTAAAATTCAAGGGCGCCGCGGTCGCTTTGACAGTTATCAATTCCCAGCTGTTTTATATTTACAGAGAAAAGCCCGCGTTTCTGGTAAATTATTAAAAGAAAAATTTAAGTTAGTGCAATTGTTTATTAAAATTTAACGATTGGAGTAATTTCTTTAATTTAAATTTATTTTTTCAGTTAAATTCCGCAGACCACAACCTATTCAAAATTTACGACTTCACTTTTCACTCCCACTTACTATGATTACATGCATACTTGAAGTCGGCTTCAAATAAACTTGAAAATCATGTAACCCCAGATCGACTTCAAATCAAGAGCATTTAACTGTCAGTTCAAGTTCAAGTCAAGCACTCAGTCCGGCATGTAATCGTAGTAACTGATATTACACAAATTTTAGCTTTTATAATTATGTATATAAATATAACACAGATAACAAAAATGCATTTTAATTTTTACGTTCTAATTGACGTTAACAATAGAAAACATTTATTTTCAAAGCTTTCATTGGGCTCGGGTTTACCGAGCTCGCCGCGTATAGTCCAATATGTCAAGGCGAGCGTAGTAGGGCCCGCAACTTTACTTCCTTTCTCACTATAAGGACAGGTTCTTTAAGAAAAAAATTATTCTGCTCGCGAACAGCTAGGGAAAGTGAGGAAAACTCTCTGGAAAACTCGGAATATTGATATTCCACCAATAACGTGGAAGTGGTTGACAATTCCGATATAATGTATAAGAACAACTTGTAGAGCTTCACAAAAAACGTCTTTACATGTTTTTTCGAAAATTGCTTAGTTTGGGAGATAATGAGCTATAACACTGTTCAACAGAATCGATTTTCAAATTTCACCTAAGAAATCCCTTTATAGCAAAATGCATAATCCGAAATTTAAAACAATTCCATGATAAAAATAAAAAGTTATTAAAAAAAATTGTTGAAATTGAAAATGAGATATTTTTTTTGTACGAGTATATTGTTACGTTTTTATGGCTTAGCGGATTTGTAGGATTAATTAAGGAATACACTTTTTAATTATCCACACAATAATTTATTTATTACAAACCAAAACACAATTTAACGACAAACACAATTCTTATAGTTCACTATAATCACTTTCAATTTAATATTTCGCACTATTAAATTCTATCTATTGCTTTATAATTCACTTTTGAATCACCACTTTTCCCTGTTCTCACTTTAGAACACTTTTATCGCCTTTCAAATCAAAACTGACTCTCTCAGCGCCTGCAAGCCGCTTTTATATCCAAGCTCCTCCTTTATCTAACTTCTGGAACCTTCGTGCCTTTTCTAGTGCCTAGTGGTATGTTCTTTCCTTTCGGCAAGAAGTTTGAAGTTGTCTTCAATTATCGCTAGTTACAATTGTAGTTTAGTACATAAATCATTAGTTCAGACAACAACTAGAGTCGTTAACGACAATCGTTGATTCAGCTTCTCAACGAACAGATGGCGCATAAATCATCACATTGCCCCCTTCCTAGGACTGTTCGTCCCGAACAGTTGTCCATCCTGGATCCGGCTGATGATATGGGCACAGCCTGTCTATGTGCACAATCTTCTTCTTGGCTTTGGGTCCTTGTTGAATCCTGTAGACAACATCGTTGATCCGTGTTAGGATTTTATAGGGTCCCTCGCACTGGCGCTGAAGTTTCGGAGACTTGCCTTTTCGTCGTCGAGGGTTGAACCGCCAAACGAGGTCACCTTCCTGGTATGCGCTACAGTTTGCTCGGTGGTCGTACCTAGTTTTTTCCTGTCACTGGCTATCTTAAGATTCTTCCTTGCAAGCTGATGGATATCTGCGAGTCGATCACGAAGTTCACCTGTATAACCGCCAGTAGACTCGTAGCTTTCAACAGGTGTCCCAAATTTCAAGTCGCTTGGCAGCCGGATTTGTCTTCCAAAAATCACACTACAAGGGGTTTTTCCTGTGGAATTATGAACCGCTGTCCGATATGCCATTAGAAATATAGGGATGTAACTGTCCCAGTCACGCTGGTGCTCACTAACAACTTTCCTTAGGTGTTCTAGCATTGTCCTGTTGAATCGTTCTATCATTCCATCGGACTGGGGATGAAGGGGCGTCGTCCTGGTCTTCTTCACCCCGAGAATCTTACATACTTCTTGAAAAACTTGAGATTCAAAGTTCCTCCCTTGGTCAGAGTGAAGCTCATGAGGAACACCAAATCTGCAGATCCAATTGTTCACTAATTCCTCTGCAACAGTGATTGCTTCCTGATTTGGAATGGCATATGCTTCGGGCCACTTACTGAAGTAGTCCATGACCACCAAAATGTAACGATTTCCTCGGTCTGACGCCGGAAAAGGTTCCGCCACATCGATTGCGATTCGTTCAAATGGGGCTCCCACATTGTATTGCTGCATTTCTCCTTTTGTTCTTACTCGAGGGTTTTTGCTGCTGGCACAAGTTGTGCATTTACGGCACCAGTCTGCATCATCGTCTCGCATGTGAAACCAATAGAATCTATCTCTTATTTTTGCCAAAGTTTTATCGACTCCCAGATGTCAGAATTGAAGAAATATCCGGGTCGTCGCGTTGGGCGTCTCGGAGTCCCTGGTCATCCCATCCTGTCTTTGGCTCGACTGTCGTCCATTGACACTTTTCCTCGATACGTCCACACTGTTTGCAGTCTACGCATGGTCGCCGGGAGAGTGCATCTGCATTTCCATGGTTCCTTCCAATTCTGTGGCCTATATTGAAGTCGTATAACTGAAGTCTCTCGACCCATCTTGCCAGTTGTCCTTCAGGATTTTTGAATTGCATCAGCTATTTTAATGCTGCATGATCCGTTCGAACGATGAAGTTTTGCCCATAGAGATACTTGTGGAAGTGTTTAGTTGAGTCCACGATTGCCAATAGTTCCCGTCTTGTGACACAGTAATTCCGCTCCGATTTTGACAGCGCTCTACTGTAGTAAGCTATGACCTTTTCCTGTCCTTCGAAGTTTTGTGATAGCACTGCACCAATCCCGACATTAATCGCGTCTGTGTCTAATATGAATCTTTCGCCTGGCTTCGGGTATGTGAGTATTGGTGCTTGGCAAAGTCCTCGTTTTAGTGTGTTGAAACTTTCCTCGCACATTTCTGTCCAGATAAATGGTTTTCCTTTTTCTGTCAGTTTATGTAATTCCTTAGCTATGTCGGCTGAGTTTCAGCTGGGCAGTTCTCAACTTTTGGAAAACCTCTCGTAGATTGCCCAGATGTTCCTCGAAACTTTTTCCAATGACGATGATTTCGTCCAAATAAACCAGACAAGTCTTCCATGTCAGTCCTCGCAAGACACATTCCATCAGTCGTTCGAATGTAGCTGGAGCATTACACAGCCCAAACGGCATAACTGTAAACTGCCACAGGCCGTTTCCTACAGAGAAGGCTGTCTTTTCTCGGTCCTCGGGGTGAATTTCGACTTGCCAGTAGTCGCTCTTAAGATCCAAGATAGAAAACCATTGAGCTCCAGAGAGAGTATCCAGTGTGTCATCGATTCGAGGTAATGGGTAGCTGTCCTTTTTAGTGATGTCATTTAACCGCCGATAATCCACGCAAAACCTTGCACTGCCATCTTTCTTTCTGACTAAAACCACGGGAGATATCCAAGGGCTTTTCGACTCCTCTATAAGGCAATCATATTGGCTGCCTCTTCTCGCTTGGCTAGTGGTAGTCTTCTCGGCGGTTGTTTAATTGGCTGGGCATCTTTGATATCGATCCTGTGTTGAACGATGTTCGTACATTCCCAAAGTCATCATCTCTCATGGCAAAAATATCACTGAAATCCTCTACTATTTTTCTTGCCTGGAGATACTGTTTTTGTTCAAGACAACTAGTTGAGAGCACTGTGTTTACTAATTTCGTGGCCTTTGGCTTTGGTTTCGGAACCGTTTCCATGTCAGCGCACTCCACTAATATAATCTATTCTGCCGGTTATCATTTTCCCAAAACCGTATCTTCTTCAATCGTATTTCTCGTTCGTTAGTATTTAGCACTCTCACAAATACCTCCTTTTTGTCGTCGATGCTCACCAGACATTTGCCAATGGCTATATTTTTGATTTGTTCCGTTTTCTCTGGTTCGATAAGGTAAAATCGGTAGCTCCCGGGATCACCATCGACTAATGCTCGCACCAATTTCTCAGCACACGGAAGAAGCACGGTATCTTCACGAACGACGACTTTCAGCGACGTGGATCCTGTGGCCATTGGAATCTTCTTGTTGTCATATCTCAGTATTTCCTCTCCGATGTCCACTCGTTTGTTATATCAGCTACCAGGAACGAATGTTAAAATCCAATGTCAGCAAAAACCACATCCAACATAATTTCCCCGTGTAATCGTGCTGGCTCTCCTGTTGCAGTTTTCAGTCTGTATTGGCGTGCGTCTTTCAGCCATTTATTACCGACCATGTCAGCCCGGATAACAGATTTTGAAGCACCAGTGGTTATTGTGCAATTTTCAGCTCCATTCTTTCCTTCGATGACCAGGCTGTTGCCACTACGCTGCAGTTGTTTGATAGTGGTGATGATGACACCGGGGGCTTCGATTTCCCCGACTAACTCCCGCCCCATGGAGTTAGTCTTTATTCGTTTCCCTGCTGCTGTCTGCGGGGAGACACGGTGTCATTGTTTTCGGCCTCCCTCTGGTCACCTTTATCCCTCTGGTAAAGTTCCGCTACTCCTATTTTCGGGAGACTCTGCTCTCCTTCGCTTTCTGCAATTCCTTTGCAAATGACCCGGTTCACTACAGTTACAGCATCGGAGTCGACCGCGTACTTCCGTTGCATTCATTCTGTTGCAAATATCCTCTGTTGTGTGGATCTCTCTGAGGCGGACTGCACTTCTTGATGCTTGCTTCGCTGCCTCGTATGGCAGAGCATATGCTAAAACTTCTGCGGTATTCTTCTTTCCGGCCAATCGTGCTGCCTGTTGTCTCGATATCGGCGCATAGTTCTTGTAAAATTTCTCCTGGCTTTTGAAGTCTATTTGGAAGTTGAAGTCGATAAACTTCTTGCATGTGCTGATCGCCGTAACGCATTTTCAGGGCTTGAAATAAGAACCCGTAACTGCTGCGATGTTCTGCTGGTATTGACTGCAATATTTCTGCTTCTATACCCCTTAGTGATAAAGTTAAGGCCATTGCTTTTTCCTCCTCGGTCCAGAAATTACCTGCCGCTGCTGCTTCGAGTAGACCACGGGCTTTGTCCGTCGAAAGTTGGTGGCTGCAGTTTCCTAACTCCGATGACTTCATAAGATGCTGTCACTGGGTGGTGAATCTTTACCCTTTCTAGATCGGCTCTGACGGTTTCTAGTTCAATTTCGAGTTTTCCTAGATCATTCCTTACGTTTGCCTTGATGGAAGATTCGAGATTATCCAGATCATTTCTTACATTTTCTTTCATGTTATCCAGCTTATTGTCGTCATTTAATATTTCGCACTATTAAATTCTATCTATCGCTTTATAATTCACTTTTAAATCACCACTTTTCCCTGTTTCCACTTTAGAATACTTTTATCGCCTTTCAAATCAAAACTGACCCTCTCAGCGCCTGCAAGCCGCTTTTATATCCAAGCTCCACCTTTATCTAACTTCTGTAACCTTCGTCAATTTTCTAGTGCCTAGCGGTATGTTCTTTCCTTTTGGCAAGAAGTTTGAAGTTGTCTTCAATTATCGCTAGTTTTAATTTTAGTTTAGTACATAAATCATTAGTTCAGACAACAACCAGAGTCGTTAACGACAATCGTTCATTCAGGTTTTCAACGAACAGATGGCGCATAAATCATCACAATATGCTTGAAGTAATGTTTTTTTAATTGAATTATTTAACATTAAAAAATTTAAAAATTGTCTGAATCGAAGCAAATTATGAAGCTCAATTCTCAACTAGTATACTAAAAACCAAGTAAATCGGCCAATAAATTTTTTTTGTTGTTTCAAACTTTAAACATTAATAACTTTTTAATTCCTCATAAACTAAACGGTCAAAGTTTCAGTAGGTCACATTTGAACAAATCAGGGGCCTATTGCACGAAACCACAAGTCTACAAGTCTACAAGTGCCTGTAAAATAATACTTGTAGGTAATACTAATACAAGTCCACCAAATTTTGGTTGCACGAATAATTTTTCTACACTTGTAGGATTATAAAAATTTCCCAAAATGACCGCTCCGATGAATTACTGTGTCACAAGAAGGGAACTATTGGCAATCGTGGACTCAACTAAACACTTCCACAAGTATCTCTATGGGCAAAACTTCATCGTTCGAACGGATCATGCAGCATTAAAATGGCTGATGCAATTCAAAAATCCTGAAGGACAACTGGCAAGATGGGTCGAGAGACTTCAGTTATACGACTTCAATATAGGCCACAGAAATGGAAGGAACCATGGAAATGCACAACTTGTGCCAGCAGCAAAAACCCTCGAGTAAGAACAAAAGGAGAAATGCAGCAATACAATGTGGGAGCCCCATTTGAACGAATCGCAATCGATGTGGCGGAACCTTTTCCGGTGTCAGACCGAGGATATCGTTACATTTTGGTGGTCATGGACTACTTCAGTAAGTGGCCCGAAGCATATGCCATTCCAAATCAGGAAGCAATCACTGTTGCAGAGGAATTAGTGAACAATTGGATCTGCAGATTTGGTGTTCCTCATGAGCTTCACTCTGACCAAGGGAGGAACTTTGAATCTCAAGTTTTTCAAGAAGTATGTAAGATTCTCGGGGTGAAGAAGACCAGGACGACGCCCCAGTGGCGTAGCGTGGGGGGTGCCAAGGGGGCCATTGCCCCGGGCGGCGTAGTTGTTGGGGGCGGCGGCCAAACTGGACAGAGCTACAGATCTTGCCGGCAACATGAAGCCCTAACCATTGCCACATCCAGCACAATTTCCTGGCTGATGGTGTCTACAGGCCAAACCCAAATGGGAAGGGAAATGAAGTGAGGTGAAGTTAGGTACCATTCCATATAAATGTATGAGAGCAAGGGCGGCGCTTTCATAGGTGAAAATGGTGCACTTGCACCGGGCGCAATTTCAGAAATTAAGATTTAAAAAAAAATTGAAAAAATTGAAAAAGTGATCCCATTGTCATATATTACACGGAATGCATCTTCTGTGCGTTTTACCATTGTCTTCTGCAAGGTGTGACCAATGCAATTTCATTTAGTTCGCCTGATTTTGTCGTCTACTCTTTCTTGGCTGGTCACGGTAACATAGGTCATGATTTGTAATTCAAATTAGTTGTACAATTATGGATCACTACTTCGGCGAGAAACACCTGGATCGCTGTTCTGAAGTTTTTGAAATCGGCTTCTATGTCCAGTAAGGCTGTTAAGTGGACTGCTTTGTTATGTAAGACTCTACCGTAGAAACCAATACATGCAGTGCAGTGACCATCTATTATCCTTCGAAATATAAAGGATTGGAGAACGACATAGAGACCTCCGTTATGGAGATTCGAGTTTATAGTATTATTAGTGCTGGAAATAGTTAAGGAAGTGCAGCTCATAATGAAAATTATCGGAGAGCATTACTCAGCATTAGCGGGAGAGTTTTGTGAACTTAAAGCGTAAGTAAACTCAGCACAAAAGCAATAATTTATTTTCAGTTGAATTGTAGTTTTGTTGTAAGTTCGTTCGTTCGTTTTTATACAAACAGAGTGACGTTGCTCTCTTGTATGAGACTCTCAATGTGCATGGAAACAGCGATATTAAGATTCCCGTCTTTTATGACGCGGGCTGTAAATGCTGAAGTTTGAGAATGGCTCCAACAGCTGCCGCATTTGTCGTTAAAATCGCCTGTAATAGTAGTGTGCTACGATGATGGGAAATGAAACCTCCAGATATTGGAACAGAGAAGAGTTTAAGCTTAAGCTCGCGCGTCTACGAGGCTTTCTATCTAAAGACAAACTGAAATAAATTACAGAGAGAAATTACTGATTCCAGCTCTCTGGGTTTGTTAAAGTTTATAATTTAGGCCAACCTTGAAGCACGGATATAGCCTGCGCCAAAACAATTGGAAATCTCAAAATCGATTTTTTAATGCGCAGTGAAAGTCTCAAATCCTCACCACGAAAGTAGATTCGAAAAGAAAAGTGCACCTCGTCATTCCGTTCGTTTAAAGCCCCAAATCACCCGCTCATTTATATTTTCAATCACAATTCAATCCGTCTTACTACACGACTCTTGTCCTGGTCAGATGCTATGGTGGAGTGTTGTTTCCGTTAAACGAGTTTCAAAAGGGAAATTAAAATGCATGTGCGCTTGAATTTTATCCATACACGGAATGTTAATGTATGTGGACTTGTCACTTCCTCACCTGCGCGTAAAATTCCCATTTATTTTAGCGCGCACTATACCGAACATTCATTAGTTACATATAATTCATTGCGTTTACATGATGCCTTAAATTCTTGGATTGAAAATTACTTGAAATTCAAGTTGGGTTTTGATTCATTGATTAAAAGAATCAATTCGAAAGTAGGGGGCAGCAAATTTATGGTTCGCCCCGGGTGGCACAAATCCACGTTACGCCACTGCGACGCCCCTTCATCCCCAGTCCGATGGAATGATAGAACGATTCAACAGGACAATGCTAGAACATCTAAGGAAAGTTGTTAGTGAGCACCAGCGTGACTGGGACAGTTACATCCCTATATTTCTAATGGCATATCGGACAGCGGTTCATAATTCCACAGGAAAAACCCCTTGTAGTGTGATTTTTGGAAGACAAATCCGGCTGCCAAGCGACTTGAAATTTGGGACACCTGTTGAAAGCAACGAGTCTACTGGCGGTTATACAGGTGAACTTCGTGATCGACTCGCAGATATCCATCAGCTTGCAAGGAAGAATCTTAAGATAGCCAGTGACAGGATAAAAACTAGGTACGACCACCGAGCAAACTGTAGCGCATACCAGGAAGGTGACCTCGTTTGGCGGTTCAACCCTCGACGACGAAAAGGCAAGTCTCCGAAACTTCAGCGCCAGTGCGAGGGACCCTATAAAATCCTAACACGGATCAACGATGTTGTCTACAGGATTCAACAAGGACCCAAAGCCAAGAAGAAGATTGTGCACATAGACAGGCTGTGCCCATATCATCAGCCGGATCCAGGATGGACAACTGTTCGGGACGTAAAATAATACTTGTAGGTAATACTAATACAAGTCCACCAAATTTTGGTTGCACGAATAATTTTTCTACACTTGTAGGATTATAGAAATTTCCCAAAATATGTGAAATCAATTTTACAAGTGTAGAATTGGATTCCATGGTTACGTAAATGTTTAGGTACGCGTTATTTTGGTTGCTAACATTTTTTTTAGTACAGTGAAATTAGTAAACGAAAATTCATTTTGCGAGGTACAAAAATTTGCATATGCTTGGGTACATCGTACATCAGACAATAAAAAATCAAATTCAATCACGAGGTTTACGAATTTTGAGAATAATGTAATTTCGCAATTACTGTAAAATGTCTCAACCACGCCCATTCACACTCGATATGTATTGCGACGAAAGAGGCGATGGAGCATTCTTGCTGTAAACATACTAAGGGCGACGGCGACGGTGCACACAAATTAAAAAGCACACACAAGAATAATCATCTTCGACATTCGAATGCTACACACGCGCACAGAAACATACGAGAATAGCAACACAATCCCATGTCACACCGCCCAGGCAACTTTGAGGGGCGACGGCTACGAAATAGAACTTGGATTGATTGAGTCGCCACGTCGCCCCTCTCGGCGACCTCGTCGTCGAGTAGTCTGCATATTGTGCTGCACCCTTCATACTCATAGAAAAACTGTGTGTTCTATTCGTTTTTGCCAGTCGCTGTGGGAACTATTTTCGCCCTTAGTATGTTTACAGCATCTCTCGTAAAAGTGGTACTAACAGTATTATTTATCGATTTAGGCCGCAGTGCCGTTTTTGTAGATACATAATTTAATTCTCCATATCTTAGCCATTCCTTTTTAGCTATCATTGCATGTAAACGAGCCATTTAATATTAACAAACTCTTCCTTTTGTCAAGATGGCAGCTTTTCCCAACGCACTGCGACCAACAAACTTGGTTTTTTATTGTTAGATGAACTCGAACAAATGGCAAAAAAAATTGTTTTATACATCGTAAAATACAATTTCGTCCTATTTTTTTCGACTAATTTCACTGGACTTAAAATTATCTCGGTCAGATTTCTATTCAAATAAAATCCTCTCTTTATAAAGATGGCTTTTAAGGTAACGAAGAAAAAAAGTGTTCCTTGCAAACTAAAGGAGAATAAAGAAGTTTTGTTTGGTGCTTTCAGTAACGACCTTACTAAAATTCCTAAAAACGAGAAATGCAAAGAAGCATTTTAGTTAGCGTCCTACTACGCACAGGCATTGTACACCCGTTCCAAACCAGTGTGGTGCTATTAACAATTTCTGTTTTACAGAAAGTGATTGGCTCTATTAGGTACGGAGTTTTATTTATAAAAATTTCAACATAATTTAAAAACTTCAGCTGCAAAGATTAACTCAAACTTCACACTAATTAACTGGCTTGTAGAAATTTTACACATCTCAGTTTGTCTATAAAATTTTGCTGAGAGTTTTACAAGTCTAGCTGTAACTGAATCTACACTTGTAGTTTCGTGCAACAGAAACTAGAGAAATCGAAATTTCCCACTTGTAAAATTCTCTCTCTACACTTTGTAACATGAGGGACAGACTTGTAGTTTTGTGCAACAGAATTTTTCTACACTTGTAAAAAATCGCTTTAGTACAAGTACTTGTAGTTTCGTGCAACAGGCCCCAGATATAAAATTCAGTTCCAATTTATCTCGGGCCTAATAGTCCAATCAATCTAAAATAGCTCCATGTAATTTTTGCGTTAATTGCCAACAGGAAACAAAAAATATGGTCATATAGGAAAAAAAATTCTAAAAAAGATAGCGTTTTTTTGTTCGGAATTGGGAATGGCGAACCTAACCTAAAAAATCCCGGAAACTGAAAAAAACGGTTTTTAGCGAATAAAAGAAAAACGTGACCTCGGATCGAAAAAAATCAAATTATAAAGTTTTAGCTATTCAAATTATCTTTCGATTGATGTATATTGAGTTATAGGTTATGGTAGAAAATATAGAGAAAAATGGGGAAAACTGTCGAAAATTACGTTTTTTTAATTTGTTATTAACTTTTGTTTAACGCCACTTACATATTTGTTATTTGGTACAAATATTGCTTCTTGCTAGCTGAAAAAACGGTGTAATTTTTGTTGCGAAATATTGCACAGTTTCCTTGAAATTTCACTTTTTTCAAAAAAAAAAAAAAGGCGTTCTTGTAAAAACGCTCCTCTTGGTCTGCGGATTCCTTTAGGGGAACGTGCGAGGGCTTAACATTTTCTTCAAAGATTGCACTATTACCTACAAGTAACAGAAGGTCTATTTAAAAGTTGTACACTGCTCAAAATGGCCCCCAAAAATAGGCCTAATTTTGCGGACTGGGTTTTCTGTATTTTTTTCAATTTTTCATTTACAGAAACGAGACTAATGGCAATCGATAGCCTTTATGCCACACAATATACGAAGCTGTACCTACCCCCCCTTTTAGATGAAAATTATACGTATGTTGTTGATGGCGGATATCTTTTGCACAGAGTGATTTGGCAAACTAATAAAACTATCCAAGAAATAATAAAATATGTATCATATATTAAAAATCATTATAAAAATGCGTTAGTTGTATTTGATGGATATCCGGACGACGTGAGAGATAGTTTAAAAACGTTTGAACGTTTACGTAGAAGGAAAAAAATTGCTGGAGTTGAGATAAATTTTGATGTAAATACTTGCATTAGATTGGAGCAAGATAAATTTTTATCAAATTGTAAAAATAAAGAAAAATTAATCCATCTACTTTCGAATGCTTTGTTGAAAGCAGAATGTACGGTCAAAATTGCAGAGGAAGATGCTGATTTGTTGATTGTGCAGTCAACAATTGATTTAGCTAAAGGTAAAGGCTTCGTGATATTGGTAGGTCAAGACAATGATTTACTAGTGCTGTTGACGCAAAAAGCTCCAAGCGATTTAAATATTTATTTTCTTAAAGAAGGTAAATGTAACCAGCCAGATTGCTGGTATACTAATAATAGCTTGCGTTTACCACAGTTAAAGCAATACATATCTTTTTTCCACATAATTACGGGCTGCGATACAGTTTCTTGTATGTACAAGCAAGGTAAAAATAAAATTTTAAAAATTTTTGATGGTAAGCCAGCCCTCTTGAAGTTAGTAGATATTTTTTATGAGCAAGATGCTGATCGAGATAAACTTATTGACAATGGATGCAAAATAATCTCTCTGATATATTTTAAAAAAGAAACCGGATCATTAAACGAACAGCGTTATCAACAATTCGTGAAATCTACATCTAGAGCTAGTTTTCAGTTGCAAAGTATTCCTCCTACTGAAGGAGCAGCAAAGCAGCACTTATTTAGAACATATTTGCAACTACAAAAATGGTTGGGAAATAGCTACATTGCCACACAGTGGGGCTGGAAGATTTCAAATGGTATATTACTGCCGATTTATAGTGATGAGCCGTTAATTCCAGACGATATATTAAAAAAGATATCATGTCGTTGCAAGAGCGGTTGCAAAACGAAACAGTGCAGCTGTAGAAAACATAGTTTAAAATGCAGTAATGTACATATGTCTTAATTGCGACGCGACACAGTGCAGCAATTCTGCAATGGAAGAACCCATGACTTTAGACAGAGATTCGAGCGATTTTTTACAATCTGTCTAAGAACCGGGCAAAATAAACTGCGAAGAAGAAAACGAAAGAATACTTGATGTTGACGCAGAGAACACAGGAAAGGGAAGAAAGCCTCGAAGTCATATAAGTCAACTTTTATTTTATCAATTTATCCTGCTTTACCTCTCTTGAAAGCTTCCCCAAAGCTTCTCTATCGAGCTCAGTTTTGAACTATCCTGTTGGTTTTAATCCAGGTTTTGTCAAAATATTCAATTTTTTTCATTATTATCCTTCTCCATGTATTTTCCAACTCTGCTTCCCTGCGGATTCCATTTAAGTTCTCTTTTTTAATCCATTATTTTCTTTTCGTTACCTGTGCCCTATCTACTTCACTTTCTTTTATTTCCCTGTTTGATAATTAGTTCTTGTTTTGTCAAGTTTCACAATTCCATGTTTGTTTTTTTTCTGGGTACTATAAGATAAAGATCTATTGACGAAAGCTTGTATTTTGTTTACATCCGCTTAGTTTATAAGCCAGGTTCCCACTACCGTAGATAATATGGATTTCATGCAAGAGCTGAAAATATTCAACTGTACATTTCTAGATAGTGGTGGCGATTTCCACACTTTAATTTTATTGAATAACAAATAATTATTTTTACTCTTTTCTATGAAAATATTATTGTAAAACCAATAATGGGTATATTGAATAAATATATTAAATTGCTGGATTTTGAAAATGTTTATTTAGCTCTTTGTGCAATGCAAAAGATTTTAAATAATTTTTTTAGTGCAGATTTACTATTAAATAACATCATGTATAAATTTCGAATACCTGCAGTAACAAACAAGAACTTAGGAATATTTCGAAAAACAAAATCTCAGCCCCAGATGGTTAACTTTTTTCAAACTCTTCAAAAAATACAGCTATCGATTGCAATTAGTCTCGTTTCTGTAAATGAAAAATTGAAAAAAATACAGAAAACCCAGTCCGCAAAATTAGGCCTATTTTTGGGGGCCATTTTGAGCAGTGTACAACTTTTAAATAGACCTTCTGTTACTTGTAGGTAATAGTGCAATCTTTGAAGAAAATGTTAAGCCCTCGCACGTTCCCCTAAAGGAATCCGCAGACCAAGAGGAGCGTTTTTACAAGAAAGCCTTTTTTTGAAAAAAGTAAAATTTCAAGGAAACTGTGCAATATTTCGCAACAAAAATTACACCGTTTTTTCAGCTAGCAAGAAGCAATATTTGTACCAAATAACAAATATGTAAGTGGCGTTAAACAAAAGTTAATAACAAATTAAAAAAACGTGATTTTCGACAGTTTTCCCCATTTTTCTCTATATTTTCTACCATAACCTATAACTCAATATACATCAATCGAAAGATAATTTGAATAGCTAAAACTTTATAGTTTGATTTTTTTTGATCCGAGGTCACGTTTTTCTTTTATTCGCTAAAAACCGTTTTTTTTTTTTCAGTTTCCGGGATTTTTTAGGTTAGGTTCGCCATTCCCAATTCCGAACAAAAAAACGCTATCTTTTTTAGAATTTTTTTTCCTATATGACCATATTTTTTGTTTCCTGTTGGCAATTATTAGATGGATTTGCGTAGATTGATTGGACTATAATGCGACAGAACCACTATTTAAGTCGAATTTCTGTAATCAGAAATTTACTCACAATAAAATAAGAAAATCCCAAATAATTCTATGCCGAAAGGTTATCTAAAAAGCAGAATTAAAGCTCACATTTGAACTTAAAATTACCGATAATCGCGCACTAAGGAAATTCCTGGTGGATCATAATAAATGAGATTCTTTCATAAATCTGTAGTTGATCGAAAAGACAAGGCTAAGTTTTCTACAATTTTAAAATAAAAATCAAAATGTTACAATATAAAATTATATGGGTTGTTTTTATTATTAATTCATTGTTTTGTTTAAATTGTGCCTCGCTAACTATTCGTGGGCATGGGGGGAGTGATGATTTTTTTGAGAGTATTTACCAACAAGAAGAACTGCGCCGCCTTAAATCATTTGTGGAAGAATTAGAACATTCCGTGGACAGTGGAGTTAATCCATGTGAAAATTTCGTAGCTTATTCCACAAATAAAATGCAGCCGTCTCTTATTGGTAATCCATGGATCAACAGAGATCGAATGGAAGAAGCCTTCGATAAATTCATCATAAATGGGGAAAATCTGACAGTGGCTGAATCGCAGGCGAAATCATTTTTTGAGTCATGTTACGTGAATTTTGAGGAAAATTTTATAACCGCCATCGAAAATGTTGAAGTTAAAGAAGTTATAATGAAACCGGGTGCTCCTGTTAGGTATGTCATTACAGCTGAAGAAAAAAACAATGCTTCAACGGTAACTCGAGTGCCGCTTAAAAGCCTACAGGATGTGCATGCCAGACGAATCTTTGGTTACAATATGCTACTTCGAGAACATAATGATATAAAAACAAACAGAGAAGTTTGTTATAATAAAGTGTTCCGTCATTTTAATAGTGTTTTAGCGAACATAGCGATACGTGAGTACATGGACGATCATGATCACAAAAATTTTGCCGATACACTTGAAAATATTTTAAATGTCATAGACAACTATGATAAGACGGGAAGCGGAGATGCTGCATACGCGAATATTCGAGAAATTAAAAGTGTTGTTAAAAATCTACACAACGAGCTCCTTGATGAAAAATTTAAGGATATTCCAATCACTAATGATGACTATCTCTCAAATATCTTGCATTTAGCGGCTCATACACATCCTGAAGAATATCCAATTTTTAAACATGCTGAGGAAATTTTTCGATCGTCTGTTATGTGTCACGGCAAACCTGTTGGGGTATTTGCAACATTTATTGGACCACAAATTTTTTCTTATTACCATAGAATCGTTTCTAAAAGCACATTTAAAGTTGATAATGAATTTTGTGATGACTTTAAACCTTGGCAAGTGCCATATAAGGATGGCACAGAGTTGCTGAAATGGCTGTCTGTATTACATGAGGCAAGTCGAACGATTGAAACTACTTACTTAAAGCAACATAATTTAACAAATGAACGTATTTACTTTATACTTACCGCGCAAAATTTACGTTTGATCACCCCTTTTAATCATTTCACTTCTTTCACGAATATGGCCATAAATAGTTTTGAGGAACTCACTCAAGCTTTTGAATGTCCTGATAATTCTATCATGGCAAATAAAACTGTATGTTAATACAAATTTGATGCTATTAAATACATAAGTTTGTGTATTCATATTGATTGCTATAAATAAAATTATTTAACTTTTGAGTTTTTTTAAATACACCTTGTAATGTCTTTTTACTTCTTCCTTCTTTTGACGCTGCGCAGCCAGTGGCTTGGCATCTTTGGAAGCAAATGATGCATTGAGTCGTAAGTAAAAAAATGAGATCATCAACTGAGATGTGGACGTTTTACTCTATTGGTGAGATCAAGCAAAAACTCTGATCTCAATCTCATTTTCGAATGCAAATAGTTGAGAATCTGCTCATGAGAATATTCTCAACTAACTGAGATTATTTCAAAAGCTTAACCAAGTTAGCCATGTCGAGGGGACTAAAGAAAGCGAAAATATGGAAATTTGCAGTCTACCATTTTCTTCAGGCCAGTAATTATTTTTAATGCTAAACAGTCTTTTCCATTGCATGTTTACACCAGGTAATGTAAAAATAAAACATACCAAAGGTTTTATTATCTTTAAATCAAGATTTAATGTCATTAAGTCTGTATATAAATTGCCAACGGTCCATCATGTTCAAATTCTTTTGATTCCAAGTTGGCTTCCAAGCACCTATTAATAATATAAGTATCAAAAATACGGTTATTGCTAATTAATAAATTACTATTATCGACAATTCTTCGAGAAAAATAAGAGAATGAATTTTTACATTTTTCAAAGCTAAATTTATCTCTTAGTAGAAAACACTTTTTTTATTTTTTATTTGCTTCCCAAAAAACCTTGATAGCCAAATTTCGTGGTAGGTGATTATTTCAGTACAGCACATATTTTTCGTTTATTTCTCCAGAATTAAATAGTTTTTTTAATAAATTTCGAGCCGTAAACGGGGAAAAAATTATTTTTAAGGGAATGTTTAAATTTCTCTATTAAATCGTAGTATTGTAATGCCACTTCCATTTATGTAACGTCTTCTTTTTCTATTTTAATTATAGTTTCATAAAATACTTGTAGGTGACATTTCCACATAAAATACTTGTAGCCACATTTCCCTGGTTTCATTATTGAAAAAATTAATTAACGCTAAGGTCGCCTTTTCCGAACTTCGAACATCCGTAAAAAATTTTAAATGCCTAGTAACAGAGACAAGAATCTTGTTTTAGAGTGATATAATAGACCTTCGAAATGACATCCTAAAAATTCGCAAAACTCTTCAAATTTTCTGTCCGTACAGTATAAATTGCAAAGTGATTATATATGTACATATATATTGAGCACTTCTCTTCTCTGCTTATCTCGACATCAATAGGTATAATTTTTGATGTAGCGACTAATATAGAATTATGCATTATGTAAACAGCGCATCCTATTGGTACAATATCCTTCTGAAATTTCATCTATAAAATACTGTGAACATTTCCTGTAGTTTTGTTTTTAATGCTATAAAAATGGCTTACAGCATTGTCTGCCAGTACGCCAATGAAATCAGATAAAATGAGCGCAGTTTCATTTTTGATAGCAAAAATATTAAGAATGGCAGTTTTCATTTTAAGACTGTCTATTTCGCTGTATCTTGCAAGGACCCGGAAGTGTTCTGTGACTAGATGCATCGCAAGACTAAAATACCAAATGTGTCTTCTCCATAACTATGTTTCAGCTTTTCTTCCATCCAATTATTAATAACATTTCTTACTAGAGACTCGCATCTCGCCCAGCCACAGGAAATAATTTAATAGTCTGCTAGTGCAGTCCACGGTATTCAGAAACAAGGTAATGTAAAAGACTGTATACCGTATACGGTATTTTAGTGCCCATATAAAATCGAAGCTGTTGTTGTTGTTTCAGCATTACGGCTGACGTCACCAGGCGCCCACTTTTTACGGTATTCGAAGCTGCCGTAGCTTTTACATTACCTTCGTTTTCTGTATACCGTGAGTGCAGTCCACATTCCCGAATGACAAGTTGTGTTTTATTTTATGACTAGCAAAAACCCGCGTGTGCTGCAACGCCTTTTAATAAAACACAATTATGCGTACATTGTGCGGGATAAGAAAAAACCGGTGCCCTGGGGCGGTCCGGTGGCGACTCTCCCGTGACAACTACCATGTTGCTTATTCGTTATGCAATATATAATAAACATAATATACATACAATTTTGCAGTATTTTTATTTTTATTTATTCTCAAATGTAACAATAACAGTGTGATTATTTATTCAGTATTTTTTATTTCCAATAGCCGTGTTTTTTTAATGAACTATATAGTTCTTCCCCATACAAATCTCAAAACCCAGGTTTTATGGGGGTTTATATCGAGGTTTTGGGAAAATTTCTTAATTTGGATATTGCATACTTTCAGGGGTTGGCATGTTGCATACTTTACTTTCGGGGGTTGGCATGTTGCATACTTTCGGGGGTCGGAAAGACGTAATATAAAAATAAAAACAACAGGAAAGTGATGAGAGCAAATTTATAACAAATAATTGATTTTTTATAAACATATTTATTATTTTCTAGCGAGGATTTCATGTAACGGAGTGATCATTTCAGGCATGCATCAATATTGTGATGATTATGCGCCATCTGTTTGTCGAGAGGATGAATCAACGATTTTCGGTTGTTGTCTGAACTAAGAATTTATGTACTAAACTAACGAGCGATAAGCGAAGACAACTTCAAGCTGGTCGAAACTTAAGGAAATAAAAGTACATACCACAAGGAACCAGAAAACGAAGGTTCCAGAAAGTAGACAAAGGTGGAGCTGCCTATATAAAAGCGCCTGGCAGCCGCTATCGAGTCAGTTTTGATTAGAAAGGCGATAAAAGTGTTTCAAAGTGAGAACAGTGAAAAGTGGTGATTTAAAAGTGAACTATAAAGCGATAGATAGAATTTAATAGTGCGAGTTATTGAATTGAAAGTGATTATAGTGAACTGTAAGAATTGTGTTTGTAATTAAATTGTGTTTTGGTTTGTGATAAATAAATTTTGTGTGGATAATTAAAAAGTGTATTCCTTAATTAATCCTACGAATCCGTTAAGCCGTAAAAACGTAACAATTGGTGTCAGAAGTGGGATTAATTAAGAGATAAGTGAAATAAGTGAACTTGAACAATAATTGTGATTGGAATTTAAATTTTGTGCGTGAGAAATAAGGACTTATAAATAAAATGGGTCGAAAGCTAGTGGATTTGCGCACTGTAGAGTTGAAAAGAGAATTAAGTAAACGCTCGTTGTCAACGGTGGGGGCTAAAAATGCCCTAACCGCGCTGCTTCGAGAAGCTATGGTGAACGAGGGAAAAGATCCTGAAACCTACATTTTTGAAGCCGAAGTAGAAGCAGAACCTGAAGAATCGACAGTGAGTATGGCAGAACTTTTTAAGTCATTGATGGTGATGAAGGAGGCGCAAGAACGGTCTTCAGCTGCGCAAGAACGTGCATCAGCAGAGATGAAAGAAGCGACAGCCGATATGAAGGAAGCGCAAGAACGGTCTTCAGCAGAGATGAAGGAAGCGCAAGAACGTTCGACAACAGAGATCAAGTCGGAAGTGTTGGCGTTAAAAGATGAACAGAAACTGTTAGCAGTAGCTCATGAACGCTCGTTAGCAGAACTCAAAGAGTCTATGGAAGAACAAAGAAACCAGATTGGGCAGAAATTCGAACTAATGTCACTCTCTGTTGACAAAAAGCTGGAAAATCTCGAATCTTCCATTAAAGCAAATGTAGAGAATGATCTGGAAAAGCTCGAAAATTCCATGAGGGAAAATGATGAAAAGTTGAAGATTGAGCTAGAATCGGTCAGAGCCGAGCTAGAAAGGGTAAAGATTCACCACCTAGCGACGGCATCTCATGAAGTCATCGGAGTTAGGAAACTGCAGCCTCCAACTTTCGACGGGCAAAGCCCATGGTCTACTTATAAGCTCCAATTCGAAGCAGCAGCAGGCAATTGCTGTACTGAGGAGGAGAAAGCAACGGCCTTAACGTTGTCACTAAGGGGCACAGCAGCAGAAATATTGCAGTCAATACCAGCAGAACATCGCAACAGCTACGGGTTCTTAGTTCAAGCGCTGGAAATGCGTTACGGTGATCAGCATCTGCAAGAGGTTTATCGACTTCAACTTCGCAATCGACTTCAAAAGCCAGGAGAAACTTTACAACAACTATGCGCAGATATCGAGAGGTTAGTGCATCTGGCTTATCCTAGTTTCGGCCAAGATTACATCAATGAAATAGCAAGAGAGGCTCTTCTTAACTCATTTACCGACCGGAACCTACAACAAGCGGCCAGATTGGCTGGAAAGAAGACTACAGCAGAAGTTCTGGCATATGCTCTGACATACGACGCAGCGAAGCAAGCAACAAGGAATACGGTCCACCTCAGGGGAATCAATATGACTGAGAACATTTGCCATCGAGTCAACACCTCGGAAGTACGTCGTCGTCTACGATGCTGGAACTGTGGCGAGCCGGGCCATTTACAAAGGAGTTGCCGAAAGCGAAGGAGAGTGGAATCGCCAGGGAGTAGGAGTGGCTCAACATGCTGTGAAAAATGTGGACAACGGCAGAAAGGCGACCGGAGGGAGTTAGTGGGGAAAATGGAGACCCCTGATGTCATCGTCAACATCACCCAACTGCAGCGTGGCAACAACAGCCTTGTCATCGAGGGGAAAGTTGGTGATGAACAATACACAATTACAGGTGCTTCAAGATCTGTCATCAGGGCTGATTTGGTCGGTAGAAAGTGGCTGAAAAACGCGGACCAGTACATTCTGAAAACTGTAACCGGAGAACCAGTGAAATTACATGGGGAAACAATGATGGACGTGGTACTCGGCGACATTAAGTTTACACATTCGTTCCTGGTAGCTGACATAGTAGACGAGTGTATTCTTGGTTTGGACTTTATGACAACACACGGAATACTATTGGACCTTGAAGAATTGATGATGAAACACCGCAACAGGGGAATTCCAATGGATACTGCACTGTCCCGGCGACCATGCGAACCAGGTTTTAAGTATCGTTGGCGTATTGAGGAAAAGTGTCAAAAGACGACTGCGGAGCCAAGCATAAAATATGAGGACCAAGGAATTCGAGATGCGCAACGCGACGACCCGGACATTTCTGCGATTTTGTCATGGAAAGAACACAACGAGAAACCTAAATGGAAAGACATCGCAGAGAGAAGTGAAATCCTGAAGAGCTATTGGGCCCAATGGGATTCATTGCATATCGAAGGAGGAGTATTGAAGCGCAAATGGGAAACAGCTGATGGTACCTCTCATCGAATGCAGGTGTTAGTCCCTCGTGCTGGAATAACAGATATTCTTGAGGAGTGTCATAATAGCCCGTCAGGAGAACATTTGGGAGTCAACAAAACTCTGTCAAAAATAAAGGAGAGATTCTATTGGCTTCACATGCGGGAGGATGTTACGAATTGGTGTCGCAAATGCACAGCTTGTGCCGGCAGCAAGGGTCCTCGAGTAAGAGCGAAAGAAGAAATAAGACAACACCACGTTGGAGCCTCAGTTGACAAAATCTCAAGGGAGAATCCTAAGACGGCCAGTGACAGGATGAAACCAAGGTACGACCTCCGAGCAAACTGTAGCGGATTCCAGGAAGGTGACCTCGTTTGGCTGTTCAACCCTCGAAGACTGAAAGGCAAGTCTCCGAAACTTCAGCGTCAGTGGGAGGGACCCTATAAAATCCTAACACGGATCAACGATGTGGTCTACAGGATTCAATAAGGACCCAAAGCAAAGAAGAAGATTGTGCACATAGACAGGCTGTGCCCATATCATCAGCCGGATCCAGGATGGACAACTGTTCGGGACGAACAGTCCTAAGAAGGGGGCAATGCGATGATTATGCGCCATCTGTTTGTCGAGAGGATGAATCAACGACTTTCGGTTGTTGTCTGAACTAAGAATTTATGTACTAAACTAACGAGCGATAAGCGAAGACAACTTCAAGCTGGTCGAAACTTAAGGAAATAAAAGAACATACCACAAGGAACCAGAAAACGAAGGTTCCAGAAAGTAGACAAAGGTGGAGCTGCCTATATAAAAGCGCCTGGCAGCCGCTATCGAGTCAGTTTTGATTAGAAAGGCGATAAAAGTGTTTCAAAGTGAGAACAGTGAAAAGTGGTGATTTAAAAGTGAACTATAAAGCGATAGATAGAATTTAATAGTGCGAGTTATTGAATTGAAAGTGATTATAGTGAACTGTAAGAATTGTGTTTGTAATTAAATTGTGTTTTGGTTTGTGATAAATAAATTTTGTGTGGATAATTAAAAAGTGTATTCCTTAATTAATCCTACGAATCCGTTAAGCCGTAAAAACGTAACAATATCATCGGGCTACATATCTGTCCGGACAGCCGACAACATTTGCCCGAAATCTATGCCTATAAAACAGTTACTCAAAATAATTGGTTTTTCATCTTAAATCTCGCGGTGTTCTGTTAATAGATACTTTATTTGCCATGGTACATTCCCAGACAACCATCAGGCAGTCTAGTAAAACTTTAGATTTGTTCCACTCAGGTTTTTAGATATGTTCCACGCAGGATTTTCCGTATGGTCTTCTTCGATAGGTATCTTAAACATAAAATGAGCTGTTCTTCCTTATGTGAGTGAATCTCTGCTACTGTCCTCATATTGGTCAAACAACCTACCTTTCGAAATGTAAAAACGTGAGAGTTTACCTATATTCTTATTCTACACTGGAACTTTTCGCTAGCGCTCCGCCCCATATATTATATATACTAGCAATTATATATACTGGAGCAATAAAAAATTCCCATTCAAAATAATTTTTTACTTTTTAGTTCATTTTTAAATAAAAACGTATTTTTAAGTTTTTTTAACAATATTTTTAGTTTTCTACCTTTTAGTTTATTATATGTATCTCTTCCGCTATGTTGTGGTGACATACTGATACTCATACACTTTTATTTGGTATCCATACCGTGAGCGTTGTAAAAACGGTAGTCCGTCATTTTGTGTTGGTAATGCCAATTTTCACACTCTGAAGCCATTTTGAATTTGGAATCACGCCACCCAGCTAAGTCATATCCTTTCATTTGAAACCTATACCGATCGCGATGTGAATAAAAAAGTAATCCGCCATTTTGTGTTGGCCGCCATTTTGAATTTGGAATGACACCAAATAGAAAGTTATACTATACTTATCATTCCGTTTAATTTGATACCCATGTCGGCGGTCGGCGAGCATAATTGCGAAATTCGTCATTCGGAAACGGAAACGGTCATCTTGATTTTTTTACAAAATGGTCAGATTACATTGCCAAGTGAACTGTATATGTGTGCAAAATTTGAAGCTAGTCGGTTATGTGGAAGTGCGTCAAAATCAATTTTCAAGTTTTGTCTACATACATACATCCATACATACTTACAGGTAGAGCTAATATATAGTGTATATAAAGCCTAAACATGCCCGCCAAAATACTGAATCTTCCAGTGAAATTCCCACCCCAATCGGATTAGCCGTTTCCGAGATTAGCCCGAACAAACAGATAGACATACAGACATTCAGACATACAGGCATACAGCCATACAGGCAAAAATTTTAAAAATGCGTGATTTCGTTTTAAAATCATATAAATAATTATATGAAATTAAAAAAACACAATTATTTTGAAATCACAGATATTTATATAGATAAGACCATAATAATTCTGGTCCAATAATTTCAATTTCTTCTGATAAATTATTTTTTGTAAAAAATGAATCTAAGCATTGACTGGTAGATTCTCTGTTGTTATTGAAATTAATTCTTGATAATATGTGTTCTATACCATATTTCCCTTTGTTTTTAATTGAAAAATCTCTGTTATCTATGGGGTACTCCTAAAGGGTTGAAAGTACCCCTAAATTGGCGAAAAATGGCAAAAATTGTAAAAAAAAAATTCCAAGTTTATGCTTCAAATTCGATTGTGGGCGTACTGTCAGGCAAAAATAAATTATTTTCAACCCTTAAGGGGTTAAAACTACCCCTACAATATAGTTAATTGAAAACTAGAGGGGGTGTTCCAAAATAACACCGTTAAGAAAATCGAACAGTACCCGTTTTCGGGTCGCCGATCACGAAAATCCAGGTCCCGCGGTCCTAAAACATGGGCGTCACCCCTAAAAATTCAAAAAACATCCTTTTTTGTATAATCGTACATCACATTACATTCCTCACTAAATTAGTTTATTGCTTCAACTTCCAAGTAACTGCAATTAAAATTTACTAAAAAACAATTTCGGGTGCGATATCTTAATTTTATTACTTTGCCTCCGTTTTTACCTGCCTAAATGTCATTGTAAAAAAACGGAAAACCCCATTATTCAGAAGTACCTCAAATAAATTAGGGTAGGTACCTACATATTTCGCAATTATTGTGTGATTGTCGTTTTTACAAAAATGCAGAGTTTATTTAAAGATTCTGCGAAATGAAATATTTCTCAATATATTTTTCATTTTTTTTTTCTCTTTAGGGGTGGTTTAACCTCTGTACAAAGGGGTTTATAGTGAATGTTCCAAATGTTGTAATGATTACAAATGGAAAATAAAATTTAAATGTAAAACAATAAATTTTAATTTGTTTCAATTACAATTTTAATGTGGGGATAGTTGTACCCCCTTAAGAGTTAAAAAAATTAATTTTTTTGCTGATAATACCTTTTGAACCAAATTGCAAACAAAAAACAAACAAAAATGTTGTTTTTAGTATAGTAGAGGTAGTTTTAACCCCTTAAGAAGGGTTGAAAATAATTTATTTTTGCCTGACAGTACGCCCACAATCGAATTTGAAGCATAAACTTAAAAAAAATGTTTACAATTTTTGCCATTTTTGGCCGATTTAGGGGTAGTTTCAACCCTTTAGGACTACCCCTTACCATAAAGTTCGCCTTAATTTAGTATAAATCAACCACCTTCGCAAATAAATATTAAAAAAAGTGCATTTCATCGCATTAGTTTTCATTATTGCTGAAATAATCGCGAAACCCCCCTAAAAAGGGGTGTTTTTTGCATTTTTAGGGGTAACGCCCTAATTTTAGGACCGCGGGACCTCGATTTTCGTGATCAGCGACCCCAAAAACCTTTAGAGTTCGATTTTCTTAACGATGTTATTTTGGAACACCCCCCCCCGCGTTTTGAATGGACTAATGTGCTTTAATTTAAGCACATCGTTTGGTTTTGACTTCGTTATGCAAGAATACGAAGTTTCATATACATATGTACTTCATTATATTTACATTTTCCCCTTGATATGTTTAACAACAGCTAAAAATAAGTAACCACAATGTTTATTAATTTGTGTATGAGCATACACTTACAATCACTTACCGTAATAAAATAAAATTTATAAATAAATATAAACAAAACGGCTTAACACTTAAACGATATTGGCCATGTTTACGTGGATATTGACACAGTTCAATGCATTTCAAAGCCCTTGACGTATGTTGAAAGAAAAACCAAAAGTTTCGGATCTAAAAATAGATTCCTGTGCAGGTATTCTTTTTGTTGTGTTTTGGGTGGGTGGGCTGAAACTATGATGATTTCTTGGTCGGTGGCTGAAATTTATCAATGAAGAAATTAATGAATGCGAAGAGAGATTTAATGGGAAAATTTGCATCGTGTTTTTTTATTTTGAGAAAAATAAAATAGGTTTTTTTTAACAAAAATTCTAGTTTTTGTGTATTGGCTTTATTATTGCTTTTCAAGAAAATTTAAGTCATTTAGTTTTGGAAAACTTTCTCAAAATATAAATATAGCTGACAATAATAGAAAACAAAATACATATAGCTTGCAGTAATAGAAAACAAAAAAAACTCAGAGTTTTCGTTTAAAACCCTACTTAATATTTCTAAAGAGTAGGTAGCCGAACCAATGAACGAAGAGCAGCTCTGATTTTGAAAGTTTTTTTGATATGTATTAAGGGTAATTGTTTTTTTTATCAGACCGCCCCTCACTCCTTCGCTCTGGACGCAACAGCAAAAAGGTCGAGCCCAACTCCGAGAATATGGTACAGGTTAGGGTGGGAGAGTTGTTGGGACGCACAATACAGTGTTAAAGTCGTTGCTAAAATAACTAGTTATTAACTGCTATTTTTAAAAAAATTACTTGTAAAGTGAATTTCAACCCTGAATAATCTTAAGCCTGCCGTAAAAAACCCATAATTAGTGACCTGGTGAGGGGCTACAAAAATTCACTTGTTTTGTGTAGACAAAAATATTGCAAACAAGTTGGAGTTCTTGATGTTCAGGCTGCAATGAGAGCTAATATCAAAGCAGAAAGTTCTAGATGTAGACATATTGTGTAGCTAAAAGCATGCTTAGGACGGCCAGCTTTAATGAGACATGGTGTTAGTACTAGAAAGCATAGATGAATAAAAATCTAGAATATAAAACTCTAGTATGTATAAATTAGCAAAAAATTGAAAGATCTTCATCATATTCAATATCACCGCAGCTGGAAATGTGCGCATTAACATTCCGTCGACATTTGGGAACAGGCAATCTCTCGGCCTTTTCAAACACCAAAGTAAGACGGACAAAAGCCTCTTTCGTGTAGACCTACCATTAAACACCAAATCCACATCAGCTCGTTTCTTAATAAGTTCTATAATCTACAATATTTTCATTCATTTTTAATATTTTTTGGGTTCAAAAGTAAATTTTTTTTCAAATGCTTGCGAATTTCTTAAAATTTGTTACTTTGCAAATTACTGAGATAATTGAGCGGATAAAAAGGCCGCCCCTCTTTAAAACTACATACATATTTGCAGAAACATCATAGTAGAGTAATACGTGCAACGGAAAAGGTGCACCATTGGACACCTTCTGTAAAACTGTAAAATTAACTTACATCACGTGGTTTGACAGCTTTGATTCTGGGCGTTCAATTAAGGTAGTACTGAATGGCGTTGAATCTCGGCCGTCGTTACCCCAGGGTCGATTCTCTCACCGGATTTCATACTAATATTCATTAATCTTCTGCTCTCAATCCTCTCCAACACACGTCATAAGCTTTGCCAATGACACACTGGGTTAGTCCTACGCCATCGTCAATATAAGACAAGCACTGGTCAGACCTTGTCTTCTCGAGCGTGAGCTCTTATCTCTACGAAATTTTGTACCATCCTTCCCTTTATCTCAGTGGGAAACAAGAGCCCCCCCCCCAAGGCAAACTAACATTGGCTCGTGGGCAAAATAAGGTCACCAACAAAGCCTGCGAGCAAATGCATTGGTGGACCACTCCACCTTTAAGGGCCAAATACATGAGCGCTCCATTCGACCACACCACGCCAAAACAAATAAAATTTCGAGGACATACACATTGTTTCTGTTTTAGCGTGGCGTGGTCGGATGGAGCGCTGAAGAATTGGGGTCTTTAGACGAATTCAGAGGCTCTATATTCTATTACAATCAGTGGTGTTGTCGAGCCGGAACGCTCCGGAACGTCGTTCCGGTACTTCCTTTTTGGACCGGAACGCGTTCCGGAACTAAAGATGATTTCTGATAACGGGAATTGGCTGACGTATTGAAAAAAAATTAAAAAGAATTGCTGATTTTTTTTCTAATTTTTGACGAATTTTTATATGTATTATCATAGACAAATAAAAGGGAAGATGTTCCATTTCAAATAAGAAAAGTGTGCACTTTCCTGATGAAAGAGCTTTCCTATTGCTGAGAGAGCTGCACTATTAATTAAGAATATCCATTAATAACCATAAAGTATAATTTCCACTTCATATTTTTAAATTTGTTACTCTTGAAATCTTGCAAAACGCAATAATTTTCTTTACGAAAATTAAACATTTCCCAATCTGAAAAATAAAAACATATTGCGGAAATGTTTTTTGTAAATCAAAACGAAATCAAAATTCGCACAAAACAAACGATTTTACTTACTTTTGCAAAGTAGTAAAAACCGAAAAGTCTGACCCGAAAAAACAAAATTGTAACTGCCTCCAAATGTGCAATTTATTTTTGTCATTCAAACAAAAATCAAACAGCTGTTTTCTAATTCAAATAGATTCCCGCCCACAATTTTATCCCCTTAATAAAATTTTCCTAGAAAAAAATATAAACATTCTTATATTATGTACGTATGCCGATATTTCATAAATAAGAAAACCTGTAAAAAAAAGCGCAAACGCAAACAACTCGACAATTCTCCCATGCTCCCATCCATCCCTAACATTTTTCTTTTCATTTAGTTTCACTCTCTCCAAATATGAAACTTACTCAAGTCTCTTGACAGTGCCACCGAAAATAATGATTTAGCGGGGGCAGGTTTCGTTTGGAGGAAGCTTAAATTGAGGAAATAGGAAAGCTCTTTCATCATCAGCTCTTTCATCTTTTCTTATATGAAATGGAACATCTTTCCTTTTATTTGTCTATGGTATTATTATAAACAAGGGTTTGAACCAAACCCGAACCGGAACAAAAACCGGTACGAACCGTGAACCGGAGTCCGGAACGTTTTTTTTCTGTATTGGTAGATGAAATTCCCATCTTTGAGTTTTTACATTTCCCACTCATAGTGTAAGAATTTGAGTATGTATGTGTGAGTAAATTTGGGACATGAGACCGCACAGAGCGGCCGCCTACCCAGGATCGGCCCTGTGTATATAATTATGTATACGCGTTCCGGTAAAAGAAAAATTAGCACAACACCACTGATTACAATATTATTAAATCCGATCCGGAAACAAAACAGTAAAAATTATTAAATTTTTATGTAAAATGAATGCCAATATTGTAATAGAGAATGCGGTTTCGGCCAGTCTCCTTAAAAATATGACAGTATTATAATAGAGAATAAGGGCCAAGATATGTGATGGAGCAATCACATTCCAAATCGTCAAACAAGCTAATCAATGCTTGAGATTACTCAAGAGATGCAAATCCCTCCTTCAGCCAGCTGCCCTGGCTACAATCTGTAAGTGTTACATTCTGCCTTAAATATTTTTCGTACATCTGGGCTAGCGCCCCAAAAACAAGCTTGGTTAGGCCGAATAAGGTGCAAAACAAAGAAGGTGCATTGGCGATAGCACCCTTTTGCTCCTCTGTATATCTTTCAACTAATGATGAGCAAACGCAAGAACAAGACAAGACTAATCTAGTCTTGTTCTTGTCTTGTTCTTGTTCAGTCTGTCTTGTTCTTGTTCTTGCAAGCATAGCTAAGTCTTGTTCTTGTTCTTGCAAACATACCTAAGTCTTGTCCTTGTTCTTGCAAATATACCTAAGGCTTGTTCTTGTTCTTGCAAATATACCTAAGGCTTGTTCATGTTCTTACTAAATGTGCAAGACCAAGACAAGGCAAGACAAAACTGCAAGGCCAAGGTATTTTCTCGCATGTAGTAGGTATTGTATGTTGATTTTATAAAATGGTTATTGAAAAAAACCTAGACTTTAATAAAAAAAATTATATCCAAACAACAAAATGCAAAAAATTGATTTTAAAACTATAATAATTTTAGCGTCAGTCAGTCAGCATCAAAAGTTTGTATACACCGAAAATTTACTACCTTTGAGTTCAGAATTCCACATGGCTTTTTTATTAAACAAATCAGTTTCACGACTGCTCTTGGTGACGTTATTATGTTTGCGCCCCTGAAAAATTACATAAAATTCATATGGGAACAAGTTAGGCGTAGACATTTTTCTGTCAAGTGTGTAAGCAACAAATTACAACGGAAATACTTTGAAGCAAAAGTAAACCAGTATTATACCCATTACTTATTATAAAAAATTAGGTTGTTCAAGTATGATTCATTAAAGAAGAAATGTCGTGTATGGGCACAAAAAATTATTAAATCCCTTTGCAGCAATACAAAAACTGGCCCACGCTCCTGTCGAATTAAAAGAATTAGGGCGAGTTGCACGAAATCATTGATTAAAGTTATTGTTAAAATTAACTTTAACAATAACAAAGTTGTTAAAGTTCCAGTGTGTAAAAATGAGTTGCACCACCCAACCGTTTGTTAAAGTTATCGTTAACGGCTTCTTTGATTTAAATTTACATTTTTGTGTATTTATAAGTTTCACAGTTTGTGAGTTTATTGAAAATGGCACTCCTGTCTGGATCTATGACAACCGTCATAAATTAAAAATAACAATAACATTAACCGGGCGAATTTGCCTGGTTAAAGTTAACGTTAAAATGTTACGTCATGTTAACAATTGTTAAACGGTGCAACTCCTGTTTTATCTAACCGGAGATTTGACAACCGATTTAGCTTTTGTTACGGTTAAAGTTAGTTGGTGCAACTCACCCTTAAATTATTGTTTCTTGTTCAAACAATATCACCAGAGTGAAGTTTATTTCAATTCAATTCAATCAAATACATTCAAAATTCCGGTATTACACGATACAATATATTACATTTCCCCTTAGGTTAAATAGAGAACAATATATAATTCAAAACTTATGTTAATATTAAATTAAATACCTCTTCAAGTTCTAAACATAATACTGAATTAATTAGTCATAATGATGTCTACGTGGAAGGTGAGGCGGTGCTCTTCTACTCCTAGTACTCCTCCTAAGACATACCTCCTTATCTGTTGTAGTTATAACTGTTAACTGCTGAGGTTTAGATGCGGTTGCTTGTAATGATGTTGATGTTGGTAATAAAGATCCATTCAACTGTTCCCGTTCTGGTGGAAACGCCTCCAGATCCTTTCCGCAGTTGTCATCACCGCGAGTTCCATGATCGATCTCTACAGTGTTGTGATGATTTAGTTGTTCTCGTTCCACAGTCGACTCTTCTCCTTCAACATTACTATACATTGCATCCTTCCTAGCAATTGGATTTCTATATCGAATATGATCTGCATGATTTCTCCGTATGTATCCTTGTGGTGTAGTATGGTGTACGGATATTTTCCATTTCGGCTTAGAATGGTGACTGGGCTCCATGTAGGTTCTAACTGTGTTCTGCAGTATATGTACTTCCTGTCTCGGATGAAATACTCTTTCTGTCCCAGAGCTTCGCAATTCCTGTCTTAAATGCTTGTATTGAATTGCTTGTCGTCTATCCTTCTTCTTCTTTCTTCTTTAAGCTCCTTTAATCCCTCATGGGACATAGGGAGGGTCGTCTATCCGGCTTGACATTATCAAAAACGTTGGATAAACGTCTCCCAAACATAGCTTCTGCTGGATATTTACCTGTTGTCGAGTGAGGTGTATTTCTATATGAAAATAGTATTTCTCTAAGGCGTTTTTGTTGACCACTACTACTATCCTTGGATGATTTCATTCTTGTTTTGAAAGTTCTTACTAACCTTTCTGCGAGTCCATTTGTACGTGGGTGGTAAGGAGATGACGTTATGTGTTGAATACCATTCTGTTTACAATATTCTTGAAACTTTTCCGACGTAAATTGTGTCCCATTATCACTTACAATCACTCTAGGATATCCAAAATATGTGAAAATTCCTTCTAATGTATCACACAATGTCTCAGCTGTTAACGACCTGACTTGTTTAATATCAATCCATTTTGATAATGCATCCACTAATATTTTCCTTCGAATGGTCCAACATAGTCAAGATGTATCCTTTCTCAATTTTTCTCTGGCAGTGACCACGCATATACTGGAAGTGTTGGCTCTCTTTGTCTATTTTCTTGACACGATATGCACTGTTTACAATGCACTCTATCTCGGCATCAACCTTAGGCCACCAGACATAGTATCTTGCTAAGGCCTTCATAGCCACTATTCCTGGGTGCCCCCTATGCAAACTTTGCAACACGGTTCTATGTAATCTTTCGGGAATTATGATACGGCCTAACCACATTAGTATTCCGTCTTCTATCGACAATTCTGTTCTCCTCTCATGAAAAGCTTTTAGTTCACCTGTCGTGTTAGTATCCGGCCATCTAGATTTTAAATAACTAATAACAAGCTTACACTTTTTATCTATCCTAGTTGCCTTATACCCCGGCTTCACCGCCAAAATTTCGTAAGTTCGAGCAAATTAGTCTACTGTAATTTAAAATTTCCTGATTTCCCATACATTTTTCACATTTTAAAGTCAGGAAAAAATGCCTGCTTTGGGCCTACAGAACATGAAATGAGTGAAAAGCTCGCTCAAAAGAGAGTAGAAAATTGGAATAATGGAATGTCATTCCAGTGAGCTTTTGCATTTCTAATTTCTGGCGAAAAAGCAACAACAATTTCAAGCACGAACTGAACATGCTAGCCGGTGAAGCCACTTATGCCGATTGAAGTGAACTTGATTAAACTGAGGCCGGTGAAGCCGGGGTATTACGTATGTTATGCTAGCCGCATTCTTTTTACACCGAGATCCAGATCAGATCAGCCGAGCATAAAAGAACGGACTTGGATCATGGAAGAAATTTAGTTTTTTACAGTTGTAGTTCTGATTTTTGATATGTTTTGTCGCATTTTATATCAGTCTCTAAAACTTATTAAAAATATTTCTGATTTAAAAAGAATTTATAAAAATGTTTAATTGACTTCCAAAATTAACAAAGGACAACTTTCAATCATTTTTCCAAATAAATTTATGAAATTTAGCAGAGCTACCAACCCTTAAAATTAAAGAAAACAGAACAAAATTATAAAAGCTCTGGATTTTCCAATGAGATGTGTCTTAGATATGGTTGTTACACAAGCTATTTTTGTATCACAGATTTTGATCCAAATCTTTTTTGGATCAAGTTGTTGTTGTTGGTTTGCTTGAAAGTTAATGATCTGAGTGCGATCACGGTGTAAAAAGAACGCAGCTGTTGTGTTAACTCTAAATCTGTTATTCTCTCTTGAGTTATGTATGACACGAGTTGATGGATATTGTTTTCTAACGATGTGATTTTCTCTTTGTCGTTTGGTAGTCTTGATAAGCAATCTGCGACAGTATTCAAATTCCATTTTCGATAATTGATGATGCAGTTATATATTGACTAAGAAACAACGCCCATCTCACCAATCGGTTGTTGACTATTTCTTTTCTCTCCAAATAAGTGTTGTAATGGTTTATGGTCTGTAATTAATACGAAGCGATTACCTCGCAAATAGTTATCACACCTTTTAACCGCGAACACGATTGCTAACGTTTCTTTGTCTATTACTGAATACTTTTGTTCAGCCTTTGACAATTTCCTTGATGTAAATGCAATAGGTTCTTCACTGTCTTGTTTGTCCCTGTGATATAAAACTGCTCCTAGGCCTTTATCTAAAGCATCACTTGGTACATATACATCTCTCGAGATGTCGAATGACGTTAATAAAGTTGGATTTTTATCTGTTCGAATATTTTCTGATGTCGTTTTACCCACGTCCACGGTCTTTTAGCTTTAACTAACTCGTACAATTCTGCTATTAGAATCTGAAGATTTGGTATGAATTTTTCATAAAAATTAATTAAGCCTAGGAATGATCTCAATTCAGTTTTATTTGTGGGTGTCGCAGCGTTTTCAATTGCAATTATCTTGTTACGAGACGGTGTTATTCCTCCGTTGCTGAATTCATGTCCCAGATATTCTATACTTTTCTGCATAAACGAACACTTCTCCTTATGAATATTAAATCCAGCATTATTTCATTTTTGAAGCACTAACCTTAATCTTCCTAAATGTTCCTGGTCACTTCTCCCTGTGACAGCGATGTCGTCAAAATAATAATAATTGTTTTTAATAATATTAATTTATTTTTGGACAGTACACAAGATTCACATCTTTTAGAGGGGCAGGGGCGTTTGCGATTCCGAACGGTAATCTATTGAACTGGAAGTATCCCAAATGTGTTGCTATAGTTACGTATTTTCGCGATTAAGGTGCTACTGCAAATTGTAAATACGCATCTTTGAGATCAATTTTACTAAATTTCTGTTCTCCTGCTAATTTACGACGAACTTGATCAAGTAATGGCACTGGAAATGTTTCAGGTATCAAAACTGGATTGATAGTTGTTCAGAAGTCCCCACAGATTCGAACAGCACCACTCTTCCTTGGCACGTTAACTGTATTGGAACTTCAGTTGGATCGACTTCTGAAATGACTTCTTGTTGTAGCAGTCTTTTTAATTCCGCTTCTACGTTTTTTTTGTAACCCAAACTTGATCGGTCTAGCTGGTGCATGCACAGGTGTAACTTTTACATGTAACTTCACTTCGAAATCTTTAATTTTCCCTATTTCATTTCGGAATAGTGCCTGATGTTCCTTCAAAACTTGTTGTAAAAAAATTCCTGTGTCTTGTTTTGAATGTTCCTATACTGCATACACACTACTTGGAAACTCCATGTTAAATTTCTCACACCAAGGTAATCCAAAAAGTGGAGGAGAGCTGTCATCCTTTATAACCACTACGTCTAACTGTTGACTATCACTTCCCACGGTAACGTTAACGACAGTTTTGCCCAAAGTTTTAATTTTGAAACCACCGTATGCTTTTAAAATTGGACTTTTTTAAGTGTAGGCTTACCAATACTTTCCCATATGCGTTTATTTATATTGGAATACGCTAATCCAAGATCCCAATCCATGCACAAATTTTCACCATTTATTTTTATGTCAATTTTTCTACCTAGATGTATGTGATGTACCAACCCAATACTGTGTCGACTGTTATTAGAGCTCTCTGAAGAAGACTCTGACGATACTTTCGTACGATTAACAAATTTATTCACTTTTCTGTCACGAATCTTAGCGCGACCCTTCTTTAGGCAGCATGATCCGAAATGTCCTGTTCTGTGACAATATTAACACTTGTGGTTGATGGCTTTACATAAATTTTGATGTGTCATAAATCCGCATCTTTTACACTGGTTAGCACTCAGTGTGCGTATTTTAATATTATGTCTCGTATTATTATGATGCCTTTGTTTGACATTTTGCTTTTGATGTATCCTATTGATGCCATTATCGTTTGCACTATCGTCCCAAATGTCTCTTTCAGCTGTTTCTCCTGCTTGTGCAACTCTAAATACTTCTGAAAACGTAACCTCTCTTTCTCGTTGCCTTCTTTTTCTTTCAAATCTGGCCAGCGTTGTTTTAACTCAATTTCCAACCTTTTATGGTTAATTGCTGTTGCAAATCTGCCACGCAACTGCCTGTCTAGTACATCATCTTCATATCCGCAATCCATCTTCAATCACAGTTCTTTTAAAGTATTAGCGTATGACTCAAAATTTTGGTCTTTTTTTCGGACACAATTCCAAAATTGAACAAGGGCTTTAAATCTGGTTTTCCTGATCTGGAAAAGATCTAGAGAAACTTTGTTTTAATTATTTTATAATTTTGATGTTCAAAAGGCGTTGGTGAAAGCTACACGTAATTTGTAGAATGTTTCCGGACTGCAGAATGTCTTTTTTAACTTTGTTGCATTCCTCAGTGTCTAATTCCCATAATCTACAGCAAGCTTCGAAATATTCAATAAACGTTTCTGCTCTAATGTCAGATTCGTACTTATCACATTTGAAATTTTTTATTTTTTCTTTAATTTGATCTTGTTGACTTCTGGCGGTATTGTTTGCTCGTAGTTGTGGCGTGTTATTTATGTGAGCCTGCGACAAAAGATCTATTAACCTTTGCTGCTGTAGTTGCTGTTGCTGATGAATTCTTAAAAATTCTCCAAATTGTTCTGATATTTTGAATTTAAACTCATAAAAATATATAAAATCATTTGGTTAGAAAAACCGGGTGCTGTATTTTTCGCATTTAAAAGGCATTTTTTCGACCTATTTACTGGATTAAAACTTTATAAGGCGTAACAAGTATGTATCTCCCCACCATTTTTTGAAACTTGCATTGTTTTCTATTATAAGGCGCTTAGTTTTCTGGGTCACCTAAGATTCGGTTGTCTATTCTCTATTAAAAGGTAATCTCTAAAGTTCTTCTTTCTCCCATCCAATATTTCAACGATACTAGTAGCTAGCTGTATTACCATTCTGCCATCTTACAATGTTTAGGTGGGTTTATACTTTTCTTTCTTTACTTTGTAGAAACTCCTGTCCTATTATGTATCTTTATTCTTGTCGTTTTAGTAATTTCTAGTACGAATTCGAAAATTTCATAATTCGAATTGAAGTTATTGAATTATTTTTGTCAAATGGAATGTTTAAACCCAATGCACGTGAATGCATGGGGACTTTTTTTATGTATCTGGAAATACCAAGTCTGACATAAGATTTCCAAGCGGCTCAATGGTCTAGGGGTATGATTCTCGCTTTGGGTGCGAGAGGTCCCGGGTTCAAATCCCGGTTGAGCCCGGCTTTTTTTATCATCATTTTGTTATAAATGTTTGCCGGTCTGTATGTCTGCTTATGTTGTTTGACTAATCTCGGAAATGACAAATCAAATAGATACGAAGGGACTTTTACGGGATGATCTAGTTTTTTCTTATGCTTGATCCGATAGTTTGAGAAAGACTTTTATCATTCCATCATTTTATCAGACTTTTGTAAATCCCGGATACGGCTAATCCGATTTTAGGATTTTCAAGTGATAGTCTGGGAGGCAGCCTTACCTTTTGGCCGGTGTTTTCATTCCTCGGGTCATTCCATATCAAATCAACCAATGCTTTGGATAGTTATAGTTCGATAGTTATAATTTTTTTATATTTCTTCTTCTGGTGGAAACTAAGAAAATTTCAGATTTGGACTTCAAGTGCGAAACACAGCAAGTGCGAAATACTCAATAGCCCTAACTATAATGGTCTTAAGATACCTTAAGATTTTTTACGCTCCTATGAAATGTCATAATACCAACTATAATGGCCTTAAGGAATCTTTCGTTAACTTTTCCAATCTTTCGTCAAGTCTTTAATGTACGGTAACGAGCGTACAAATCTTAAGCAATCATAAGAAAAGTGTAATTTTCTTTAGTGTTTCTAGTTGCAGAAAACGTTTTTTTGCAAAATGAATAATTTGGAGTTATTAAATAATTTGGCGTTATTAGTGAAATTGGTAGAAGATGAGAAAAAAACCTAGATCGTGTTGTTTAAGAAAAATAAATAGAGACAATAAAAAAACAGTTTGAACTAATTCAATCAGTTCTTCATTAAAACTATTGTTAATTTCCATTTTTTTAATTTATTGGACGCTTTCCCAGACTCGATTTGTTTACCTTTTACAAATGTCAAAACGTCTTAAGGCTATTATAGCTGAGCTTAAGATTTGACAGATAATTAACCAGTCTTAAGAGAATTTGACGAAGAATCTTATGATGTCTTAAGATCATTATAGTTAGGGCTAATTTTAGTAATAACGGTTGACATGGGAGTCGTTTCCGATCAAATTAGACGGTTGGCATTATTTTTATTGAATTCGCCATACCTAAATTAGTACGATGATGGTGATATTATGAACTTCCCCGTAGCTATTTTTTTATATTTCGTGCATTGGACGTTTTTTTCTTGAAGCACCTAAAATATTCTATTTCAATACCAGCAAAAAATCCGCGTGCGTTGCAACGCCTTTAAATAAAAAAATTTATGTGGCGCTTTTCGCGGTAGGAAACAAGTTTAATAAAAAATACAACAAATCTCAACGTGGAGGAGAACCCTACTAGCAGAGGCCGCAACTACTGGGAGATCCTGGTCAGAGCTAAGAGCTGTCGCGCAAAACAGAGTCCGCTGGAGGGCAACTGTTTCCGCCCTATGTCCCACGAGGGATTAAGGGGTACATAGATAGATAGATATAGATAGATAGATAAAAAATATTGTATAATATTTCTTCTTGAGCGTCTCGGATTTGTCAGGGATTAATTGGCACAATTTGTTTCTTTTTAACAACTTTAATTTCAAAACAAAACTTTTTGCACACATATTCTCCATCCTCTACTTTTACTTCTCTCTCTTCCCAATCTTCTCAGCGGTTCAGTTAGAACAACCGTACTAAATTGAGATGTGACTCTGCGTTATATACCTAGTTTATAGCTACTCCCAAAATAATTCGAATTATGGATCATCCTAAATTTTTGACATGAATATGTCTTATCCCTGGGGTCTATTTGAAAGAATGTGCGGAGACGAAAATCGTTACCATGACTCATTACTGTTTGGCATACTTTTAGGATAAATTTTAGAAGCAAATTAAATTTATATTTAATTCTGCATATTTTTAGGTGAAAATATTATCGAAAGCTTTCTTAAGGTTAGAAAATTTTCGAGACATTTCTTTTGACATGAATATTTGTCGTTTTGCCAAAATGACTGTTTCGAGCACATACATTAACAAGAAGCTATGCTAGCAGCTTTTTTGCGTCCAATATCATAGCAGCTTTTTTTTGTTCAATCGCTGCGAGTTCTTGTTCCAAGAGTGAGAAAAAGTGTAAAGGATATTTTACTTTGTGTGAGATTTTTTAAACAGCTTATGGGGCCCATCCAACTAGTTGTTCTTCTCAAGAGTTAACCCTTCTAGCACAGAAGGCGCACTTTTCAGCTAAGCATGAAAATCTATATATACATACACACACATACATATATAAATATATATATATATATATATATATATATATATATATATATATATATATATATATATATATATATATATATGTATATATATACATATATAGAGTTTCCCTTCTAACGCAGAAGGCGCACTTCCCAGCAGGGCTGGGAAATATTTACCACTGCCGTGGCTCAGCTGAGACATGCAAACATAAAAGATTAAGTACCAAAAATTGCATGCAAAACATATAAACGGTCATGAGACAACAAATAGACTCCTTTTAAGCAGGTCTTTGTTAGTGCTCACGCTAAAAACATTAATATTTGTATTTACATTAATGAACATGCGATTAACAGGCTCAAATCGGCCATAATTGGTGTTAGAGGAGTTGATGTGTAAGAGCGGTGGTCCTCTCAGATTGTATCGGCTCTCTCTAAACGACGCACGGCGCCTTAGAAAACCTGAGTCGACACGTCCATTAAGAAGCTGGTGGACGAAAACAACATCGGCCACCTCACGACGCTTGTGGAGAGTGTTTAAGTTGAGTAACTTAAGTCGGTATTCATATGGTGGAAGAATTAAAGGGTCTTCCCAAGGAAGGTGATTCAATGCGAATCGAACGAACCTACGTTGAACCGACTCAATTTTTCCAACATGCGAAGAATAGTGAGGAGACCAAACCTGGGACGCATATTCAAGTAAAGGTCTGACAAGGGAAATGTAGAGGTGTTTAGTGATCAGGGTGCTGTTAAATTCTTTGGACCACCTTTTTATAAAACCCAAGACTAAGCTGCTCTTGGAAGAAATATAGTTGATATGAGAAGCAAAGTCCAGCTTGGTGTCAAATCTAATCCCGAGATCTTTGACAAAATTAACACGGGGGACACCCTCACTAGAAAATGAGTAGTTATAAATTATAGGATCACGTCGCCTACAAAAAGTCATGACTTCGCATTTACTAACATTAAGAACCAGGTTGTTGCCCAAACTGAGTTGTGTAAAAAGTTGTTGTTTTGCCACAAACGCTTCAACTGAGTTGATATTTCAACTGTCAATTCGATATTTTATAGGCAATTTGAAAGTTAAATGAAATTGTAGAAAACCCGCGACTTTTATAATAATAAAAATTGGAGAAAGATGATTTTTTAGATTAATTATAATTGTTTTTAATTATTAATATGAATATTTATATTTTTCAAAATATAAATTAAATTCTAAAAGTATAAATTATGAAAATAATTTAATAATATGTGAACTTTCATAATTTAAATTAAAAATAATGCAAAATAAACTTGCAAAAAAATATATTCTTCGAATTCAGGCTTAGGCCCATATTGCGAGTGTCGATACCTAATCGACAAGCGACAATTATCGATTATAGAGTGTCGACTATTTAGTTTGATATTGCGAATGTCGATTGTAATCGAAAATTGTCGATTTGACAGTCGACTTTTATCGATTGCTTTTTTGCTCACGACAAAATTTGAAATGAATTTTAACAACAAAAATAATTTTCTAATCAGAGTAGCCCAAATATTTGTCGATTGGGTTATACAATGCCAAAAAGAAAACTAATCGACACCATCGACTATAGTCGAGTCGATCGTTAATCGACACTCGCAATAGGGGCCTTAATTCATCCAAGTAGTTTGCCAAACTGCAATACACACAGTGCGACTAGTTGCCCAAACTCTAAACCCCGCCCTCATAAAATTAAAAGATTTTGAATTATCCCAACTGAAACCCCAACTGTCAAATCAGTTTGCCAACTGCCCCACACACGATGCGATTCAGTGACAACACAACTCAGTTAGGACAACTAGTTGGCCTGTGGATGGGCCCCATTAGAAAAGGTGTGCTTGAGTCGTCCGTCGCGCGATATTTTTGTGTTTTCGAAGCGGGGCGGAATCAGAATCGATATCAGGGAATTTTCTTACTACGCAGTTTGCGGATTGAGTGTGGTGCGGCCGCGGCGCGTTTAGAATTTTTGCAAAAGCACAATTTTTTTATTTTGAACGATTTCGTTTCGTGTGTTTGTATTCTGTTACATTGTGGAAAAGGATAAGGTGGTTGAAGGGTATGTATTGAAGCGAGCCAGATATATATTGTTGTGTGCATTCCTTTCGACCCCCTCCAGGGGTTCTTTCCAATAAGAACAAGTAGGTGATTTCCAATAAGAACAAGAAACAAATAGACCCCAGGGATAAGACATATTCATGTCTACTGTGCCATCGAGAAGCCATGGCACTTCCCGTCTTTTTTACCCTATAAACGAGGTAATTCGAATTATGGCTTAAACCGAAATGTTTCGGCTTAAGCCATAGTTATAAGAATGTATTTGTAAGAATCCGATTTGTAAGAAATACCCGTTTATACGCTAATTCAAAATTTCGACGTAACTTTGAGTGAAATCGATTTAATTTTTCTGCTATAAACTAGGTAATATACATATACATATGTATTCGAGATGCCCCTGAACATGAAACTTCTCGGTGAATTGGAATTTTAACTTTCTTTTTTCGGTTAGCCGTTTCACTGCCTCCTTCTTACTTAAGCCTCAATTATTCAATTATACTGGACGTACCGGAATGGAGAGTTAACGGAATGGAATTGTGCTGGTTATATTGACGGAATCGAACGTATTCAAATGTCACTTTTTCAGAAATTTTTTGTCAAATTTTGCACTTATGCTTAAAATTTTCATATCTGTGCAATTTTTTATTATAAAGAATTTCATTATCAGATAATTTATCTTCCATTTCATTTCTAAATTTTTCAACAAACTCTGACTACATTTTGGGTTAAATAACAAATGACAAAATCAGCTGATTTTAGTGCTGCTTTTGACACTTCAATCCGTCGGTTCCTTCAAGTTCCAAAGTTTTGAAACTTTGATCCGGACCGTTCCGTTGCATTGCGTCCAGTATAACCACTTCAATACAATTTTTCTGTAATGAAACTCTTTTTGACATTTCAATCCGGTTCGTTGCGTTCAGTATAATTGAGGCTTTAGTGTTCCGTTCCTCCAGGTTCCGTTCGTACCAACCGAACTTTTTGGGTGTGATAGATGACATCATTTAACCTCGTGATGAAAATGTTATGAAATCGGAACAAAATTCGCAAATTCATATTTGGGTGGCCATTTTGAATTTCGATTATTTTTTGCCGGCTATGTTGAATTTCGGGCTTCCTCCTCCTTCGGGAACATCGGGCTTCGAGGTGTTTCATGGAAGACCCCCACCGGCATTCATGCAAAATTTTGGAGCTCTGCTATCTATGGCTGGCGCGCCCATTATAGCGCACACATGATACATACATACAGAAACTTTCTTTTATTTAATATAGATAGATGAACCCAATGTCGTCCCATTCAAAATTTTGGCATTTATGTTCATTAAGAGTATATGCGCAAATTATTATTTTTTCATAAAATGGAAAACATTATTTTAACATTATTTTAAGATATCTTTTAAAAAACCGGAAATTGTTTTATTCTTACTAATAATACTATTAGTGCGTTTCCATGACAGCTTGAAGCTTACTTGAAGCGTACTTCAAGTACAAATGTAAACGCAAGCAGCTCGACTGGAGTCGATAAAAAAGATTTTTGTGATCGGCTCGAGTGCTTGTCATGTAAACCGAGCTTGAAAGCTTGAGTGCTCGAAAGTGCGAAATTTAGACTTGTAAATGTGTCTAAAGGTAATTTGTGGGAATATGAGGAGGCAAAAATATTAATGAAGAAACAAAAGCAAGATAAAAGGAAGAAATATAATAGTAACTTCAAAAGACAGCTAAAGAACTCAAGCTCATTTCAAGCTAATATGCCGCTTCAAGTAGGCAGAGCATATACGCGCTCGAGTTCTTCAGATTTTCAAGCCTCCGAGTACTCAAGCTGTCATGGAAAAGTAGTATATGTTATGCTACTTTCAGCTTTCTAGGTCAAATAGTTTTTGAACTAGAGCAATTTAAAGATTCCTAAATTTGTTAAGATGTCACTTTGTTCCTAGAGATCATGCCGGGTGTGGATAGGTTTTGAATAGACGAACAAAATATCGTATGGGTGGTGGAAATCGTAACAGTTTAACCGCTAAGTTTTTTTTTTTGAAGAGGTTTACATATCATTTTTTTCACTAAAATTTCAACTTCATCTACCTTTTTCTCTAAAAAATACGTAGGTAATCAATATTTTTCCCCCAAAATTGGAAAGCTTGGACAATTTCCTATGAATAATGTCTGGGCATTTTTTATGCTACGGCCTTTATTTTTGAAGTTATAAACAATTTTAATGCTCTATTTCGATATTTTTTAGTACTATTCCACCTGAACTTACATGGAGCACGCATATCCACTGTATAATTAAATAAGAACGACTTGTCTAGAAAAAAGACGGGAAGTGCCATGGCTTCTCGATGGCACAGTTGACATGAATAACCACCTTATCCTTTTCCACAATGTAACAGAATACAAACACACGAAACGAAATCGTTCAAAATAAAAAAATTGTGCTTTTGCAAAAATTCTAAACGCGCCGCGGCCGCACCACACTCAATCCGCAAACTGCGTAGTAAGAAAATTCCCTGATATCGATTCTGATTCCGCCCCGCTTCGAAAACACAAAAATATCGCGCGACGGACGACTCAAGCACACCTTTTCTAATGGGGCCTATCCACAGGCCAACTAGTTGTCCTAACTGAGTTGTGTTGTCACTGAATCGCATCGTGTGTGGGGCAGTTGGCAAACTGATTTGACAGTTGGGGTTTCAGTTGGGATAATTCAAAATCTTTTAATTTTATGAGGGCGGGGTTTAGAGTTTGGGCAACTAGTCGCACTGTGTGTATTGCAGTTTGGCAAACTACTTGGATGAATTAAGGCCCCTATTGCGAGTGTCGATTAACGATCGACTCGACTATAGTCGATGGTGTCGATTAGTTTTCTTTTTGGCATTGTATAACCCAATCGACAAATATTTGGGCTACTCTGATTAGAAAATTATTTTTGTTGTTAAAATTCATTTCAAATTTTGTCGTGAGCAAAAAAGCAATCGATAAAAGTCGACTGTCAAATCGACAATTTTCGATTACAATCGACATTCGCAATATCAAACTAAATAGTCGACACTCTATAATCGATAATTGTCGCTTGTCGATTAGGTATCGACACTCGCAATATGGGCCTAAGCCTGAATTCGAAGAATATATTTTTTTGCAAGTTTATTTTGCATTATTTTTAATTTAAATTATGAAAGTTCACATATTATTAAATTATTTTCATAATTTATACTTTTAGAATTTAATTTATATTTTGAAAAATATAAATATTCATATTAATAATTAAAAACAATTATAATTAATCTAAAAAATCATCTTTCTCCAATTTTTATTATTATAAAAGTCGCGGGTTTTCTACAATTTCATTTAACTTTCAAATTGCCTATAAAATATCGAATTGACAGTTGAAATATCAACTCAGTTGAAGCGTTTGTGGCAAAACAACAACTTTTTACACAACTCAGTTTGGACAACAACCTGGTTCTTAATGTTAGTAAATGCGAAGTCATGACTTTTTGTAGGCGACGTGATCCTATAATTTATAACTACTCATTTTCTAGTGAGGGTGTCCCCCGTGTTAATTTTGTCAAAGATCTCGGGATTAGATTTGACACCAAGCTGGACTTTGCTTCTCATATCAACTATATTTCTTCCAAGAGCAGCTTAGTCTTGGGTTTTATAAAAAGGTGGTCCAAAGAATTTAACAGCACCCTGATCACTAAACACCTCTACATTTCCCTTGTCAGACCTTTACTTGAATATGCGTCCCAGGTTTGGTCTCCTCACTATTCTTCGCATGTTGGAAAAATTGAGTCGGTTCAACGTAGGTTCGTTCGATTCGCATTGAATCACCTTCCTTGGGAAGACCCTTTAATTCTTCCACCATATGAATACCGACTTAAGTTACTCAACTTAAACACTCTCCACAAGCGTCGTGAGGTGGCCGATGTTGTTTTCGTCCACCAGCTTCTTAATGGACGTGTCGACTCAGGTTTTCTAAGGCGCCGTGCGTCGTTTAGAGAGAGCCGATACAATCTGAGAGGACCACCGCTCTTACACATCAACTCCTCTAACACCAATTATGGCCGATTTGAGCCTGTTAATCGCATGTTCATTAATGTAAATACAAATATTAATGTTTTTAGCGTGAGCACTAACAAAGACCTGCTTAAAAGGAGTCTATTTGTTGTCTCATGACCGTTTATATGTTTTGCATGCAATTTTTGGTACTTAATCTTTTATGTTTGCATGTCTCAGCTGAGCCACGGCAGTGGTAAATATTTCCCAGCCCTGCTGGGAAGTGCGCCTTCTGCGTTAGAAGGGAAACTCTATATATGTATATATATACATATATATATATATATATATATATATATATATATATATATATATATATATATATATATATATATATATATATATATATATATATATATATATTTATATATGTATGTGTGTGTATGTATATATAGATTTTCATGCTTAGCTGAAAAGTGCGCCTTCTGTGCTAGAAGGGTTAACTCTTGAGAAGAACAACTAGTTGGATGGGCCCCATAAGCTGTTTAAAAAATCTCACACAAAGTAAAATATCCTTTACACTTTTTCTCACTCTTGGAACAAGAACTCGCAGCGATTGAACAAAAAAAAGCTGCTATGATATTGGACGCAAAAAAGCTGCTAGCATAGCTTCTTGTTAATGTATGTGCTCGAAACAGTCATTTTGGCAAAACGACAAATATTCATGTCAAAAGAAATGTCTCGAAAATTTTCTAACCTTAAGAAAGCTTTCGATAATATTTTCACCTAAAAATATGCAGAATTAAATATAAATTTAATTTGCTTCTAAAATTTATCCTAAAAGTATGCCAAACAGTAATGAGTCATGGTAACGATTTTCGTCTCCGCACATTCTTTCAAATAGACCCCAGGGATAAGACATATTCATGTCAAAAAAGCTTAAAACCTACGTAGCATTATTCGTATGCTTCTCTACCCGAGCATGCAACTGCTGTCACGGTGCTTAACTTCTAAACAACTGTCCCAAGATCTCAACCAGTTGATGGCTGACCCGAACATCCTACATTTATTAATTAACGGAAGCATCGAATGGCTTTTCATCCCGCCTGGCTCACCGCACTTCGGTGGACTTTGGGAGGCTGGCGTGAAGTCAATGAAACACCACCTACGTCGTGTGGTCGCCGATCATGCCCTGACCATAGAATAAATGCTAACCCTGTTATCCCAAATTGAAGCTTCCTTGAACTCGCGACCATTGTACACTCTATCTGATGACTCGCAAGACTTGTCAGCTTTAACATCGGGACACTTCTTGGTAGGAGAGAGCCTGAAAGCTATACCAACATCAAGCACATTAGAGCTATCTCAGAACAAGCTGAATCGCTGCAACTTATCCAATAAATATATGAGCAGCTATGACGTCGATAGCACAAGGAATACCTCACTAGTCTCCAACTCCGCAATAAGTGGCAACGTCCTTGCCAGGACATACGCGTGAATGACCTAGTACTAATCAAAGAAGATCACTCACCTCCAGGAATCTAAAAGTCGTAACTTTGAAACGTTAAAGTCGTAACTTTGAAACAGAAGGATGGCATGTGCAACCTATCGCCAAACTCTGTCTGCTGCCAGTCAATGCAAACTAAACCACACTATATAACTTTAGTCATTTTAGAACATTATAACTTTCCACTCACTATTTTGGTCTTGAAGAAATTTTTACTATGCAAATTAGCTTTTCGCACTTCATATTTCATTCTAGAATGAGCACATTACTACGACCAATGACGGCGGGCGGACCAATCGAGATGAACATTGCACATCAACCATCTAACAGCTCTGCGATATAAACAACATAATAGTCATTCGTGACACTGCACGAGGCGGGTGGAATGTTTGAGACTCTGACAACACCAAATACTTTGCGAATTACACTTAGCGGTGATGGTGCTGGTTGTGTGCTGTGTTATCTGGTACTTCACTTGAAATATGGCGCTTGCCCTTGATAGTCACTGATCAACAAAATTTTTATAAAATTTTATAACGAAAAGTAGAAAAAATCTCCCAATGGAACGCAGCTATTGTTGCCTCATTGGGCCTTTCCACTATGAGAATCAAGGAGAATTCTCTACAAAAAGTGATGAACTTGGAGAGAAATGTGCAGCGTACAGCACATTTCAAACCTATTTATTGGGCTTTAACTCACTAACACCAATAGAGACACAGTTGGGGGGGTCAGAAATTTTCAAGCACTAAATTCGAAATGAAGCACACGCACACAATCAAGTACTTAATCGGAATATGAATGGTTACGCCGCTGCAAGAAAATAGGTGTGGAAATCGCGGTTTGCATACTGCATACAGAATACTAGTGTGGAAAGGCCCATTGTCCGCAATTTAAATATCAATTTCCTGTTAATGGAGACATTCCTATCCTTCTGTACAGGCAACTTTAACATGCTATGAATTGTTGAGCCGGTGATAAGCCGTGCTGCTACTCCGGTTACAGATGTTTGTATAACGGCAACTGCTGTTCTTGTGCCCGACGCATGTTAGTATGTACGCAATGTTACGGGACCCAAGGCTTCGTTTACAGATATTGCAAAGTTCTCGTAAGGTGTTACATTCTAGAACACACGCTTTGCCATTGCCCGCAACTGGTGCTCCTTTAGGACCACAGCAATGAGAATCGGTGAAATAGTATTTGTCACCATTCTTAAATACGCTAACTGATTTCTGGGAGGATGTTAACATACCTACCAGTTGGTTGTCAAATGGTTGAGTCAATGATTCAAGCAAGGTCATTCCAATATTGTTGTCATTGACAACATCTTGGAGACTACCAAATAAAAGCGTGTCGATATTATACTGAACAGTAAATTACAACGTCAAAATTTCTCATTTCTAAGTATCCAGTTGAAGAAAATGGAAAAAGCACTTCGTTCCTGACGGGGTCCCCTGACCGCACCTGTGTTTTGTATTGTTATATTGTTTCACGCACCTCAACCTACACAAACGCCTCCGTTAGTGGATCCTCGATAAGATTTGAAAATATCCTTTCCACTCTCCATTTCTTTCCTATAAGGATCTCCTCTTGGATGAAACTTATTACTGGCCTAGCGTGTTCCTTTGTAGGCTTGCTTCTCTCTGTCGAAGCCTTCCTGTATCTGTAGGATCCTCCTGTTGAGATATTCGCTTCTTCTTTCTTCACAGCTAATCTTGTATTTTGTATTTAAAAATTACTAATAATCATACAGCATGTTGAATATATGATATCCAAAAATTAAAATTTAACGAGGTGTTCATGTCGTTCTCTTAAGGCAGCCAAAATCAGATGCATCTTATATTTAAACATCTAGTTTGAGTTATATATTTTAGAATCAATGCCAATGATGACTGTGATCCAAAAGTACATTACCTTTTTCCTTTTTGCATAATCTCAGAGGATTATCGATTGCGGCTAATTCAATTATCAAGTAGTACTACTTATTGTCGTCTTGGCATTGCGATTATAAACTACCTACCTTTTCTTCTAGACAATTTCACTTTTGCTATGTCCTTGAACTTTCCATTACAGACACACCCTCTAGAATTCTAACACTATTAAAAGTCCATCATGTTTTGTTTGAAAATACATACTTTCTATTAAATAAGGATCAAATATGGATTCTTAATAAATTATGAAAATGTTTTTTCTGAAAGTCGAAACAAAACACTAGCATACAAGTAATATATAAATCATAATGTTTAGGTGGCAAATTAGACATTTATATTATATAAAACATATTGTATCAACATTTTAAAAGTTCTTCCAAATAATCAAAATTTAACATTAATGATACCTAATATAAATGAGAAATAAATTAAAACACCGCGTTTTGATCCACTAATTTATATGACGGACCAGAAAAACTTTTTGTTGGATAAAATACAAATAATAATAATTGTGATGCAGATAATATACAGCCTAGTAAATTTGGAATCTGTAATTGAAATAAAGTTATGATTAATAAAGGATTTTAATATTTATTTTAGATTTATTTTTATTTTTATAAAACTTCATTCTTTCATTCTAATTCTTAGCAGTATATGGATGGCGGGAAAATTTAGTAGAAATGCTACATAAACAAAGAAAAATCGAGAGCACCGCAGAAGATGACCGGAAAGGGGGTGGGGAGCCAAAATGTGTGTTTTGGGGGGTTAAACGTACGATTTCTGAGAAAAGTAGACCTCCTATCGAAAAACGTTAAATGTAAACGTTGTAGATAAATTAAAGCTTGTTCAAACCATTTTTCGACATAACCTCAAAAATTGGAGAAAAACGCCAAAAACCGAGTTTTTCGTTATCATTTTTATCTTTCACAAAAATGTTCCTATTTTAATGAAATTTGAGGAAAATGTGGATTTTCATGTTTCGAAAAGGCCCAATTTTTTTCAAAGCGATTGGTTGTTTCGTTTTGTTTTTATGACCTTAATTTAAAAAAAAGGCCCCATTTTCAATCTAAAAAGTTGGCGAACGAATTTTTGATTTTTAAAATTTTGAAGACGGATTTTTTCGTTGAATCGATAGTGTCACAATAGAAAAACATCGATAAAAATTCGAAACACCAAAAACATCCTTTTACAAATATCGATTTTTCCGTAAACTTTACTAATTCTTTATCTCTCTTTGATACAAAGCTTTTAGAGTCGTGCAAAACTGTAAATTTAATGTAATTTATTATAAAGGAGTTGTGAAAAGATTTGTTTAAACAATTATTTCACCCACGAAATCAAAGGAAAAACTACAGTTTTAGGCCCGCGCACTTCTTTTAATTTAATTTCTTTCGCCTTCCAACTCGCCTGCTGCTCTCTTGTCCTTACATTTGATGCGTTCAAGCGAGGCACATGGTTGCTAACTCCGCAATAGTGTACTTGTTGGGTTATTACCTTATAAAAGCCACATTTAACGTTTTTCGATAGGAGGTCTACTTTTCTCAGAAATCGAAAAAAACACGTTTAACCCCCCAAAATACACATTTTGGCTCCCCCGCCCCCTTTCCGGTCATCTTCTGCGGTGCTCTCGATTTTTCCTTGTTTATGTAGCACTTCTCCTAAATTTTCCCGCCTTCCATATACTACTAAGAATTTTTCTAGTTTTTGGCTTTTCAAAAGGGTATTTGCACTTGTCTATCATGGGACATAGGGCGGAAAAATATAAAACAAATCTAGCCGAATGATTAAAAAAAAACCGTGTTTTCACAGTGAATTCCCGCAGTGAAGTAACGAAAATCCTTTTTTTCGAATTTTATAACAAATGAAAGATTCCATTATCGCTTTTAAATCAACATAAATGAAAATGAAACTTATATTTATAAGTTTGCGTTGTTTTTCTTTAATTTGTTTAGTATTCCTCACTTCTTTTTAGTAGTAATTCATGTCAAAATGCTCACTTGAAGAAAGTTCAAACTGCAATCAAAGTATTTAGAGGTGGTAATGAACATACACAATTAAAGAGGGAGAGCTCATTAATCAAATGGTTTAAATTTAACAACAGCTTAAAAATATGATAGAATAGATCTGCTAGTCGACTATTCAGAAAAATATGAAGTAATTGACTGACGACGCCTCGCAAACTTTTTAATGACAATAAGCCAGAGTGGTTATCCATCGTTGGCGAAATCAACAAAATAATCATATGGTAAAAGGTAAATCTCACTGGAATTGTTCTATAGGGTAGAAGAAAATAAATTTAAATTGCTTATTTACCAAACTAAGAACAACAAGAAAGCATAGATACAAATTTTATTTAGGGCAGCAAGAGAGGAACGGGTTTCCCTGATACAGCTGTATAAAATGACAACGAAGAACATAAGTAAGAATACAAGATTGCTTCAATCAACTTCCCTCAAGAATCAGGTTTGTGACAAAGGGATGGAATCTCTCAACAATACTTTTTAATATTTCATTAAAAAATGAAGATTTCTGTACTATAGTCCGCCCAATCCTGAAATACGCTTGCCCAATTTGGGACCCTATATTCCAAGTTCACAGTAACAGGATTGAAACAATTCGAAAGAAATTCCTTCTTTTTGAGGTGAGGTATCTACATGACCCGCATGATTATCATAGCCTACCAAATTACATGGAGAGGTTAAAGGGAACTCATGCCTCTTATTAAATTTAATCATGATGTTCGACAAACAACACATACGAAACTGCTTAAGGAATATCCGCAACGTACCGAGCATGCTAGAGGCTGTATGCTTTTTAATTCCTATGAATCCTGTTTCTCTCTCTCCATAAATAAACATTACTACAAAATGAAACTTGGATCCCTGCTTTGTAACCTAAGAATAGTTCTACCATTGCTTAACTTTAAGTACTATACGTTTTATGTTAAGTACAATGTGTAACAAAACTGTAATTTTAGTTTAAGTATGCCTTGTTCTGGCAAAATAAATAAATAACTGGAGTCAATAGAGTAAATAAACGTTCTGAGACTAGTATTCGCAGATAATATCGTCATAATTGAAAGCAAATCGTACAGTTGAATAAATTCAAGAATTAATTGTGCCAAAAAGGGAACACAAAAGAAAGACGATCATTAGTGTTAGGCTAAGAACATAGTGAAGCAAAGAGAAAAACAGCGATGACAGGACAGAGCTAAGCGGCAAAATCAAACAGGTAAATTCCTGTTGACACGGGCATAGTGCTGCAGTATACCGCTTTGCTCTGCGCTTTCATCGCTGCTTTGCTCTCTTCTTCACTATGTTCTTAGCCTTAACGACAATTTCATGGATATTTTAGATAAATTTATATATTTAAGGACAATGCTTTTTATTTGCGTGAACTTTAAAATTCTAAAATCGTTAGATTTTCTAAACTGCCGTGAATAAAACTTATCTACGTTGAAATTTATGCGGCTATCGATGAACTACTTCTTTTCTATGTGTACTTATCCTGCGCATGTTTAACTCTACTAACGCTAAAGAACTGGGAAACACCATCTGCGATCTAAGGTCTACGCGAACTAAGATCTTCCGATATGCTACCGAATTTTATCTCCACCTCCACGAAGATATTGACTTTACATCGGGTGACCCCTGGATGATCTTCTCTATAAAAGAGTAACAGATGGAGAAGGGTGAAAGGCGAGTGTTTCGCGGCTCACAACGAAACAAATACCGGGCTGAACCTCCAGGTTGGGTGGCAAGCTGACAGCCTTCCACCGTAAAAACCCACCCGTCAGGAATCCACAAAGCAGGCCTCGGACAGGACGGACTTAACGGCAACGACCCAGGCAACGGAACATGGATTAGTCCAGTAAATAGGCACTTTTTCTTTGCGAAAAATACCGCACGCGATTTTTTTTACCAAATGTTTTTACATATTTTTATGAGCTTAAATTCGAAATGGCGTCATCCGCACCCTTATGCTTCACTTACAATGAAGGGAAACGCGTTTAATTCTATATCTCAGAAACTATGCGTTTTACGACAAAAATGTATATAGTCTTTTTTGTAGATAAATAAGTGATTTAACTTTTTTGTTCAGAATTTTTTTTTGTAAAGCCAATATGTTCGAAGTTATAGTGCTTCAAACTTTATACATTACTTTCTTTGCACTATATTTCGTTAACGGTTAGCCCGCCATAAAAAAGTCCTTCCTAAGACTTATAGAACACACGATTATCTATAATTTTTGCTTTTGTCGTTTTTAGATAGGGCTAATATTTCACGAGTTATAGCGCTTTAAATGTCGGAAAATGTAAATTCAAAAAAAAATTTCCTAATATCTTTTTCTTTCCCCGTTTCATTTAAAAACTGATTATATCGAGTGTTGAGCTCATCATTGCCCACATTTGCTGCCTTTGCTTTTTTCTGTAAAGTTGATATATATGGATTTATCTACGATGACAAGTTGTACCAACTATTTACGATGACAAGTTGTACCAACAAATATGTTTGTTATAAAATTCCGTTGAAATTTTACTTTAAACATTTTTTTCTAGCATTTATACTTCAGCCGCAATTCAGCGCCGATTGTTTCATATAGATACACATTAATGTTCATACATATAATTAAGAAACTTCGTTGGCGTACGTTTGCAGAATCGAAATGATAAAAGAAGTTTGGACATTGTGCAACGTATTGCAAATGTTTCTGATGCCAAAGCTACAGGTGCTAGGTATCATCATTCCTGTATGCGAGATTTGAAAACCACACCATCTACAGGGGGAAAAAGGGGTCGTCCTAATAAAGAAGTGTCCGAGGTGATGCAAGTTATTAGTAGCTTTATAACCAACAGTGAGGAATGTCAATTTAGAGTTTCTGAGTTGCTCGCGTTAATCGACAGGGAAAATCGTCCGGAAATTCGTTTGTTTAACCATTCACTAAGGTTCAAATGTTTTGGAAAATCGGCTACAAAAACCAAAGTGAACTTATCAGCTCTGCCTCCAACTAAAGATGCTGCTCGACATCACTCATTTCGAGTATATCATCAAGTGCAATCTTGGCTTGGTAGTTGTCAAGACCCGGAAGAATGGGACTGGCAGCGAACAAGATTTGGCTTACAACCAGTCCCAATGACAATTGCTCTGGCACCAGCAAATTTATTAAAATTAATATCCTGCAAATGTAGGAAAAATGTGGCGGTTCCTGTGGATGCCAATCTCAAATGTACCATAATTTGCTCTAACTGCAGTGGAGGAAATTGCGAAAATGTGGCGAAGGATGCAAACCTCCTTGAAAACAATGAAATAAATGAGAACATTTGCGAGTTTTCAAGTCTCCCAGATATATCACTCGACGAAGACAACGTCAAGTCATTAGATGGCAGCTTCATTGGTCTATCCGATTGTCAACCGACATCTTCGAAACATATGAGGCTAAATAACATGTTATAGCATCATTGCTTCGTTTTCTTGTGGATTAGGCTTACTGGGGAAACCACAATAAAAAAAGCGCCAAAAATTCGACCTCCAGGGTGGTGTGGAAAAGGGTTTGTACGCCAACGAAGTTTCTTAATTATATGTATGAACATTAATGTGTATCGATCAATCGGCGCTGAATTGCGGCTAAAGTATAAATGCTAGAAAAAAATGTTTAAAGTAAAATTTCAACGGAATTTTATAACAAACATATTTGTTGGTATAACTTGTCATCGTAAATAAATAGTTGACTAGATATTTGCAAACACCCAAAGTCAAAAAACGGTTAGTAATTTCTGGTTGTTCGAATCAATTTTTATTATATAATCTAGCTGGGACTCGGGGCGCCTATGCTACACCCATAAGCCAATAGTAGTAATCAGGTGAAGCATTTTCATATACAGTAGGGGAGTTTGAAAAAGGCAATTTTTTGGTATTTTTGATTCCAAATAACAAAATGTGAAACTATTAGGGATCTGACATTTTGATCATTTTAAATTAGTAAAATAACGTTTTTTTTACAAAAATCGAAATTTCACCCATATTTTGCAAAATTTCGAGCCAAAAAAATATGAGTTTTCAGATTGCCAAAAGCAACATTTTTACCAAGTAAAAAGTTTCTAGGTCGCATCTATAAAAAGCAAAAAATAAATAAAAGAGACGCGATTTACGGTTTTTAGCATTTTTATCCATGTATAAGACACTAACCAATATTTTGTACCACATCAATTGAAAGATAATTAATACCTATAACCACAGAGTACTTAACATACAGAGGGAACAACAGGAACAATGGGTTACGACGTCCAAAATGGGTCACAAGTCGTAACCCATCCGAGCTTTTTGTTTTCTTTGAGAGCGAAACTCATCATGACTCTCTCTTCAAGTTTTTCACTGTTAAGCAGGATGTGTGTGCGCAATAACTTTTTGGTGTGGTAGTATAGTAATGAACTGAAATAGAATCTTTGGAAAGGAAAAGAATATTTTTCTACCTGCGATTGTGATAATAAAATGAAATGGGTCTTATATTGTTTTTAACTAACTTTTTTTCGTAAACGAACGATTAGGCTGGCGCACTAAAAATATAAAAAACAATTAAAATATTAAAATTGCTAATAAGATTTTTTGGGAGTTTAGATGATATAAAAAATTAAGAATTGTAAAATAATTGGAAAATTTTTAATTTTTAAAGATTAATGTGTATTTAAATTATTAACTTTACGAAAAAAAGTTATATTACATTTCTAGTTCTAAATCCGTCCAAAAATATTACAAAATTGTTACAATTTTAATTTTCGTTTTGTTATAAAATAACTGTTTATAATAATATATCCCTTATGGTACCAGGATATACCTTGGCAACTCAACGTTTCCTAACACAATTATAAAAATACTATCCTAATATAGAAAATTTATCCTGTGACGCGATGACGCGGTCGACAGTTCCTTTGCTGCCTGTTCTAATAGTGGAACCAGGTGGTTTATTTATTAAATTTACACGTTATATCAAAAACAAATATGTTTCCACTTTGTTTGAAACTCCTAATTTTTCAATTTTTTTGGGAGTTACTTGGAATATTTGACATTTTTGTTAGTTGCATCGTATTCATGCATTTTAAACACACTTTTCTTTGAACTGGCCTGATGTTTTGAACACAACTTGGGAGCCGTGACACCACTTGCTGTCAAAATTTGGGGGACTCGTTCCCAAAGTGCTTACTGGAACAAAAATACATCTAGTCCAATCTATCGAACTTACTTTACAAAATTTTCCAAGATCCAAAATTCAAAAACAAATATCTCTTAAATGGTAGGTTTACAATAACAACTGTAGATCATGCAATTTTTTCACAAACGATAGTATATACTCCTTTGAATTTATATTTTGCGAGTTTATATTTTGCATAGTATATAACACCACCGTAGGCGCATTTTAAAACGTAAGCACAACCCACGATTTGTTGTGATCAAACAAGCACAACTATATTTGCATATACGGCAAGAACCAAGAGGATAAGAGGGAAATATGGAGGGGATACAGTACACCAAGCTATTTATTAATCGTTATTAGCAATGTTTCTGTCTTTTCTGGTATAGCACTTTTGCATAGGTTTTGATTTAATGGAATTTCTTGCGACCGTTCACTAAACCCCTTCCCAAAAATTTTGATATGAGCTTTACCCAAATCAAAAAGAAGTTGTCAAGGCGAATGTAAGACCCCGGATTAGTACTGTTTATGTAATTTTTACTATTTAAAAGGGACTCATTTTTAAGTCCAAGCCATTCTCCTTGTTTTAATAAATATTCTTGTAATTATTACAATGTTCAACCTTTGTTTTGAATATATATTAGTTTATAGAAGCCTCATCTGAGAAATTATTTTTTAACACTATTTCTACCACGATTTTGTGTGTACCTATTTTGACCAAACGGTGTCTTTTCAATCTTTGTAACAAGAAAAAACAGTAATCATAAAAACAGCACTGTAATGAAACTTTTTCCTTATTTAATATCACAGTTTTTACAAATCAATGGTTTCTCTACTAAGCATTTTCCACACGCATACTTTGAAAAGTGTTTTTCGACACCTCTTGGTAGAAATAGTGCTTAAACAACGGTATCAAATGCCTCTTCTAAATACCAGTACTTTCATTAAAATTTTCATTATCGACTTACAAAGAAAGTAAGTCCTTGACAAGAACACCCCCTACGTTTGTTTAACATTGATTATAATTCACAGCATCTAACAAAGTAAAATCTTCATCTTCATTGCATGTCATTCGGCTGGAAAATTTTAAATGACATTATCTGCGATAAGGATTTAAACGTCCGGACCACTGTCCTTATAGGTCTGGTCTATAATGGACTCCGACCGGCTTGTCCTTTCCAACTTAGTGTTGGAGAAAATAATCCAGGGGTGACATTAAAGGGCAGAATCCTCCACAAATACTGATGGCTTATGACACTGACATCATCGGAAGACCATCAAGAACAGTACAAGTAGCTTTCACCCAGATTGAACCGGCGGCACGAAAGCTGGGACTGCAAATCAACGAAAGCTAAACAAAGTACATATATGGTGGTCTCGTCTGCAAGAACACCTAACATTGGTCCCACAATCAAGGTAGAGGAATACGATTTTGAAGTGGTAAAAGTATTTACCTACCTTGAGTCAATAGTAGCAGCCCACTATAGCATGGTACTAGAAATACGCGCACGGCTTCTAAAAGCCAACAAAACCTACTGCAGTGTGTCAAGACACTTCAAATCCAAGCACTCTAACCTCTTAACCTTGTTCGACAGTAACTTCCTTCGGAAAATTGTTGTGAAGAAGATACAACCCCAAATTGTACTAAATATATAAAGAACCTGCCACAACCTTAGATATATCACGCCTACCTTAGATAGGACATGTAATGGGAATGCCTGCAGAAGTGCCCCAAACTTCCTGTTCCTCCAAAGGCCAGAGCGATTAGGGTTACAAGATCTAGGAAGAGATATAAAGGTGACAAAAAAATGAACTTACAATTGGGTTACCAACCAGAACACAGAGATACAGGACCAAGATCATTGAACGAAAGTTCTTGAGGAGGCCTAGGCTCACAGACGGCTGTAGTGCCAATGATGATGGAGATAAAGGACAATTCCGAAAATTTTACAACGACGAGATCTACGAGCGTTATAGCGACATAGATGTTGGGGAGAAATCAAAGCGCGGTAGGTCCCGGTGGACAGGGTATCTAGCTCTTATGAGTGAAGATGGACAGGATCGGAAAGTTCTCTACGGTAACATCTATGAGGGCGATAGCGAGGGAAACCCAACGTTCGCTGGAAGGATGGCTGGATAGAATCGGGATTGGTGGCGAAATTGTTACGAGAGGGCGGGACGGTAAAGCGATTGTAGAGCCGTTAAATAAGAAGAAGTCATTAATGGATGGATGCATACATCGCATAAACCGTATTCACTTAACGACCTCGTATTAACCACATATGAACGACCATCTGCCATAGAAAGTCATAAGCTTCAACCAATTCAATTTACAGGACCATATCAAATCAAAAATGTTTTGGTAACGACCTGCTGCTGATGAGCTTGCAGACAGGGAAACGAAGTGGAAAGCACACCCCACTTAACCCGGATGGGAATGCCCTTGCCTCCTACAAACAAGCTGTGAGGAAAATCAGCTTGGCTCGAGCTGGGTTGAGTTGGATCACACCAACTTTGGACGCAAAGCGTTCAACATCTCTTGTTCAGTTGAACCAAAAATGAGGTAAGCCATATAGTAAAGGTGCTGACCGGTCACTGTACCTTTGCCCCGCACGCCGAAAGATTAGAACTTCCCCACAACGACTTATGAAGAAGTTGTGGTAATGAATAAGAAGAAGAAACTGTCTCCCATATTCTCTGTACATGTCCCGCCCTCGGAAGAAAAAGAGGACTTTCCTTGGCTCACCCTTCCTTAATGGATTAAGCGAGCTGCAAAATATTGGTGCTCCTAACCTCTGTCGCTTTATCAAAAGCTCAAAATGGCTTAAAATGGCCTGAACTTTGTTCCAACACTACATAGGATGGCATCACAATGTGCCCAATGTCGGGCTTAAGTGGGCAGCCATTTTAACCTGACCTAACGACCACTTCAGTGCTGGGATGGCGAGCGCTGTCTCCAAACAAGAAGACAACTTACTTTGTATGAATCATCGTTGCTGGTTGGTCAGCTGATGGGATTCATCAAATAATAAAACTGGTATCGCAATTTTTGCAATTAGGTTTGATAGTAAGTTAGTTAGTCATCTTTAGCCCTGGTTTTAAAAATCCGCACCATATAATTGTAGGTCTTTGACGGTTAAAAATGTATGCTACAATAGTTTCCTTCCATTTCTTGTGAACATTTAATGAAGTTTAATTTTTATAAAAATTATATAACTCAAAAATCAATAGTTTTCGAGCTAATCATGAAAAACTAAATTTTATCCCTTTTAACCCCCCTAAAAAACCACACCAGGTGAAATTTACATTACATAGCCTGTCGTACATCATAACAAAGATGCCCACAACAATTCTTCTTTATCAGTTATAAATAAAACAAACTAAGTACTCTCACATTTTACAATAATAACAATAAAAAGCCAATATCCCCGAGAATATTCCTTAGTTAAACCAGAAAGGTAGATTTTTTATGCTATCCACCAAAATTTAATTCCAAAATAACACCGTTAAGAAAATCCAACACTAAAGCAGACATTGATAGGATAAAAGAAAGGTGGAGAGAATATTTTCAGAACTTATTGAACCCTAATCCCATACTAAACGAGGATCCACAGATAGAGGCGTTTGTATTTCCTCAAGATAATATATCAATAAAACCACAGGACTGGATAAGGTACGTCAAGCTGTAAACAGGCAAATAAGCAACAAATCGCAAGGCCCCGATGGAATAGCTGCTGAGCTGCTAAATGAAGGAGGACTACAACTATTACGGGGCTTACACGTGTGGATAAGCAAGGCCAACACGAGCAAGGATGGAAGTCAAGCAAAAAAGAACCGTAGATAAGCTTCGCAGAAAGAAGAAATAATATCGAAACAGGAGGATCCTCAAGATACAGGAAAACTTCAATGACTATCAAGGCTCGTAATAGTTGTAGTCCTCCTTCCTTTAGCAGTTATTCCATCGGGGCCTCGCTATTTGTTGCTTTTTGCCATTTTACAGCTTGACGTACCTCATCTAGTGCTGGTGGCGTGCGTGCTTTTAAAAGTTACTACAAATTATGCAAAACCCGTTTTTACCCGATGTCTGTACAAAAAACACCCGGTAGAAATTGGAATAAGTACGATATTGCGAGAAATTGTTTATATAAATAAACTGTCTCTTCCCTCAAATATTAAGGCACATGCAAATATACATATATTATTTATACAAAAATTACTTTTAGTTACGTTAACCGGGCAATATAAAGATAAAGAACCCAGTTATGCAAACTAAAGAAAAAAAATATCAAATCTATTAGATAACCTTGTGATATTATTTACCTGAATGAATGTGTCATTTATAATAATGCCATAGGCAAACCACTGTAAGGAGACAATAAACGAGGCTGATATTAGTGGCAAGGGAAGACTTTCTGTGTTCTTAACACGTATTACATGAACTAACATCGTCAGTGGTGCACCAAAAAATAATACTGTTACTATACAGCAAATATATCCTAAAAAAGATTAAAGCCATTACGGTCTGATATATGAGTGTTAATAACATACCCATTATTTCTACTGCTTTCTTTCGGTCGTCCTCATATTTCGTATATATAATAGCTGTCATTAAGAATATAAACGCTGTGGCAAATTGACGAACGTAAGCCTTTTTGTTTACGGTGAAAATATAATAAGTTATTGTATATAGGAACATCAACGATGTTCCTACTATATTTACCATAACAACTATTTTTTCACCTGTAACAAACCCATAACGCAACCACAGACTGCAACTAAATGTAATATAATTAATTTAATTAAAGATTTTCATTTCAGATAAGAAATTTGCTTACGACAGAAACCCGCAAACAAATGGGAATCCGGATGATTCTCCCGTACTTTTCTTTTGAATGTATTTTCTGCATACCAAACTACCAATTAAACAATTTATTTTAAATTACTATTAGAAAGCAAACTCATTATTATCATACACTCCAGTTAAAAATTGTAAAATTGTTGTTATTACGGCTGAGGTTTCCAAAATGGATACATAAGACGGAGGCATTCTAAAAATTTGTTTGGGGCCCTGTTATGACACGTAAATTATTCGTCGCTTGACGTGCTACTGGCTGAGGCCTAATTACCGATTATTTCTCACAAATTGATACATTGCATCGTAACCGGATATCCTTTATGATATTTTCTAACGTTGTCGACTGATAAGCAATAATTTCATTTGAGGTTATATTATATTTATTTACAAGGAACAATCACATCACCTTGTAAACACAGTTATTTGACGTGTTAAAAACTTTCAATTTAATTCGGTAGATGGCAGAAATATTGTATTTAATGACATGAACACCTGGCAAGGCTGTGCATTTTGAAAAATTCAAAAAATGTAACTAGATAAAATATTTTAGAGTAATTCATGATTTAATTGGTTAATAAGAGGATTTTGAAATTTTAGTTGGGTATTCTGAATGCCATTGTGAGTGATAATAGTGAATTTTAAAGATTTTGTGTGTAATTCAAACTAAAATCTTAATAATATTGTTACGTTTTTACGGCTTAACGGATTCGTAGGATTAATTAAGGAATACACTTTTTAATTATCCACACAATAATTTATTTATTACAAACGAAACACAATCTAATTACAAACACAATTCTTACAGTTCACTATAATCACTTTAAATTTAATAACTCGCACTATTAAATTCTATCTATCGCTTTATGGTTCACTTTTAAGTCACCTATTTTTACTGTTCTCACTTTAGAACACTTTTATCGCCTTTCCAATCAAAACTGACTCTCTCAGCGCCTGCAAGCCGCTTTTATATCCAAGCTCCACCTTTATTTAACTTCTGGAACCTTCTCGAGTCCTTTTTCTCGAGCCTAGTGGTATGTTCTTTTCTTTTCGTCCAGAAGCTTGAAGCTGTCTTCACTTATCGCGCGTTCCAATTTTAGTTTAGGGCCTGTGTGAATTCAATGACTAAAATTTAGTGTCGATAATACAGTATTTAGTCTTTGGGCGAGGAGACTAAATTTTTTGACAGTTGACTAAATTGATTTTGAATTTGTTTCAAAATAGCTAAATACAACTGAAAATAAAGTGGAGAAATAATGTTTGTTGTCAATAATGATATCTTCTACATCAATATATTTAGCTGCTTACTGTATAAAAAGCATTTACAATTATAAAAGTAAAAATTATTGTCAATTGAGTTTAGTCATCTAGTGAATTCACACAGAAATTTCCCACATTAACGACAAAAACTGCAAAATTTAGTTTAGTCATCAATTTAGGGTCTGTGCCAAAATAGCAATTCAAATGTCAATTTGTATGGAAAACCCATTTCAATTGGTAAATTTGATTTTCGGCGGTTTGCGTCTATGGAAATGCTTGAATTAATATTGTGATGATTATGCGCCATCTGTTTGTCGAGAGGATGAATCAACGATTCTCGGTTGTTGTCTGAATTAAGAATTTATGTACTAAACTAACGAGCTATAAGCGAAGACAACTTCAAGCTGGTCGAAACTAAAAGAAATATAGAACATACCACAAGGAACCAGAAAACGAAGGTTCCAGAAAGTAGACAAAGGTGGAGCTGCCTATATAAAAGCGCCTGGCAGCCGCTATCGAGTCAGTTTTGATTATAAAGGCGATACAAGTGTTTTAAAGTGAGAACAGTGAAAAGTAGTGAAATAAAAAGCGATAATTAGAATTGAATAGTGCGAAATATTAAATTTGCTAGTGATTATAGTGAACTGTAAGAATTGTGTTAGTAATTAAATTGTGTTTTGGTTTGTGATAAATAAATTATTGTGTGGATTATTAGAAAGTGTATTCCTTAATTAATCCTACGAATCCGTTAAGCCGTAAAAACGTAAAAACGTAACAATTGGTGTCAGAAGTGGGATTAATTAAGAGATAAGTGAAATAAGTGAACTTGAACAATAATTGTGATTGGAATTTAAATTTTGTGCGTGAGAAATAAGGACTTATTAATAAAATGGGTCGAAAGCTAGTGGATTTGCGCACTGTAGAGTTAAAAAAAGAATTAAGCAAACGTTCGTTGTCAACGGTGGGGGCTAAAAGTTCCCTAACCGCCCTGCTTCGAGAAGCTATGGTGAACGAGGGGAAAGATCCTGAAACCTACATGTTTGAAGGCGAAGTAGAAGCAGAGCCAGAAGAGGCGACAGTGAGTATGGCAGAACTTCTTAAGACATTGATGGTGATGAAAGAAGCGCAAGAACGGTCTTCAGCAGAGATGAAGGAAGCGCAAGAACGTGCGACAACAGAGATCAAGTCGGAAGTGTTGGCGTTAAAAGATGAACAGAAACTGTTAGCAGTAGCTCATGAACGCTCGTTAGCAGAACTCAAAGAGTCTATGGAAGAGCAGAAGAACCAGCTGGAGCAGAAAATCGAATCATTCTCCCTTTCTGTCGACAACAAGCTAGATAACATGAAAGAAAATGTAAGGAATGATCTGGAAAATCTCGAATCTTCCATCAAGGCAAACGTAAGGAATGATCTAGAAAAACTCGAAATTGAACTAGAAAACGTCAGAGCCGATCTAGAAAGAGTAAAGATTCACCACCCAGCGACGGCATCTCATGAAGTCATCGGAGTTAGGAAACTACAGCCTCCAACTTTCGACGGGCAAAGCCCATGGCCTACTTATAAGCTTCAATTCGAAGCGGCAGCAGCAGGCAATTTCTGGACTGAGGAGGAGAAAGCAACGGCCTTAACGTTGTCACTAAGGGGCACAGCAGCAGAAATATTGCAGTCAATACCAGCAGAACATCGCAACAGCTACGGGTTCTTAGTTCAAGCGCTGGAAATGCGTTACGGTGACCAGCACATGCAAGAGGTTTATCGACTTCAACTTCGCAATCGACTTCAAAAGCCAGGAGAAACTTTACAACAACTATGCGCCGATATCGAGAGGTTAGTGCATCTGGCTTATCCTAGCTTCGGCCAAGACTACATCAATGAAATAGCAAGAGAGGCTCTTCTTAACTCATTTACCGACCGGGACCTACAACAAGCGGCCAGATTGGCTGGAAAGAAGACTACAGCAGAAGTTCTGGCATATGCTCTGGCATACGAGGCAGCGAAGCAAGCAACAAGGAATACGGTCCACCTCAGGGGAATCAATATGACTGAGAACATTTGCCATCGAGTCAACACCTCGGAAGTACGTCGTCGTCTACGATGCTGGAACTGTGGCGAGCCGGGCCATTTACAAAGGAGTTGCCGAAAGCGAAGGAGAGTGGAATCGCCAGGGAGTAGGAGTGGCTCAACATGCTGTGAAAAATGTGGACAACGGCAGAAAGGCGACCGGAGGGAGTTAGTGGGGAAAATGGAGACCCCTGATGTCATCGTCAACATCACCCAACTGCAGCGTGGCAACAACAGCCTTGTCATCGAGGGGAAAGTTGGTGATGAACAATACACAATTACAGGTGCTTCAAGATCTGTCATCAGGGCTGATTTGGTCGGTAGAAAGTGGCTGAAAAGCGCGGACCAGTACATCCTGAAAACTGTAACAGGAGAGCCAGTGAAATTACATGGGGAAACAATGATGGACGTGGTACTCGGCGACATTAAGTTTACACATTCGTTCCTGGTAGCTGACATAGTAGACGAGTGTATTCTTGGTTTGGACTTTATGACAACACACGGAATACTATTGGACCTTGGAGAATTGATGATGAAACACCGCAACCGGGGAATTCCAATGGATACTGCACTGTCCCGGCGACCATGCGAACCAGGTTTTAAGTATCGTTGGCGTATTGAGGAAAAGTGTCGAAAGACGACTGCTGAGCCAAGCATAAAATATGAGGACCAAGGAATTCGAGATGCGCAACGCGACGACCCGGACATTTCTGCGATTTTGTCATGGAAAGAACACAACGAGAAGCCTAAATGGAAAGACATCGCAGAGAGAAGTGAAATCCTGAAGAGCTATTGGGCCCAATGGGATTCATTGCATATCGAAGTAGGAGTATTGAAGCGCAAATGGGAAACAGCTGATGGTACCTCTCATCGAATGCAGGTGCTGGTCCCTCGTGCTGGAATAACAGATATTCTCGAGGAATGTCATAATAGCCCGTCAGGAGGACATTTGGGAGTCAACAAAACTCTGGCAAAAGCAAAGGAGCGATTCTATTGGCTTCATATGCGGGCGGATGTTACGAACTGGTGTCGTAAATGTGCAGTTTGTGCCGGCAGTAAGGGCCCTCGAGTCAGAGCGAAAGAAGAAACGCGACAATACAACGTTGGGACCTCAGTTGAGAAAATCGGAAGGGAGAATCCTAAGACGACCAGTGATAGGATGAAACCAAGGTACGACCTCCGAGCAAACTGTAGCGGATACCAGGAAGGTGATCTCGTTTGGCTATTCAACCCTCGAAGACGGAAAGGCAAGTCTCCGAAACTTCAGCGTCAGTGGGAGGGGCCCTATAAAATCCTAGCACGGATCAACGATGTGGTCTACAGGATTCAACAAGGACCCAAAGCAAAGAAGAAGATTGTGCACATAGACAGGCTGTGCCCATATCATCAGCCGGATCCAGGATGGACAACTGTTCGGGACGAACAGTCCTAAGAAGGGGGCAATGCGATGATTATGCGCCATCTGTTTGTCGAGAGGATGAATCAACGACTTTCGGTTGTTGTCTGAACTAAGAATTTATGTACTAAACTAACGAGCGATAAGCGAAGACAACTTCAAGCTGGTCGAAACTAAAAGAAATATAGAACATACCACAAGGAACCAGAAAACGAAGGTTCCAGAAAGTAGACAAAGGTGGAGCTGCCTATATAAAAGCGCCTGGCAGCCGCTATCGAGTCAGTTTTGATTATAAAGGCGATACAAGTGTTTTAAAGTGAGAACAGTGAAAAGTAGTGAAATAAAAAGCGATAATTAGAATTGAATAGTGCGAAATATTAAATTTGCTAGTGATTATAGTGAACTGTAAGAATTGTGTTAGTAATTAAATTGTGTTTTGGTTTGTGATAAATAAATTATTGTGTGGATTATTAGAAAGTGTATTCCTTAATTAATCCTACGAATCCGTTAAGCCGTAAAAACGTAACAATATAAACATTTCAGTTTTTACTTTAATCAAGTCAGCCGTTAAATAAATTTAAAAAAGTAAACAAGTAATAACAATAAATTATGGGAAAAAGGAAAAGCAAAGAAGATTTTACTTAAAATAATAAATTTGTTGTTTCGCTAAACGGAGATGACAAATGTTTAAAGAAAAATATTATGCAAACAAAATCTTGCTCTGAATTTTTTTCCACCCAAATATGCTTGTCTGATATCTTAATATCAACTGGAAAACACGAAATAAAAGTAAAAATATAAAAACAAAACATAACTGGAAACCAGTTATTAATTATTTATGGTTTTAAACACTCGCAAGCAGACATCATTTTAGTACAATACTTTTAGTTTTGCAGGAAGAAACTAAAAAAATATTGCAATTAGGGATAACGCTCAATCATTCATTTACAAGAAGAAGAATAAACAATCTAACAATCTAATCTAAAATAATAAAATATTAAAAATTTTCAACAAATGTTTGATTTGTCGTCCATTTTTACTGAATTTTTTAAGTGTCATTGAAATGTGTGAATTGGGATTTTGGCACACTTTAGAATATCGAAGGGCCTTGGGAAATGAGAAAAATTCGAAATGGTATTTTGGCAAACGGCTTTAGTCACAATTCACACAGTCCCTTAGTACATAAATCATTAGTTCAGACATCAACCAGAGTTGTTATCGACAATCGTTGATTATGCTTTTTCACAAACAGATGGCGCATAAATCATCACAATATTGTGATGATTTATGCGCCATCTGTTTGTGAAAAAGTATAATCAACGATTGTCGGTAACAACTCTGGTTGATGTCTGAACTAATGATGTATGTACTAAACATTTACCTAGTTTATAGCTACTCCCAAAATAATTCGAATTAGGGATCATCCAAAATTCTTTACCCTATAAACGAGGTAATTCGAATTGCGGCTTAAACCGAAGTGTTTCGGCTTAAGCCATAGTTATAAGAATGCATTTGTAAGAACCCGATTTGTAAGAAATACCCGTTTATACGCTAATTCGAAATTTCGACGTAACTTTGAGTTAAATCGATTTAATATTTCTGCTATAAACTAGGTAATTGATTATAGACTAAGGCCGTTTGCCAAAATACCATTTCGAATTTTTCTCATTTCCCAAGGCACTTTGATATTCTAAAGTGTGCCAAAATCCCAATTCACTCATTTCAATGACAGTTAAAAAATTCAGTTAAAATGGACGAAGACGCAAACATTTGTTGAAAATTTTTAATATTTTATTATTTTAGATTAGATTGTTTATTCTTTTTTAACCGACTTCAAAAAAAGAGGAGGTTACTCAATTCGACGTGTAGGTATTTTGTGGTCCTGTTCACGCATAACTTTGTAACTCAATATCTTTTTTGCTTTTTTTTTGGTTAATTTGAAAGGGGAGTTTTCCTCGGTGGTCCCGTTAAATTTTTTCTAAATTCTGATAACGGAGTTAGGCATAAAAAACTGTTAAAATTGGTTCAACCTCAACATTTCATAGGCACCGAACAAATTACTTTATTGTTGTAAATCTGGTAGCAGGCCGATGGGGGAGTGGGTAGAGCGTCGGATCCTCGATTCAGCGTAGTATGGCGTTTGCAGGTTCGATCCCTGGTCGGGGCAGGCCGGTTGTTTTCTTTTTCTCTTTTTCTTCTTTCTGAAATGATTTATTAACATATTGGTCAGCGGCCGATAGTACTTGACATAGCGCAAAGGGCTAGAGAGAAGTATTCTTGTCTGTGGGGTACTGTAAACAAACGTTGAACTTGATTTTGACCCACTTCCATATAGGCGATCAACTGCAAATTTTACACATACGTATAGTTTGCATGACAATACAATCTGATCATTTTGTAAAAAAATCAAGATGGCGGTTCCAAGATGGCAGTCGAATTTTGCGATTGGGCTCCCCGACCTCCGAAATGGGTATCAAATGGAAGGGTGTGACAAGTAAAACACACTTCGCTATGTGGCGTCATTCAAAACCCAAAATGGCGGCCAACTAGTGCTGTGTCGTTCGCGAACGATCCGTTCGTTCTGAACGGAACAGCGTACTGAGCCAAATGAACTGGTTCACTAAGTAGTACATGTTCCGTTCTTTCGTTCAATGGTACTGCACTGGTTCAGTGGTACCAAGAACGGAAAGAACCAAATGTACGGGTCTCTAATGAAAAGACCTGAACTGGAATGATCTGAAAAAGAGCGAATGAATTAATGAATGATGCATACATAAGGAGCGAGATATCTTTCTCAAAGAACTTTTTTGGTTGTATTGTTGATGATATTATTCAAGATGTGAGAAATTTGGAATTTCTCTCTAAGAAATTTTAATTGGAAAAAGACATTTTGAAATAGAAGAGAGTTGAGAAAATTTTATGAAGAACATTTAAGATTTAGGGAGAATTCTAATTAGATATACATATAATACAAATTTAAATTATTATTCGACCGTAGGAAGATTATATAAAATTTAACGAAAAGGGGAATTTAAAGGAAATAGGATTGTTTTAATTTTATTTGAATAAAATAAGGGATATCTTAAGGTAAGTTAATTAGTTGAAACTGAAAGTTTGATTTTAGTAGGAAATTCATTGATTCTTATCACTAGCAAGAATTATGTTTAGTATTTTATTGAAATATATATGTTTGTTCGTAGTTGTGTTTTAGGGCACTCCATGTTTTGACGTTTTCACCATATTTAAGGCCAATGAACCAAAAGAACCGAATGAACGGATCTTTTGAATGGTTCTTTTTAGTGAGCGGAACCAAAATAACCAGTACACTGAAAAGAGCCATTTTGCCCACCACTACGGCCAACACAAAATGGCGGCTTACTTTTTCTTTACAACGTCCTTGTTATGGGTATCAAATGAAAGTATATGACGAGTATAGTACAGTAAGCTATCGACTTCACAATAAATATTTCTTTTAATTTCCCCCGGAGAATTTTGTTTCATATTGTTACGTTTTTACGGCTTAACGGATTCGTAGGATTAATTAAGGAATACACTTTTTAATTATCCACAATAATTTATTTATTACAAACCAAACACAATTTAAAAATAAACACAATTCTTAGAGTTCACTATAATCACTAGCAAATTTAATATTTCGCACTATTCAATTCTAATTATCGCTTTTTATTTCACTATAAATCACCACTTTTCACTTTGGAACACTTGTATCGCCTTTATAATCAAAACTGACTCGATAGCGGCTGCCAGGCGCTTTTATATAGGCAGCTCCACCTTTGTCTACTTTCTGGAACCTTCGTTTTCTGGTTCCTTGTGGTAGGTTCTCTTATTTCCTTAAGTTTCGACCAGCTTGAAGTTGTCTTCGCTTATCGCTCGTTAGTTTAGTACATAAATTCTTTATTCAGACAACAACCGAAAATCGTTGATTTATCCTCTCGACAAACAGATGGCGCATAATCATCACATTGCCCCCTTCTTAGGACTGTTCGTCCCGAACAGTTGTCCATCCTGGATCCGGCTGATGATATGGACACAGCCTGTCTATGTGCACAATCTTCTTCTTTGCTTTGGGTCCTTGTTGAATCCTGTAGACCACATCGTTGATCCGTGTTAGGATTTTATAGGGCCCCTCCCACTGACGCTGAAGTTTCGGAGACTTGCCTTTCCGTCTTCGAGGGTTGAACAGCCAAACGAGGTCACCTTCCTCGAATCCGCTACAGTTTGCTCGGAGGTCGTACCTTGGTTTCATCCTGTCACTGGCCGTCTTAGGATTCTCCCCTGAGATTTTGTCAACTGAGGCTCCAACGTGGTGTTGTCTTATTTCTCCTTTCGCTCTTACTCGAGGACCCTTGCTGCCGGCACAAGCTGTGCATTTGCGACACCAATTCGTAACATCCTCCCGCATGTGAAGCCAATAGAATCTCTCCTTTATTTTTGACAGAGTTTTGTTGACTCCCAAATGTTCTCCTGACGGGCTATTATGACACTCCTCGAGAATATCTGTTATTCCAGCACGAGGGACTAACACCTGCATTCGATGAGAGGTACCATCAGCTGTTTCCCATTTGCGCTTCAATACTCCTCCTTCGATATGCAATGAATCCCATTGGGCCCAATAGCTCTTCAGGATTTCACTTCTCTCTGCGATGTCTTTCCATTTAGGCTTCTCGTTGTGTTCTTTCCATGACAAAATCGCAGAAATGTCCGGATCGTCGCGTTGCGCATCTCGAATTCCTTGGTCCTCATATTTTATGCTTGGCTCCGCAGTCGTCTTTTGACACTTTTCCTCAATACGCCAACGATACTTAAAACCTGGTTCGCATGGTCGCCGGGACAGTGCAGTATCCATTGGAATTCCCCTGTTGCGGTGTTTCATCATCAATTCTCCAAGGTCCAATAGTATTCCGTGTGTTGTCATAAAGTCCAAACCAAGAATACACTCGTCAACTATGTCAGCTACCAGGAACGCATGTGTAAACTTAATGTCGCCGAGTACCACGTCCATCATTGTTTCCCCATGTAATTTCACTGGTTCTCCTGTTACAGTTTTCAGAATGTACTGGTCCGCGTTTTTCAGCCACTTTCTACCGACCAAATCAGTCCTGATGACAGATCCTGAAGCACCTGTATCCACGGTAATTGTGTATTGTTCATCGCCAACTTTCCCCTCGATGACAAGGCTGTTGTTGCCACGCTGCAGTTGGGTGATGTTGACGATAACATCAGGGGTCTCTGTTCCGGAAGAAGCCACTAAAAGAGAAGAACCAATTTATAAATTACAGATCTTTATTAAATTAACTCTCACAATAGATACATACCCAAGGATGCCAGCGTCCAACCATCTTCCAATCGGGGATACAAGCTGTGGAGAAGGAAGAAAATACATACACTTACCATCGGCGTCCATCTATCTAAACCAGAGAAACTGCACTTCATATTAATTCTTCATATTAGATTTTTTATTAGATTATATGTATAGGATCACATGAATTAATTATTGTTAATATTATTTTGATTGAATTAATTTGCCACTGGTTGTAATTAACTTAAATAGATTTCTGTCCTTAAAACACTGAAAACTATTCTTGTTTACACTTTTATAGAACATGTAACTAAAATGTCAAATGTCAGCTACAGTTTGACAAGTGTAGCTTAATGTTGTATACAATCGCAGCATATCGCGTCCATATCACCTAGAGTTGCTTTGCATGCCGTCGGGAATCGGTTGACGATGCAGATGGAGAAATTTCCCCTCAACGAAGTGAAGCGAAGGACAAGGACAAAAAGGTCAAGAGAAAACTGTCGGTTGCGGACAGTATGGTTGCGGCACAAAATTCACTTTCCGTTGACCCATCAAAGGAACGAGATCAAGAACCAGCAAAGCAGCTCTGGGTGAGTGCGAATTTTTTCATTTTCATATATTGCATTTAGCTAGATTGAACTTTGATATTTTAGAAGTATAGTGCAAATTATAACATTTTTATATTAAATCTAAGCATAATGAAATTTTGACTTTCTTTTCCAAGAATAACTTTTATAAAATTAAAGATTGCGATTCGAAATACAGTGATAAATTGAAAATAGTGCTTTAGTTTATTTGATGCAAAATGAGAATCGGTTTATTTTTCTTTTGTTTGAGCTAGTTCGAAACATGGTCCTTCGAGCCGGATATTTATGAGTGAAAATCGGAAATTATGGTGAAAAAATTCGTATTTTTTGGTCGATTTGTGCATAAAATTAGTAATTGGCAGCGGAAAGTCAGCGGAAAACCTGTAATGTGTTCGTTCACGAACAACTTATAAGTTGTTCATATTTAAAATACAGTGAAAATTACGTTCCTTCGGTCACGGAAAACTTATAAGCGGTATTCAAAAACAGTGAAAAATATTCAATCGGTAACGGAAAACTTATAAGCGGTATTCAAAACCAGTGAAAAATATTCAATCGGTAACGGAAAACTTATAAGCGGTATTAAAAACAGTGAAAATTATTCAATCGGTAACGGAAAATGTCCAAACGGTAGTCATTAACAGTGAAAATTACATACATTTAATCGGTAACGGAAAATCTAAGCGGTATTTAAAACCTGTGAACAATACATTTCGTCGGTAACGGAAATTTTCTAAACAGTGTTCAGTGAAAGAAATATAGGGGTGATATCTTGAGAACAACATAGTAGCAGAACAAAGAACCCAGGAAAAGAAAAGGATTGAAAATATAGTGATGACACCTTGAGAACAACATATTAGCAGAACAAGGACCCAAAGAAAAGAAAAGGATTGAGTGAGTACGTTTAAACAATAAAAAACTTTAATTTTGAAAATATCAAACTTTATTATTAAATTTTTACACAACAAAATAATTCAACTAATAAAAAATAAAGTTAAGTGAAAATAAATTGCTTGAAGTGAAGTTTTATTATTGTTCTCTGAGCCCCTGTAAATCAAATTTTCATCACTTAAAATTTATTTTGGAAAATCCATTTCGAACCTGGAAATTTAGTGAAATTAGAATTCATTTTGGAAAATCCTAGTTTGAACTTTGAAATTAATTAATCGGAAAATTAACGTTGAATAAAATCTAGTTTCGAACTTTGAACTTTAGTGAAATTAGAATTCATTTTGGAAAATCCTAGCTTGAACTTTGAAATTAATTAATCGGAAAATTAACGTTGAATAAAATCTAGTTTCGAACTTTGAACTTTAGTGAAATTAGAATTCATTTTGGAAAATCCTAGTGTGAACTTTGAAATTAATTAATCGGAAAATTGACGTGAAGAAAATACATTTCGAACGTTGAACTTTAAGGTACTTGAAGAACTGAACGTTCAAATGAACGAAATCTAAAAAAAAATTTTAACTGCGGGAGACTTAATTCACCCCGCTGATAATGTCATCTTTTACTAATTCGGGGATGGCGAATTCAATAAAAATAAAATCAACCCCCTAACTTTATCGTAAACTACCCCTAGGACAACCCTTATTACTAAAATTGAGTGTTCCGCATTTACTTATGAAATCACCCCGCCAATTTTTTGTGTATTATAATCCCTTAGTGTAAGCTATTTTTTGAGCCCAACATGAACCGAATCGGACCTGCGGAACCCACCCCCTCAGCAACCCCTAAAATAAAAAAATTTGTTTAAGCCCAAAATAAGGCTCCACCGCGCCAATTTTTAATGAAGATGCAAATACTATATAAAACACAATTTTTAGAAAATATTTCAACCCCCTCCGGCACCGGAAACTACCCCTGTCACAAGGGGGTGGAAATCAAATTATTTAATTTCACCCCTGAACTTCATTTCACCCCGCCAATTTTTGGTGCACAAATAGCCACTACTGCAAGCTATTTTTTGAGCCCAACATGAGCCGAATCGGACCTGCGGAGACCACCCCCTCAGCAACCCCTAAACTTTAATTATTTATTTTCGGTCCAAAATAAGCCTCCACCGCGCCAATTTTTAATGAAGATGCAAATACTATTCACAAGACAATTTTTAGAAAAAATTCTAACCCCCTCCGGCATCGGAATCTACCCCTGTCACAAGGGGGTGGAAATAAGATTATTTAATTTCACCCCTGAACTTCATTTCACCCCGCCAATTTTTGGTGCACAAATAGCCACTACTATAAGCTATTATTTGAGCCCAACATGAGCCGAATCGGACCTGCGGAAACCACCCTCCCCAGCCACCCCTAAACTTTAATTATTTTTTTCAAGTCCAAAATAAGGCTCCACTGCGCCAATTTTTGATGAACATTCATCTGCTAATTATAACACAATTTTTAGAAAAAATTCCAACCCCCTCCGGCATAGGAAACTACCCCTGCCCCAAGGGGGTGGAAATCAAATTTTTTAATTTCACCCCTGAACTTCATTTCACCCCGCCAGTTTTTGGTGCACAAATAGCCACTACTATAAGCTATTATTTGAGCCCAACATGAGCCGAATCGGACCTGCGGAAACCACCCTCCCCAGCCACCCCTAAAGTAAAATTATTTTTTTCAAGTCCAAAATAAGGCTCCACTGCGCCAATTTTTGATGAACATTCATCTACTAATTATAACACAATTTTTAGAAAAAATTCCCATCCCCTCCGGCATAGGAAACTACCCCTGCCCCAAGGGGGTGGAAATCAAATTATTTAATTTCACCCCTGAACTTCATTTCACCCCGCCAATTTTTGGTGCACAAATAGCCACTACTATAAGCTATTATTTGAGCCCAACATGAGCCGAATCGGACCTGCGGAAACCACCCTCCCCAGCCACCCCTAAAGTAAAATTATTTTTTTCAAGTCCAAAATAAGGCTCCACTGCGCCAATTTTTGATGAACATTCATCTACTAATTATAACACAATTTTTAGAAAAAATTCCAACCCCCTCCGGCATCGGAAACTACCCCTGCCCCAAGGGGGTGGAAATCAAATTATTTAATTTCATCCCTGAACTTCATTTCACCCCGCCAATTTTTGGTGCACAAATAGCCACTACTATAAGCTATTATTTGAGCCCAACATGACCCGAATCGGACCTGCGGAAACCACCCTCCCCAGCCACCCCTAAAGTAAAATTATTTTTTTCAAGTCCAAAATAAGGCTCCACCGCGCCAATTTTTGATGAACATTCATCTGCTAATTATAACACAATTTTTAGAAAAAATTCCAACCCCCTCCGGCATAGGAAACTACCCCTGCCCCAAGGGGGTGGAAATCAAATTATTTAATTTCACCCCTGAACTTCATTTCACCCCGCCAGTTTTTGGTGCACAAATAGCCACTACTATAAGCTATTATTTGAGCCCAACATGAGCCGAATCGGACCTGCGGAAACCACCCTCCCCAGCCACCCCTAAACTTTAATTATTTTTTTCAAGTCCAAAATAAGGCTCCACTGCGCCAATTTTTGATGAACATTCATCTACTAATTATAACACAATTTTTAGAAAAAATTCCAACCCCCTCCGGCATCGGAAACTACCCCTGCCCCAAGGGGGTGGAAATCAAATTATTTAATTTCACCCCTGAACTTCATTTCACCCCGCCAATTTTTGGTGCACAAATAGCCACTACTATAAGCTATTATTTGAGCCCAACATGAGCCGAATCGGACCTGCGGAGACCACCCTCCCCAGCCACCCCTAAACTTTAATTATTTTTTTCAAGTCCAAAATAAGGCTCCACCGCGCCAATTTTTAATGAACATTTATCTACTAATTATAACACAATTTTTAGAAAAAATTCCCATCCCCTCCGGCATAGGAAACTACCCCTGCCCCAAGGGGGTGGAAATCAAATTATTTAATTTCACCCCTGAACTTCATTTCACCCCGCCAATTTTTGGTACACAAATAGCCAATACTGTAAGGTATTTTTTGAGCCCAACATGAACCGAATCGGACCTGCGGAGACCACCCCCGCAGCAACCCTTAAAGTAAAAATGGTTTTTAAGCCAGAAGAAAACATACACCCCGCCAATTTTTATTGATTATCCACCTACTAATTAAAATACAATTTTTGGCCACCATATTCAAACTACCCCTATCATTAAGGGGTGAAAACTAAATTATTTAATTCCATGCCTAAACTTGTGCATAAATAGCCCTTACTATAAGATATTATTGGACACCAAAACCAACCCGATCGGTTAATCGGATGCCATTCCCCAACAACCCCTAAAGTGAAAATTAGTCCAAAATAAGTTACACACCGCCAATTTTTAATGAACATGCACCTACTGGATGTGAGACAAGTTTTAAAAACCATCTAAACCTACTGCGTCCACCCCCACTATTAGAGGCGAGAACTCAATTATTTAATTTCATACCTGAACTAGAAAATAACCCTTTTTTAATTTCCCACCTAGGTTTTTTTTAGATACCTGTAAAAAAGAAATCACAATTTATAAAACAAAGTAAGGTAACTTCTATTAAAAAATTGTAATAAGAACAAATACATAGTGTAGAATCACTATTTGGTATTCTTGGGCTACTCTATTTGCTAAGGAGACGATCTCTTTCCGGTATTATAATAGAAAGATGAATATCTACCATTATTCTTTACTTGGGCATTATTGATAAGTTTCAACGAAGGCTATTAAGGAATAGTTTAATTAGCGACGGAACGTGTTGTTCTGTTTACGTTAATTGTAAAAAATAATTTGTGTAGTTTGCGTGAGAAAATCTTATGAATGACTAGAATTAAAATTGAATAATTTAATTGTCACCCCTTAGCGATGGGGGTGGTTTTGCGATGCCCGAAGGGGGTGACTATGGTTATTATAAGTAGGTGGAGGTTGATTAAAAATTGGCGGGATGAAACTTATTTTTGCACTTAAAAAAATAATTTTACGTTAGGAGTTGCTGTGGAGGTGGCTTCCGATTCACCGATCGAGTTGGTTTTGGTGTCCACGAATAGCTGATGGTGAGGGGTAATTGTGCACAAAAAATTGGCGGGGTGAATTGAAGTTCAGGGGCAAAATTAAATAATTTAGTTTCACCCCTTAGTTATGGGGTGGTTTCCGATCCCCGAAGGCGAGGTGGAGCTCTATTTTGGACCTAAAATAAATAATTTAACTTTAGGGGTGGCTGCGGAGGGTGGTCTCCGCAGGTCCGATTCGGTTCATGTTGGGCTCAAATAATAGCTTACAGTAGTGGCTATTTGTGCACCAAAAACTGGCGGGGTGAAATGAAGTTCAGGGGTGAAATTAAATAATTTGATTTCCACCCCCTTGGGGCAGGGGTAGTTTCCTATGCCGGAGGGGGTTGGAATTTTTTCTAAAAATTGTGTTATAATTAGTAGATAAATGTTCATTAAAAATTGGCGCGGTGGAGCCTTATTTTGGACTTGAAAAAAATAATTTTACTTTAGGGGTGGCTGGGGAGGGTGGTTTCCGCAGGTCCGATTCGGCTCATGTTGGGCTCAAATAATAGCTTATAGTAGTGGCTATTTGTGCACCAAAAATTGGCGGGGTGAAATGAAGTTCAGGGGTGAAATTAAATAATTTGATTTCCACCCCCTTGGGGCAGGGGTAGTTTCCTATGCCGGAGGGGATGGGAATTTTTTCTAAAAATTGTGTTATAATTAGTAGATGAATGTTCATCAAAAATTGGCGAAGTGGAGCCTTATTTTGGACTTGAAAAAAATAATTTTACTTTAGGGGTGGCTGGGGAGGGTGGTTTCCGCAGGTCCGATTCGGGTCATGTTGGGCTCAAATAATAGCTTATAGTAGTGGCTATTTGTGCACCAAAAATTGGCGGGGTGAAATGAAGTTCAGGGATGAAATTAAATAATTTGATTTCCACCCCCTTGGGGCAGGGGTAGTTTCCTATGCCTGAGGGGATGGGAATTTTTTCTAAAAATTGTGTTATAATTAGTAGATGAATGTTCATCAAAAATTGGCGCAGTGGAGCCTTATTTTGGACTTGAAAAAAATAATTTTACTTTAGGGGTGGCTGGGGAGGGTGGTTTCCGCAGGTCCGATTCGGCTCATGTTGGGCTCAAATAATAGCTTATAGTAGTGGCTATTTGTGCACCAAAAATTGGCGGGGTGAAATGAAGTTCAGGGGTGAAATTAAATAATTTGATTTCCACCCCCTTGGGGCAGGGGTAGTTTCCTATGCCGGAGGGGATGGGAATTTTTTCTAAAAATTGTGTTATAATTAGTAGATGAATGTTCATCAAAAATTGGCGCGGTGGAGCCTTATTTTGGACTTGAAAAAAATAATTTTACTTTAGGGGTGGCTGGGGAGGGTGGTTTCCGCAGGTCCGATTCGGGTCATGTTGGGCTCAAATAATAGCTTATAGTAGTGGCTATTTGTGCACCAAAAACTGGCGGGGTGAAATGAAGTTCAGGGGTGAAATTAAATAATTTGATTTCCACCCCCTTGGGGCAGGGGTAGTTTCCTATGCCGGAGGGGATGGGAATTTTTTCTAAAAATTGTGTTATAATTAGTAGATGAATGTTCATCAAAAATTGGCGCAGTGGAGCCTTATTTTGGACTTGAAAAAAATAATTTTACTTTAGGGGTGGCTGGGGAGGGTGGTTTCCGCAGGTCCGATTCGGTTCATGTTGGGCTCAAATAATAGCTTGCAGTAGTGGCTATTTGTGCACCAAAAATTGGCGGGGTGAAATGAAGTTCAGGGATGAAATTAAATAATTTGATTTCCACCCCCTTGTGACAGGGGTAGTTTCCGGTGCCGGAGGGGGTTGAAATATTTTCTAAAAATTGTGTTTTATATAGTATTTGCATCTTCATTAAAAATTGGCGCGGTGGAGCCTTATTTTGGGCTTAAACAAATTTTTTTATTTTAGGGGTTGCTGAGGGGGTGGGTTCCGCAGGTCCGATTCGGTTCATGTTGGGCTCAAAAAATAGCTTACACTAAGGGATTATAATACACAAAAAATTGGCGGGGTGATTTCATAAGTAAATGCGGCACACTCAATTTTAGTAATAAGGGTTGTCCTAGGGGTAGTTTACGATAAAGTTAGGGGGTTGATTTTATTTTTATTGAATTCGCCATCCCCGAATTAGTAAAAGATGACATTATCAGCGGGGTGAATTAAGTCTCCCGCAGTTAAAATTTTTTTTTAGATTTCGTTCATTTGAACGTTCAGTTCTTCAAGTACCTGAACTTTAGTGAAATTAGAATTTATCTCGGAATAACCTAGTTTGAACTTTGAAATTAATTAATAAGAAACTTGACGTTAAAGAAAATCTAGTTCGAACTTTGAAATTTAGTGAAGTCAGAATTTATTTCGGAAAACTCTAGTTTGTTTGCACTTTGAAATTAATCATTATCTCGGAATAACCTAGTTTGAACTTTGAAATTGATTAATAAGAAAATTGACGTTAAAGAAAATCTAGTTCGAACTTTGAAATTTAGTGAAGTCAGAATTTATTTCGGAAAACTCTAGTTTGTTTGCACTTTGAAATTAATTAATCGGAAACTTACGTTGAAGACAATTCTATGTAAATCTCGAATCGGAATCTATTTTAGAATAATCAAGTTTGACCCTTGGAATTAATTAATCGGAATTCATATCGGAAAAGTTTTTGAACTTTGATCAATCAAAAAAAACATTTTGGAAAGGGTCTAGCTTCGAATTTGATGTGTAGTAAATGTACGTTGGAATTAATTGGATGTATTATGAGAAAATTTGAGTTTGGAGCTTTGTTCTTTAGTGACGTGGAAGAAATTATTGTGGGATAATTAAATTTTGAGTTTTGGAATTTATCGAGGTCGAGTACAACTTATTTTGAATTAAATAAAGTTTGAAAGTTTGGATAGTGAAATAAAATTCAGTTTGGGTCAATCAAGTTTTGGAATTGCGATTAACTATACTTTGTTTATTTACTACAAGGAATTTTGGGTTTTTGAAGTCGAAGTATTGAGTCTGGATTAATAAAGCTTACGTTCGGAAGTTGAAGTCGTACTTCCTATCTGAGTCTGAATTTGGTATGTCTGAGTCTAAGTTGATGATAGGGAATTTTCTGAAATTACAAAACTAACTGGGTATTAAGTAAAACCAAAGGCTGATGTTAGGAGTGTTGGTTTTTGTCGACATAGATCTTTGAACCATTTTCTGCAAATAAATTCATGGTGGGAATTAAAATTTCGTTTCATTAAAACTTCGGAAAGAATTAAGTGGGAAAGGGTTAACAAAACGTGAAGCGATTATATTGGCAAGCATGGAAGTCTTAATTAAAAAACAACACGCACAACGCGAATTGCTACAGAAGTGCATACTAAATACAGGAAAGGCATCTCATGACAAGCGGACCAAATCTTATTATGAAAGGAAGTTGAAACAATTTGAAGACTACTGGATCGATTTCGAGCAGCAACATAAAGAAATCTTATGTCTCGCATATTCTGACGAGGCTTTCGATTCTAGTAAATGCACATATTTCGTGACCAACGTTTACGACCAAATGGAAGAGTATTTTATGGCCAACGTGGACATGCTTGAAAGTAAGATCGAAAAGTTAACACCTCCGGCTCCTGCAGGTCAGGCGAACACGTCGCAAGTAGCAACATCAGGTACCATGCGTGAAGGTAGCACTTTAATGTCAATAAAACTTCCGAAGCTGGCCATCGATAAGTTCCGAGGGGATTACAAAAGATGGACCACCTTTCATGATCTATTCAAGACCATGATCCATGAAAATCGCGGATACGCCCCAGTTCAGAAACTTCAATATCTCAAGCTTCTCCTCGAAGGAGAACCAGAAAACTTGATACGTCATTTACAAATCAGCGACGACAACTATGAACCGGCCTGGGCGCTACTCAAGGAAAGATATGACAATAAACGAGTGTTAATCAATTCTCAGTTAGACTTGTTGTTCAACCAACCAGTCCTAGTAACAGAGACAGCGCAAAATATCCGACAGTTGCTAGATACCACTACAGAATGCACTCTAGCATTGAGTAATTTGAACGTGGATGTAACAACTTGGGATCCCATATTGGTATACTTAGTGGTGAAGCGTCTGCCCTCAGCAACACATCAACTCTGGGAGCAATCATCAATCGACCGAAACGAGTTGCCAAGTTGGAAGTTACTGCAGGAATTTTTGAAAACCCGTTTCAGGACCCTAGAAGCTGTATATCCTAAACGAGCCACGGCTAACAAGACTTTTACAAAAGGTGATCAACTAAATCCACGCGCTAGGACATTCCATGTCACAAACAATTCCTCCTGTCCGGTGTGTCATCAAGAGCACAACATAAGACAATGTTCCAAGTTTTCTTCATACGAGCCACAACAAAAAATGGAAGTGGTCAAATCAAACAGGCTATGTATCAATTGTCTAGGTGGCGGTCATATGGCAGTAAATTGTTCCAGTGCGCGAAAATGCAGAGTATGTAGTCGGCGGCATCATTCCCTGCTTCACAACGTGACGTTTGAGAAACGAGCTCAACAACCAGGTAGTAGGACACCTAACGACGCAACGGTAGGTCCAAGTTATCCCATGGCCGATGTCTTGGCGATTACTACATCAGATAGCTCATCTCCTGATCATATCTGCACAGAGCACCAAGACGAAGCATCGAATCTCCGTTCATTCGTAGTAAATAAGACTCATGTGAAACATGTCCTTCTAGCCACTGCATGGGTGAGAGTTGTCTCACACGATGGAAGGGAACAGGTAGTCCGCGCTGTGATCGACCCAGGGTCTCAACTGTCATTTATCTCTGAATCGGTCAAGCAAGCTTTAAAATTAAAGGGGGAAAACATCGATGCTACAATCGAAGTGTTAGGACGGGAAAAGTTGAAGTGTCCGAAGGTCAGAACGGAATTTTTAATCAAATCATTAAAACCCAACAATTACAGTGTCAAAGTTACCGGACTGGTATGGCCTAAGATAACTGACGTCACACCAGTTCGTGCAACCGGTGTTCTAAATTGGAAGCATCTCCAACACCTAGATCTAGCAGATCCAGACTATCATCTTCCTGGAAAAATAGATCTCTTATTGGGAGCGGATGTTCATGGTAAGATAATAAGACCTGGAGTAATCCTGGGAAAACATGGAAGCCCAACGGCCCAACGAACCACACTAGGGTGGATTTTATCTGGAGAAATGCAGAACCAAGGTCAGCCCAATATCAGACTTCAAACCTTCCATCTACGCTCCGATCTCGACAGACAATTGAAACGGTTCTGGGAAATAGAAGAGGTACCAGAAAGAACATCATGGACAGAGGAAGAAACTGCATGTGAAGAACTATTCCAGAGAACCACAACTCGCTCACCTACTGGACGATACGAAGTTTGCCTACCCTTCAAAGAAACTAGCAAGAATTTTCACTTGGGAAGATCGAGGAACATCGCGATTGCCAGACTGTTACAAATGGAAAGAAGGTTTGCAAGGGACACGAGATTGCAGAAAGACTACTCTAAATGTCTCGAAGAATACGTGGAGTTGGGCCATATGAAAAAGGTTACCACCATGGAAGACGACCACAGACGGGATCTCACTGGAACTGATGTCTACAGCTGCAGCTATTTACCACACCATGGAGTCGTAAAGGAAACTAGCACGACAACCAAACTCCGAGTTGTTTTCGATGCCTCTAGGCAAACAGAGAGTGGTGTTTCTGTCAACGACATGTTGCGCAAGGGACCGATCATACAAGACGAGTTAACAGCCTTATTGATTCGCTGGCGCAAACATCGTATTGCGTTCACGGCAGACTTGGAAAAAATGTACCGACAAATTCGAGTGCGAAATGAGGACACGGAATTTCAACGGATCGTATGGCGGCCTACACCCAATCACCCCATCGAGGATTACAAATTGTCAACGGTGACTTTCGGCACCAAGAGTGCTCCATATTTGGCGACCCGAGTAGTCCAACAATTGGCCTTGGATGAGAAGGAAAAATATCCGAAAGCAGCTGAGATTGCGGTATCTGATTTTTATGTAGACGATCTATTATCTGGTTGTCAATCACTAGATGAAGCTTTAGTATTACAAAAGGAATTATTGCAATTAATGACAGCGGGAGGTTTCTCTCTTCGGAAGTGGGCTTCTAACTGTAAAGAAATGTTACAATCAATACCAGCAAATTATTGTGAAACAAACCCGTTTTGTGACATCTCATACGATGAGGGTATCCGAACATTAGGCACCATCTGGAATCCAGCAACCGACACTCTAGCTTACACATATCAGACCAATCAGGCGTCCATCATATGGACCAAACGGACAATCCTATCGGAAACTGCCAAATTATTCGATCCACTCGGATTGCTGACACCAACCATAATCCAAGCCAAGCTCATCATCCAAACGTTATGGCTTCAAGGGCTTGGTTGGGATGAGGAAATCCCAACTAATCTCCAAAGGGAATGGCTAAAATACAAAGAAAGTTTGTTAGACATTGACAAGCTTAAAATAAGAAGGTGGACACACTACACAAAACAAAGCATAAAAACCGAAGTACACGGATTCTCAGATGCATCAATCAAGGCATATGCAGCGGCGGTCTATCTCTGCATTGAAGATGAACATGGTCATCGCCATTCGACATTACTCGCTGCCAAATCTCGGGTGGCACCATTAAAAACGGTGACATTGCCACGATTAGAGTTATGCGCAGCCACACTACTGGCAAAGCTCATGCGTTATGTAATAACTGCATTAAAGTTAGAAAGGCAACCTACTATGTACGCATGGACCGACTCGGAAATTGTAATCGCCTGGTTACGCGGCCATCCTACCAAGTGGAAAACGTTCATCGCCAATAGGGTGTCGTATATCCATGAAACGCTAGGCAGAAACATCTGGAAGTACATCCCCTCTAAGCAGAACCCGGCGGACTGCGCATCCCGAGGGATGGGACCCACAGAATTACGTGATCATGAATTATGGTGGAGCGGGCCGAATTGGTTATGTGAACCAGAGGAAGCATGGCCTAAAACAAAGAATACCTTGGATACAGAGCTAGAACATAGAAAAATTGTTAATTTGCATGTCACTCTAGCTGACGACAATATGGAGGTCAAATATTCTTCACTCACCAAATTACTGCGGGTAACAGCGTACTGTAAAAGATTTATATTCAATGCCCAAAGATCATCATCCCAACGGAGAACATCATATCTAAAAAATGACGAATTGAAAGTAGCGCTGCAGCATTGGATTTCGCAAGTCCAAGAGCGACATTTCGGTAGCGAAATGAAGGCAATTCGGCATCAAAGATCACTACCCAGGCAGAGCCGTTTACTGAAATTAGCACCATTCGTTGATGAAAATAATATTCTACGCGTGGGAGGAAGACTTCAACATTCGGACTTACCATTTAATGAGAAATTTCCAATAATATTGCCGGACAAATGTCATTTGACCATTCTCATTATTGAAAAGGCGCATCGAGACACCATGCACGGAGGTCCGCAGTTGATGATGCAAGTCTTGGCACAGAACTACTGGATACTTAATGCACGGAACACAATCCGACATCAGATACATAAATGTTTGATTTGTTACAAGCAAAAGGCCATCACACAAACCCAATTAATGGGACAACTTCCAGCTGTTAGACTCCAAGTGACACGACCTTTCACTCACACGGGAGTGGATTATTGCGGACCCTTCGAGTTGAAAACCCATAAAGGCCGGAACCCTAGAAAATATAAGGCGTACGTGGCGCTTTTCGTTTGTATGGTAACCAAAGCAGTTCATCTAGAAGTAGCAACTGACTTAAGTGCTGACGGGTTCATCGCTGCCTTTCGCCGTTTTACATCTCGACGCGGATTATGTGCGAAGCTATATTGTGATTGTGGAACTAACTTCGTGGGTGCCAATCGACTCCTGAAAAGGCAACAGCAGCAATTAGGAAATCAATTCAACGATGAAATCGGATCCATGCTCGAGAACGAGGGAGTAAGCTTCAATTTCATTTCACCATCATCACCCCATTTCGGCGGCCTTTGGGAGGCGGGCGTAAAATCTACAAAATATCACATCAAACGAGTAGTAGGAAAAACATTGCTCACATATGAAGAATTTACAACCGTCCTAATTCAAATCGAAGCCTGCTTGAATTCGCGCCCATTGATGGAAATAAGCTCGGACCCTCGTGACGCCACGGCATTGACACCTGCTCATCTTCTAATCGGAGGAACCTTACAAACAATCCCAGAACCTTCACTTTTGGACGTTCAGATGAATCTTCTGGACAGGTGGCAGTTGATGCAAAGGCTACTACAAAACTTTTGGAAGAGATGGAAATCTGAATATCTGAGCCGCCTGCAACAGCGACCGAAGTGGCTCAACATCCAGGCAAATTTAATTCCAGGGGAATTGGTACTCCTGAAAGAAGATAATTTACCTCCGTCGCAGTGGGCATTAGGAAGAATCTTTGAGGTGTTTCCGGGGGAAGATGGTTTAGTTCGGGTTGTCTCGATACAAATACGCGATAAGGTGTTCAAACGCCCTATCACTAAAGTATGTAAATTGCCGTTCCAAAGAGCCAACGACAATCCAGCCAAAATTTAACAAAAAAAAAAAAAACCTTAATCACACTATTATGTTATCAAATGACTAATTCAAAACAAAACCATCGTCCACACATACCTGAGAATTACACAACCTATGTTATTTCCACATCCAACATCCTGATAGCGAGTCAGGGCGCTATAACCCTTCCTATCTGCACCCCTTATTATTCATTCACAGATTGGCTTAGAGGCATCACCGACATTCCGAAGATGTTAGGACTCCTCATCATTATTGTTGGCATCTTCACTACCAAAATGCCAAGGGGGCGGAGTATGTTCCGGAAGAAGCCACTAAAAGAGAAGAACCAATTTATAAATTACAGATCTTTATTAAATTAACTCTCACAATAGATACATACCCAAGGATGCCAGCGTCCAACCATCTTCCAATCGGGGATACAAGCTGTGGAGAAGGAAGAAAATACATACACTTACCATCGGCGTCCATCTATCTAAACCAGAGAAACTGCACTTCATATTAATTCTTCAGTCTCAATTTTCCCCACCAACTCCCTCCGGTCGCCTTTCTGCCGTTGTCCACATTTTCCACAGCATGTTGAGCCACTCCTACTCCCTGGCGATTCCACTCTCCTTCGCTTTCGGCAACTCCTTTCTAAATGGCCCGGCTCGCCACAGTTCCAGCATCGTAGACGACGACGTACTTCCGAGGTGTTGACTCGATGGCAAATGTTCTCAGTCATATTGATTCCCCTGAGGTGGACCGTATTCCTTGTTGCTTGCTTCGCTGCCTCGTATGCCAGAGCATATGCCAGAACTTCTGCTGTAGTCTTCTTTCCGGCCAATCTGGCTGCCTGTTGTAGATCTCGGTCAGCAAAAGAGTTAAGGAAAGCCTCTCTTGCTACTTCGTTGATGTAGTCTTGGCCGAAGCTAGGATAAGCCAGATGCACTAACCTCTCGATATCGGCGCATAGTTGTTGTAAAGTTTCTCCTGGCTTTTGAAGTCGATTGCGAAGTTGAAGTCGATAAACCTCTTGCATGTGTTGATCACCGTAACGCATTTCCAGCGCTTGAACTAAGAATCCGTAGCTGTTGCGATGTTCTGCTGGTATTGACTGCAATATTTCTGCTGCTGTGCCCCTTAGTGACAACGTTAAAGCCGTTGCTTTTTCCCCCTCAGTCCAGAAATTGCCTGTTGCTGCTGCTTCGAATTGGAGCTTGTAAGTAGACCACGGGCTTTGTCCGTCGAAGGTTGGAGGCTGCAGTTTCCTAACTCCGATGACTTCGTGAGATGCCGTCGCTGGGTGGTGAATCTTTACCCTTTCTAGCTCGGCTCTGACCGTTTCTAGCTCAATCTTCAACTTTTCATCATTTTCCCTCATGGAATTTTCGAGCTTTTCCAGATCATTCTCTACATTTGCTTTAATGGAAGATTCGAGATTTTCCAGCTTTTTGTCAACAGAGAGTGACATTAGTTCGAATTTCTGCTCCATCTGGTTTCTCTGTTCTTCCATAGACTCTCTGAGTTCTGCTAACGAGCGTTCATGAGCTACTGCTAATAATTTCTGTTCATCTTTTAACGCCAACACTTCCGCCTTGATCTCTGTTGTCGCTTCTTTCATCTCTGCTGATGACCGTTCTTGCGCTTCCTTCATCTCTGCTGATGACCGTTCTTGCGCTTCTTTCATCTCGGTTGTCGCTTCCTTCATCTCTGCCGATGCACGTTCTTGCGCTTCCTTCATCTCTGCTGATGTACGTTCTTGCGCCTCCTTCATCACCATCAATGTTTTAAAAAGTTCTGCCATACTCACTGTCGTTTCTTCTGGCTCCGCTTCTACCTTGTCCTCAAACATGTAGGTTTCAGGATCCTTCCCTTCGTTCACCATAGCTTCTCGAAGCAGGGCGGTTAGGGAACTTTTAGCCCCCACCGTTGACAACGAGCGTTTACTTAATTCTTTTTTTAACTCTACAGTGCGCAAATCCACTAGCTTTCGACCCATTTTATTAATAAGTCCTTCTTTCTCACGCACAAAATTTAAATTCCAATCACAATTATTGTTCAAGTTCACTTATTTCACTTATTTCACTTATCTCTTAATAAATCCCACTTCTGACACCAATTGTTACGTTTTTACGGCTTAACGGATTCGTAGGATTAATTAAGGAATACACTTTTTAATTATCCACAATAATTTATTTATTACAAACCAAACACAATTTAAAAATAAACACAATTCTTAGAGTTCACTATAATCACTAGCAAATTTAATATTTCGCACTATTCAATTCTAATTATCGCTTTTTATTTCACTATAAATCACCACTTTTCACTTTGGAACACTTGTATCGCCTTTATAATCAAAACTGACTCGATAGCGGCTGCCAGGCGCTTTTATATAGGCAGCTCCACCTTTGTCTACTTTCTGGAACCTTCGTTTTCTGGTTCCTTGTGGTAGGTTCTCTTATTTCCTTAAGTTTCGACCAGCTTGAAGTTGTCTTCGCTTATCGCTCGTTAGTTTAGTACATAAATTCTTAATTCAGACAACAACCGAAAATCGTTGATTTATCCTCTCGACAAACAGATGGCGCATAATCATCACAATATGCGGCTGTCAGGGAGAATTCGCCTACCGACCGCATGGCGGCTAAAAAGAAGGAATCAGCAGCGAGACGTCAAGATATGATATCCCGCCACTAGCTTAGCACGGCGACTGAGCATTGTTTGTCGCGACGCGTCTTTATATCGTGTAATTAAATCTAAGTTTCTATTGTTGTTAATCATAATAAATAAATAATTATATTTACTATAAATAATCTATGTGGTCTGCCTTTTAATTCCTACGGCAACGCCACATAATTGGTGACCCCAATATTTTAAAACAAAGCGTTGATATGGTAGCAGCAGGCTCTTGAAATTTTCCAAACACGAACACCTAAAATTGCGCCATTTTGGAAAACGAATCCAAAACTTTGGTTTGGACAAGTTGAAGCTGCATTCGGTCTTGCCCGCATTACTTCTGACATGACTAAATATCAGCATGTCATCACACACCTAGATCCCGAAACACTACCATTTATATCGGACATCATGGAAAGACTCCCGGACGAAGGCAAGTATGACACCATTAAAGAACGCCTAATCAGTCAGTTTGACGAAACTAATGAGTCTAAATTACGCCGTATTTTACGAGGAGCTGAATTTGTTGATGACAAACCATCTAACATGCTGCAACGAATGAGGAACCTGGCAGGGACTGAGGTTGGCGACAATATCCTTCGAACACTCTTCTTAGAGCAGCTTCCAGAGCATGTCCGTGGCATATTATCAATCAGCGAAGTCGTCGACTTATCAAAACTCGCCCTTCAGGCTGATAAAATCATGGAAGTTTCTCGACCCAGTATTCTGGCTGTAGACAATAACGGAAATGCAGCTGTAGCAACCGTCGGAAAACCCAAGAATCCTCCAGCGAACGCTGAAGATCTTACGACACAAATCGCAGCTCTAACAAAAAGTTTGGAAGAATTAAATCGTTACGTGAGACGTGACCGAGCTAGATCTCGAAGCAGATCACGAAATTTACAGAAGAACCAAAATGACGACGACGGTCTTTGCTTTTATCATCGACGATTTGGAGAAAGAGCACGTAATTGCCGTCAACCATGCAATTTCAAGAGTAATTCTCAGCCTTTAAACTAGCTGAACCTTCGGGGATGCTAGCGGGTATCTCTGAAGGCAGTTCAACATCCCGTCTACAAGTGCAAGAGAAACAAACTGGTCTCAAATTTCTAGTCGACACAGGTGCTGACGTCTCAGTCATACCAAAGAATAAAATAAAAATTAGGAATAGAATTTTTGCTTCTCAATCAAGAATAAAACTCTTCGCTGCTAACGGTTCTATCATAAATACTTTTGGTACCACGAGAATGACACTGGATTTAGGATTACGACGACGATACGTATGGCCATTTACTGTAGCTGATGTCACCCATCCTATAATAGGCGCTGATTTTTTGAAACATCACGGTTTGTTAGTTGATCTGCGAAACCAACGATTAATCGATGAACAGACCTTACTATCTATATCTGTTCAACTTGTTAGTTCAACACAACCAACAATTTGTACGATTAGCAGGGATCATTCATTCTACGATGTTTTAAAAGACTATCCTAACGTCACAAAACCAGCTGGCTGTAAACCACCACTTCATGGAGTACAACATTACATCACCACCCGAGGTCCTCCGATCGCAGAGCGTGCTCGTCGTCTATCTGGCGAAAAACTTAGAGCAGCAAAAGCCGAGTACGAATACATGATGCAACAGGACTGGTGTTATCGATCAAAAAGTGAATGGTCAAGTCCACTACACCTAGTTGAAAAGAAACTTGGATCTTGGCGCGCCTGCGGAGATTATCGACGGTTAAATCAAGTCACTGTTCCAGATCGTTATCCAATACCACATCTTCGTGACTTCACACATCAACTACGTGATTGTGAAATTTTTACTACTCTGGATTTGGACAGGGCGTATTATCAAATACCCGTCGTGCCAGAAGATCGACCCAAAACTGCTGTAATTACACCATTTGGCCTCTTTGAGTTCAAAGTGATGACCTTTGGATTGTGTAACGCGGCTCAAACCTTCCAACGGCTTATGGATACTATTCTTCGAGGACTGGAATTCTGTCACGTTTATATTGATGATATCCTCATTGCTTCAAAGTCGCGAGAAGAGCACATAAAGCATGTACGAATCATCCTTGGAAAGTTGCAACAGCACGGCCTATCAATTAACCTTCACAAATGCATTTTTGCTCAACCTGAAGTCATTTATCTAGGTTATGCAATATCAAGAAACGGAATAAAACCACCAGCGGATCGAATTGAAGCAATCGTGAAATATCCTAAACCTGAAACCATCGCTAGCCTCCGAAGATTCTTAGGCTCATGGAATTTTTACCGTTTAAACATGCCCAACGCATCAGAAGTCCACGCATCTTTAATCGACCTCACGGTTGGTGCAAAGAAAAACGATAAACGTGCTGTACCATGGACTAGTGAAACAGAAAAAGCCTTTGAAGAGTGTAAAAAACTCCTAGCCAATGCAGTGCAACTAGCTTATCCAGCTGCTGACGCAAATTTAACGCTTCGCTGTGATGCATCTGATAAATCGGTTGGTGCAGCTCTAGATCAAATCATCGACGGAGTGAGACAACCTTTGGGGTTCTACACGAGTAAACTTACAAAGACTGAACGTAATTATAGCACGTACGACCGTGAGCTTCTTGCAATCTTTAAAGGAATCAAATTCTTCAAACATCTCATCGAGGGGCACGAAATCACAGTGATCACGGACCATAAGCCAATAATGTTTGCCTTCAACCAAGATTCTGACAAGGCTTCACCGAGACAGCAGCGACAATTACATTATATTAGCCAGTTCACAACAAAAATCGTCCACGTTCCCGGAAAAGATAACATAGTCGCTGACGCGTTATCAAGAATCGACTCTATTCATATGCCTGTCATAATCTCTACAGAGAATATTGCTACGGAGCAGGAAAAAGACGAAGAACTTCAACATTTATTGAACTCGAGCACAACTTCGCTTCAACTACGCCAACTCCAAGTCGATGAATCTGGAAAGGTAGTTTATTGTGACGTCTCAGGTGACAAAATTAGACCATACATACCATCTGTGCTCCGGAAACAAGTTTTTGAAAATACACATAACTTATCTCATCCAAATGGACGAGCAACGAAACAACTTATCAGTCCACATTTCGTTTGGCCTCACATGAACCGTGATATCACGCTGTGGGCACGCAACTGTCTAGATTGTCAAAGAAGTAAGACTCATCGTCATGTGAAAAACATTCCACAACATATCGAAGTCCCTAGTGAGCGTTTTAGACACATACACATCGACATAGTCACTATGCCTTTATGCCAGGGATATAGTTATTGCTTGACTATGATCGACCGATTTACACGCTGGCCTGAAGCTATTCCTCTGAAGGATGTCACAGCAGATACAGTTGTTAACGCTCTCTTTTCTGGCTGGGTCAGCCGTTTTGGTGCACCAGCAACTATAACAAGCGATAGAGGTGCCCAATTTGAATCAAGACTCTTTGACGCTCTCACAAAACTACTTGGATGTAGTCGCACCCGAACAACAGCCTATCATCCTGCGTCGAATGGCATGATTGAACGATGGCATCGATCCCTAAAATCAGCTCTTATGTGTCATGGTACAAACGATTGGATTAGCATTCTTCCAGTCGTACTCTTAGGACTGCGAACCAGTGTAAAAGAAGACATTAAAGCGAGTGCAGCAGAGATGTTGTATGGGACAACGCTTCGATTACCGGGAGAATACTTCATGGATGAAGAAGTAGGACCAGAACCTCAAATTTTTGTAGAAAAATTCAGGGAAATGATGAGAAACGTACGCTCAGCACCTACTGCACATCACATCAAGACTCGAGTTTTCGCACATAAAACACTATTTACGTGTACACATGTCTTTGTGAAAGTGGACAGAGTCAAGCGGCCACTGGAACCTCCTTACGATGGACCTTTTGAGATTATCAACAGAATCTCAGACTACGTGTTTGAAATCAACATCAATGGTGCTCCTACGACAGTCTCAACAGAAAGGCTCAAGCCAGCATTCATTGAAAATAGAGACACTGGTGTTTCAACAACGCAAACTCCATCTCAGACACCGACAACTTCTGCACCGTCCAGTCAAATACCTTCGAAATCTACTGCAATTTCTCCAGCATCTGTTCCAGTTCCTACAACATCGGCTTCAGTGATTCAACGTCCAGCAGCCTTGCGAACCTATCCTGGTAAAAAAAGGGTTCAATTCGTGACAGTTGAAAAAATCAAATGCCACTCTAGGGGGGCTACTGCGGCTGTCAGGGAGAATTCGCCTACCGACCGCATGGCGGCTAAAAAGAAGGAATCAGCAGCGAGACGTCAAGATATGATATCCCGCCACTAGCTTAGCACGGCGACTGAGCATTGTTTGTCGCGACGCGTCTTTATATCGTGTAATTAAATCTAAGTTTCTATTGTTGTTAATCATAATAAATAAATAATTATATTTACTATAAATAATCTATGTGGTCTGCCTTTTAATTCCTACGGCAACGCCACAAATATTAAATAAGTTTTTTTTTTAAATTCGTCGGAAAATATGCAAATACATTACTGCAAAAACTATTTAGCTACTGCTTAGATTTTTTTCGATGGCGCGGCGGCGTGTTATACATCTCAAAATGGATTTTAAAAGAAGAATTAGGCTTGCAATACGTACGCTGCATCGTCGGTTAAACGATACGACGGCAGCATTTCATACTTATCGTAAAGGTAGGTTCATACGCATCGATTTAGTTTTTTAAATTGTCTGGCGCAAGTCGAATTGTGTAAATAAACTGAGTGAAAATTACCTCCATTAGTTATTGCGCATTATATTTATACTTATCTACGCGTTATATTATGTTACATTGATTGTGATAAGGTCGGAGGAGCAAGTGGTCTAACATCACCGAGACATATTTGGTACAATCCAAACCTTTTAGATTGTGCAAGCCGAACAGTTGAGTTCACACGCAACGATTTATTTGTGCCGTGTAGGCCTACCTTAATAATTTTTTTTATATTGCCCCCGAAACAAATGAATGGACTAAAAAGTACGAAATAAAAAAAAATTTAAAAACCTTCTTCAGAAAAAAGCCGCACAAAATGCACAAAAAAGGATGAAATAAGTGTTTGTAATTCTTAACAACATTAATCCAATCAGAATGGATCTAGAAAGAAGAATCACTTTTGAAGACGGTGCCAGGTAGTAGTTGACTTTGATTGCACTAACTCTTGCTTCGGGAATTGTTTTCATTTCTTTGTTAGGCTTATGCCCTTAATACATCACCCACAGGTGTAAGCACCGTCTTCAAAAGTGATTCTTCTTTCTAGATCCATTCTGATTGGATTAATGTTAAGAATTACAAACACTTATTTCATCCTTTTTTGTGCATTTTGTGCGGCTTTTTTCTGAAGACGGTTTTTAAATTTTTTTTTTCTTGTAAATAAATGATTGAGCGTTATCCCTAATTGCAATATTTTTTTAGTTTCTTCCTGCAAAACTAAAATGATGTCTGCTTGCGAGTGTTTAAAACCAAAAATAATTAACAACTGGTTTCCAGTTACGTTATGTTTTATATTTTTACTTTTCTTTATGTTTTCCGGTTGATATTAAGATAATCAGACAAGCATATTTTTGTGGAAAAAAAAATTCAGAGCAAGATTTTGTTTGCATAATATTTTTCTCGAAACATTTAGCTAAGCAACAAACTTATTATTTTAAGTAAAATCTTCTTTGCATTTCCTTTTTCCATAATTTATTGTTATTACTTGTTTGCTTTTTTAAATTTATTTAACGGCTGACTTGATTAGAGTAAAAACTGAAATGTGTATAATAATTTACACATTTCCATAGACGCAAACCGTCGAAAATCAAATTTACTAATTGAAATGAGTTTTCTATACAAATTGAGTTGTCTTGTTAGATGGCGATAGTTACACTGATTTAAGTTTTAGGGCTGCGAATTTCTGTTGTAAACCTCTAAAATTAATGGGAATGGGTTTACAAAATTAGTTTAATAATATTAATAATAATATTTCTTTATAAGTGCATAATAATCCTAAAATAGACACATTTTTTAATTTTGTTATTTTTTAGAAGAAATTGAAAAAAACAGGTTTGTGCCTGAATTTAAAAAAGCACTTCAAAGCCCTTGACGCATGTTAGAAAAAAAGCCAAAAGTTTCGAATCTAAAAATAGATTCCTGTTTGGGGTATTCCTTCTGTTTTGTTTTGGAAGGGGGCGGGTGGGCTAAAAAAATGAGATTTCTTGGTCGGTGGCTGAAATTTATGAAGAAGAAATTAATGCATGGGAAAAGATTCAAATGTAATGGGAAATTGCGAATCGTTTTTTTTATTTTGAGAAAAATGAAGTAGGTTTTTTTTTTAACAAAAAATCAAGTTTTTGTGTAGTATTTATTTTTATTGTTACTTATAGAGAAAATTTAAGCATTTAGTTTGGGTAAATTTAAATATATGTATTTGCTTACAATAATAGAGAATAATAAAAAATATCAGATTTTTCGTTTAACTTCATGTTTCTCAAGAGTAGAAGTAAGAAAGGTTCCGATTTTAAAAGATTTTTATAAATTCATTATTGGGTACTTTATCAGTCCGCCCGTCCTCCGCTCTGGGAACAACAACAAAGGGTTGTGCCCTACTCCGATAACTAGGTAGAGTTTATGGTAGGAAAGTGCTTTGATCTTACAAACCAGAGTCAAAGTCGTTACTCATATTTAAAAAAAAATACTTGTAAAAAGATGATTTTAACAAAATTTCAACCGTCCATAACTTTTTAAAGGATGACCAAGGGCTAATTCCAAAAGAAACATGTTTAGGTCAACCTCCCTTACAACCCCTACCACCTGGAAGTTGGATGATATTGTAAATAATTACCCAAAACTCTAAGAATTTTGGAATATTATGTACATGTATTTGTATATCAAACTTATTATACAACTGGCAACCTGCCGTGAAAACCCATAATTAGTGACGGGTGCCTCGGCACAAAAACTCTCTTGTTTTGTGTGAGGAAAAGTGAGAGTAACTATAAACTAGTTTATTTATCAGTTCTAAATACAGTGCTGCGTAAAAAATTAAAACCACATTCAATGGCTTTGGCTTGGCTTCATTTTCATCTGTGAAAAAAATTCGTTCCAGGTTTCCGGATTCCAATTCCTGTGGGTGCTACCCTCTATGCCCCAAAACTCTTGCTCGAGCAGGTCTGCATGTTAGGATTTTTTGTCGTGCTCCGATCAAACTATCCTTTGGCGCAAAGGATTCGTCAAATGTGACTAGCAGACTTTTGCGTAATGGAGATCTGTTTTATTTTAATGAAATTATTACAGAAACTAGACATTAGATTTATGTAACCCAACATATCATTCGAAAGCTGTAGGCATCGAAAGTAAAAGTTTCATGATAAAGTGTAGGTGGTCTTAATTTTTTATGCAGCACTGTATATTTCGTCAATTTTTTCAATAATTTTTAAATTTTAATTTGTAAATTTTTTTTAACAGTTTTTACTTTGAAAATTACTGAATTGATTGAGTAGAAGAAAAACACCCCTCTTCAAAAATTACATACATTTTTGCAGGAACTTTAGAGTAAAGTTATGCGTGCAACGGAAGAAGTGGAAAATTCGATGGCTTCTCTAAAACTGTAAAATTAACTTACATCTCAGTTCTAAAGAACTAATTTGAGAACATCGTTTGTGACCGTTCAATCAAGGTAGTACTGGATGACGTCGGATCTCGGCCGGCGTTCCAAAGGGTCAATATAAAACAAGCACGGACCAGACCTTGTCTTGTGCCTTGTGAACTTGATCCTTATAAAAATTTGTACCACTCTTCCCTTTATTTCAGTGGGCAAAAAGAATCTAATAGCTAACTCATCTCTTAACATCTTAAGATACAAATCCACCAAGGCAAACAAACATTTGTTCGCCAGTAAAATGACGTCACGAAGAAAGTACATATCGCAGCTATGCACATCTGAAACATCATCTTTTTACGTCATTATCACGTCAAAAGCCTGCGAACAAATGCCTTGGTGGACTCGTACCTTTAGACGTAGAGTGCGTTCCGTAATATACTGGGAGCACTGCGCCAGTACTACCAGTGGTAGTTTTGTCGTTCCGTTTTCACCAAACAGTGCCCTGTCGCAGTGCTCTGGGAACATTCATGACGTCATGAATATTCCCCTTTTTACTACTGGGACTACTGCTTTGAAAGAGGTAATGTGCTCCCAGTAGTTTCAACAGGTTTTGACAGATGTGCATTGTGGCTGTAAAAAAATTTAATCGTGAGCAGTAAAATATGGAGGCGGAGCCAGTATACTGTGCGCTCGTTCCGTATACAAAAATGTACTGCTTAGTTCAGTATAACTTTTTTAAATGGAACGTGCTTCGCAGTGCACTGGCATGACGTCTAAAATCACAGTGCTCCCAGTATATTACGGAACACACTCGTAATTTTATCTTCAAATGCCCTATTCCTTAAATCCGATCCGAAAACGAAACAGCTTTCAAGTAAACATTTGCCAATATTGTTAAATTTTCATGTAAAATTAATGCCACCAATATTGTAAAATAAAATACGGTTTCGGCATTTCGTTAAAAACAATATGACAGTATTGTAATAGAGAATAAGGTCCCAGATCTGCGATGGAGTAATCACATATTCCAACTCGCCAAACAAGCTTATCAATGCCTGAGATTCCTCAAGAGATACAAGTTCCCCCTTCAGCCAGCTGCCCTGACTACAATCTACAAGTCCTACATTCCGCCTAGTATTGAATTGTATTGAACATAACTCGTATATCTGGGCAGAAGTTCTATTCCCAGGCCACACCCCATACGACTGATGACCCCGACCAAAAGTTCACGAGCCTTACGGCACAAGCCACCATCGATAACCTCGATACTTCGGGAGCATCCAGTTAGCAATATTATAACATTATTAATATTAAGTAAGTCAGGTGTAAGCTTTTCTTTGGAAAAATTAAATTAAAGAACAAAGCTTCAGTCTCGGTTTAGTCTTTACCAAAATGCGTCTGGTTGTAATTACTATAATTTGTTTAATCGTCCCCTCAATTTATTTTAACTCGTTATGAATCCTTAGTTTTTGTTGTAATAAAAGACTAAATTTAATTGTTTTTGACAATTGCATGGCGCGAACCTCTATTACCCTAAAAACTAGCTTGCCTTGGCTGGAGAAGGTGCAAAACGAAGAGTGCATTGGTGATAGCACCCTTTTGCTCCTCTATAGACTCTTCAAGCCACTGTAGAAATGTAGCAACCCTCGCTAACTTTTACCGCTTTTATCTACATGCACCTCTTTTTCCGAAGACTAGCCAACTCGGCCCTTCCCAGGCCCACTACATACCTCCCCTTCGTTAATAAATAGAACACACAGTCGGTGTTACTGGGACCATATAACACCTCACAGATAAAACCCAAGGTTTATCGAAATCTACTGTCGCACTATCCAGACTAACCTAAACTTACTAGTAGACATTGCATCCTCACTTGAAGGACATAACGTACTAATGGTATAAAGGATTGGACTTGGCCATGCGACATAAATAACGATAAATAAAATCAAAAATAAAAATTATTTTATATATGTATATCAATAATAATACAATTGTCCGTAAAAATTTCAAATTTCTACGAATTAAAATACCTGAGAAAAAAATCTAAAAATTTATCACCTTTTCGCTAAAAAAATGAAATAATCCCTTCAAACCCATTTCATTTCTCAAGATAACAGAAACATCGTTGTAGCCAAATTTCCCATTAAAGTTGCTCGCCCATTCATTTTTCCCCCATTGTCAAATTTCACCCATCGCCCACGAAATCATCATCATTTTTTCATCCTTCTTGCCCTTCCTAATCAAAGCAGCAGGAGTAAGCGCATAGGAATCTATTTTTAGATTCGCAGCCACTAAAATCAAAGCCGCAGCTTCTGATTTTGTTTTCAAATGCGCAAAGGGCTTTCACATAAACAAGAAAAGTTTATTTCAGAAACTAACCATATATAGCGGAGCATAAAACCCTGCGATATTAGCGCCCCCAGCTCGTGGTGCCGTAACCTGAAGTTAATTTGACTCGCGTTTGTCCACATCTACTTAGTATTGTTACGTTTTTACGGCTTAACGGATTCGTAGGATTAATTAAGGAATACACTTTTTAATAATCCACACAATAATTTATTTATTACACACCAAACACAATTTAAAAATAAACACAATTCTTAGAGTTCACTATAATCACTAGCAAATTTAATATTTCGCACTATTCAATTCTTATTATCGCTTTTTATTTCACCACTTTCCACTTTGGAACGCTTGTATCGCCTTTATAATCAAAACTGACTCGATAGCGGCTGCCAGGCGCTTTTATATAGGCAGTTCTACCTTTGTCTACTTTCTGGAACCTTCTCGAGTCCCCTTTCTCGAGCCTAGTGGTATGTTCTTTTCTTTTCGTCCAGAAGCTTGAAGTTGTCTTCACTTATCGCGCGTTCCAATTTTAGTTTAGTACATTGATTATATACTGTGATGATTATGCGCCATCTGTTTGTCGAGAGGATGAATCAACGATTTTCGGTTGTTGTCTGAACTAAGCATTTAAGTACTAAACTAAAATTGGAACGCGCGATAAGTGAAGACAACTTCAAGCTCCTGAACGAAAAGAATAGAACATACCACTAGGCTCGAGAAAAAGGACTCGAGAAGGTTCCAGAAAGTAGACAAAGGTAGAACTGCCTATATAAAAGCGCCTGGCAGCCGCTATCGAGTCAGTTTTGATTATAAAGGCGATACAAGCGTTCCAAAGTGGAAAGTGGTGAAATAAAAAGCGATAATAAGAATTGAATAGTGCGAAATATTAAATTTGCTAGTGATTATAGTGAACTCTAAGAATTGTGTTTATTTTTAAATTGTGTTTGGTGTGTAATAAATAAATTATTGTGTGGATTATTAAAAAGTGTATTCCTTAATTAATCCTACGAATCCGTTAAGCCGTAAAAACGTAACAATTGGTGTCAGAAGTGGGATTAATTAAGAGATAAGTGAAATAAGTGAATTTTTTTTTAAAACTATTGTGACCTCCGTAGCCATTGGAACAGTAGGTTAAGTAGAAGTACTAATGTCATAACAAATAAATGTGAAAAGAAAACTAACACTAAAACTAAGGTTAATTTAAGCTCTATTAAACCTAAACCCAGTAAAATTAGAATTAGTTCTAACGTAATTGTAAGCTCCACTAATCCAACCAATGCTCTACCCATTTCATCCTCTATTCATAAAACTAAAAGTAGTCCATTCACATCGTACCCTAACTTTTCCCGCAGCCACATCGTCGTCGGCGGTCGCTCATATGCTAATGTTAACGAGATTCCCAGAAGCCACTCGCCTCTGTTAAACAAGTCGCAGCATCAGCCTACTGTAGTGAACCCAACGCAACCAACGGATCCATCTGCAGGCAGCACTATTAACATCCCCACCCCAACCGCCCTGCCATATTTAAACCAGCATCAGCCTACTGTAGTGAACCCAACGCAACCAACGGACCCATCTGCAGGCAGCACTATTAACATCCCCACTCCAACCGCCCTGCCATTTTTAAATCCTCTCCAGCCCCCGATCGTTAAAAATACCCAAATTTCGGCAGAATCGATTGATAATCGATATTTGCTATCTCGTTTACGAGAAAGTAAAGTTTACGATAGTGTAAGGCTGTTCCTTGCTTACATGTACAACAAACCTGACTCCACATGTATACAAGGCAAAACCAGGACCAGTCTGATCATCGCGATCCAACAGGAAGGTTTACCAACCAATCGTGATACCCTGCACACACTTTTTACCAAGTATCATGAGCAATATGGAATATCCTCCGAACAAGTAAGCAAGGATCTTGCAACTTACGCCTCCCATGTTCGGGCACTACATGTATCCCAGCTGCAAAAGAGCCGTGACGAAAGGAACCGATACTATCGCCCCTAACTAGTCACTCCCCCAATGAATAACAACACCTCGACCCCCACCCAAAACTTTACAAACATGACGGCATAAGACTTTTTTACCACAATTGCAGTGGAATGAGAGGTAAAATAAAGGATCTCTACATCGACTCAAAATCTTGTCTCTTCAATGTGCTCGTGATCACTGAAACGTGGTTAAATGACACATTCCTAAATGAGGAGATATTAGACTCCAGCTGGACAGTCTATAGATGTGATAGAGACTACAACTCCACCGGTTTTTCAAGAGGAGGCGGAGTACTTATAGCTGTCAAGGACTACTTAAATTGTGAACTATTAACAACCAATCACGCACAATTTTTCGAACATGTTTTTGTTCGAATCAAATTGGGCAAGAAAAACATACTCATCGGCACTTTCTATATACCCCCCCTTTCTGACGAATCTAAGTATGATGATTTACTTCATATTTTAGATGAAGTTAACGACTCACTCTGCAGTGACGATGACATATTTGTTTTGGGCGATTTTAACCGTCCCAATCTTTTATTTATCCCTGACGAGGAAGGTAACCTTCTTCCAATTAATGCCATAAATGCTATCGATATAAAGCTTATCGACTCTTTTTATGGCAATGACTTATGTCAAATTATCAGGCAACCAAACTCTTCTGGTAAATGGTTGGATCTGATTTTCACTAATTCCTATGAGGAGGTAATTATCCTACCCGCTTCCGATGAGGAAAACCTATTCACCAATTCTACTCACCATTCCGCTTGGGTGGTTGAACTCCGCGCCACCATTTCTGACAATGTTACGTCATACAACAACTCAATAGTATATGACTTTAAGAACGCAAATTTCAATAGCATTGGTTTCGAATTGTCCCTTGTCGACTGGGAGTATAGGCTTTCAAGCAATGATCTTGACGAAGTAGTGTCGTCCTTCTACACTATTATCTTCAACATCATTGACAAGTATGTCCCCAAAATTAGAAAAAGGAATAAATTATCGGAACCTTGGCTTGATAGTAATATGCGATATCTGCGTAATCAGAGAAATAAGTTATATAACATGATTAGAAAAAACATACACGTAACGGCGGAAGTCAAATTAGAATACGCTAGGTTAGCCTCTGAATTCTCACTTAGGTCACGTGAGGCCTATAAGACTTACTTAAACACCATCGGAGAAAATATTATATACGACCCTAAAAAATTCTTTGACTTTGTTAATATAAAACGAAAAACTTCCGGTTATCCGTTAACTATGACAACTGGTAGCATACACTCCTCATGCCCCAAAGAAATTTGTAACATGTTTGCTGATAGGTTTAGTGAAGTTTTTTGCCCGAATAGTACAGCGCACACTGACTTTACAAGTACAGAAATGCCAGCACTCCTAAGCAATTTGTCTTTGACGACTCAAGACATAATGATTGGTTTAAACAGTCTTGATAACAATAAAGGTCATGGTCCTGACACTCTTCCCCCTAGTTTCTTGAAATACTGCTCAAAGCAAATGTTACTCCCTCTTCAAATAATATTTAATAAATCATTGTCAATAGGAGTGTTTCCATCGCTGTGGAAAAAATCCTATCTTACACCAATCCATAAGGCAGGCGATAAGCACTTGGTGGACAACTATAGGGGGATTGCCATTCTCTCTTCAATCCCAAAACTTTTTGAAAAACTTGTTTTCGACAAGATAGCTCCCGTCATTGACCCACTTCTTAACGAGCAACAGCACGGATTTAGAAAAGGGCGTTCAACCACCTCAAACCTTATGATCTTAACCTCTGAACTGTTATGTGGTATGGAGAATGGTCATCAAATCGACGCAGTCTATACGGACTTTAGCAAAGCCTTTGATCGTGTTGACCACCATATTTTAATAACAAAACTTTCAAAATTTGGAATATCCGGTGCTGCCCTGAAATGGATAAGATCTTATCTTGACGGAAGAACTCAGGTGGTTAGATTTCAAGGATTTCTATCTAAAGAAATCGACGTAACTTCCGGTGTACCCCAGGGCAGTCATCTAGGCCCACTCTTGTTTAATATATTTATCTCTGATTTATCTGACAAACTGAAGGATATTCCACATCTCTTTTACGCAGACGATTTAAAAATATACAACATCATAAGGTCCCAAAGTGATGTATTGTTCTTTCAATCAAAACTGAATGCTCTGCAAGACTGGTGCACAACGAATAAACTACATCTCAACATCGCTAAATGTCACTCAATCACCTTCTCACGAAAAAAAAATATACAGCGTTGGCAGTATTATCTGAACGACAAGGTCCTTGACCATGTCGATCAAATTAGGGATTTAGGTGTTGTTCTAGACAACAAGTTAAATTTTAATTTGCATTATGACAACATTAATGCCAGAGCCAACAAGCTGTTAGGTTTTATTAAGAGAAGAGCTAAAGAATTTGGCAATGTTTGGGTTACTAAAACTCTTTTCTGTTCCCTTGTCCGCCCAATCCTGGAATACGCTTGCCCGATATGGGATCCCATATTCCAGGTAAGTAGTAACAGGATTGAATCAATACAAAAAAAATTTCTTCTTTTCGCGCTACGTCATCTCCACGACCCGCGCGATTATCTTAGTCTACCACCCTACACGAACAGGCTCAAAGCATTACATCTCTTACCACTGTCATGTAGGAGAAAGATGCTTATCTCATGCCTCACCTTGGACGTTTTAAACAGCAACCTCAAAGTGCAGTTTCTATCGGATAGAATTAAGTTCAATGACGATGTCCGACAGACGAGACACGTGAAATTGCTTAAGGAATATTCCCATCGCACCGAGTATGCCAAGAACGAACCTGTTAACAGATGTTGTGTGGTCTTCAATACCTACAAATCCTGTTTTTCCCCCTCCATAAGTAAACAGTCTTTTAAAAGAAAATTGATATCCCTATTATCATCCTAGTCTGTACTAATCAATATAGCTTAAGTTATATTTATGTACTATAATAAGGGCATGATGTAAATTAGTTTAAGTGTGCCTTGTTTTGGCTTATTAATAAATAAATAAATAAATAAATAAATAAATAAATAAATAAATAAATAAATAAAAGTGAACTATAAAGCGATAGATAGAATTTAATAGTGCGAGATAGTAAATTAGAAGTGATTATATGTGAGGCGTGCAGTTGCAAAACTCGCTAACTGCACTTTTTGAAAAAAATGAGTTAACGATGCCATATTACTCTTTAGGTTATGTTCTACCATTTGAACTATATTTTTGTTCAAAATTTGCTCATAAAGGCTGAAGCAGAACCAATCCGTTCCGTCCGCTCCGCACGTTTTTCCTTTGTTCTTTTTGACATTCCGTCCGCTTGATTGTGGCTACTGTTCCGTTCGTCTCATGGAAAGTTTATGGAAATGTCAAATTTCCAACTTTTAAAAACGGACGGAACGGATTGGTTCTGCTTGAGCCTTAAGGGTGGGTGCCAAAATACAATTCCGAATTTGCTACTTTCACCACGGACACTTCGAAATTACAAAGTGTGCCAAAATACATTTGACGAATTTCATTTGACAATTCATGTAATTATTTGAAAACATGGATGACAACAACATTTGCAATTTATAATTTTTTTAATAATCTATTTTAAAGCAGCCCAGGGCCATGCTGTTTTATGTTTCAAAAAGATTGAAATCGAAGAGCTTCATTAGCATCTATGAAGTAGGGGGGGAATACAAGTAGCAGTTATGTACATATTTTCAAATCTTTTAAAAAAATGAATCAATTCTTTTACGAAACTTGGTATTAATTTTATTATTTTGGCACCAATTTTCACGTAACAAGAAGTGGTAGTATTTAACCCAAATGCAAGCCTTTTGTGTTCATTTAGTTTTTATCTTGTACAATAAAATTATTGAATAATAATTAACTGTCAAACGAATGTTTGCATAAAATTTCCCTACAATTCAAAAATATCCTTACATTTCCCAAGACCCAAACCTTCGAAAAATGAATTGTAAAACTGAAATGCGTTTTTCATACAAATTGACATTTGAATTGTATTTTGGCACAGGCCCTAAGGGCCTGTGTGAATTGGGACTAAATTGATGACTAAACTAAATTTTGCAGTTTTCGTCGTTAATGTAGGAAATTGCTGTGTGAATTCGTTTAATGACTAAATTCAATTGACAATAATTTTTACTTTTATAATTTATAGCATATGCTCTGTATGCAGTAAGCACCTAAATAAATGGATGTAGAAAATATCACTATTGACAACAGGCTATTAGTTCTTCACTTTATTTTCCGTTGTATTGAACTATTTTGAAATAAATTCACCCTCAATTTAGCCAACTGTCATACAATTTAGTCTCCTCGCCAGAAGACTAAATACTGTATTATCGACACTAAATTTTAGTCATCGAATTCACACAGGCCCTAAGGCGTATTTTTCCAGCTGTCAAACATCAATTGTTAATTCAAAAGCCTCGTTCTGTATATTGGATTATGTTTCAAATTCCAGCTTGAATTTGCTTCTATTTTGGATCAAAGCTCGTTATATTTCTATGAGTTTAGAAAATTTTCATTAAGTGCTTTTGCAAAAGTCTTTAAATTTGCTATAAAGCTGGTTGGTTAATAGTGACATTTTACCAGGGTATGAAAAAGCTCGCTCCGGAGCGGCTAATTATGTGGCTCCTGGCTCTTAAACGGCTCCCGGAACTGAGCCCTATATTTTTAAGTGGCTCTCGCTCCGGAGCTGGAGCTAAAGCAGCGGCTCCGGCTCCAGAGCTGGAGCCAGAGCTTTATTGCATATTGGCTCTTTCAAATATCAACGTTTCATAATACGTTTACAAGTCACAGAGCACAAATGCATTTCATCTGCAGAAGGAGGAAGACGTGTCGTGCTCTAATTAAAAACGTAATACATAGTTACTACATTTAGTTGTACATATGTATAGTGTAGGTAATATTTTCAAAAAAGTTTTTTATAAAGATGGACAATAAGATACAAGAGTGTGAAGTAGGAAAGAGAAGAAAACGACAAGCTTTGAAGAAGAATTGGAAAAGAGAAGCAGCAAAAGCGATGAGGTGAAAAATTCATGCACTTCAATATTTTGTAGTGAACTGCAAGAATTGTGTTTGTTGTGTTTTGGTTTGTAATAAATAAATTATTGTGTGGATAATTAAAAAGTGTATTCCTTAGGGTGAGTTGCACCAACTAACTTTAACCGTAACAAAAGCTAAATCGGTTGTCAAATCTCCGGTTAGACAAAACGGGAGTTGCACCGTTTAACAATAGTTAACATGACGTAACATTTTAACGTTAACTTTAACCAGGCAAATTTGCCCGGTTAATGTTATTGTTATTGTTAACTAATGACAGTTGTCATAGACCCAAACAGGGGTGCCATTTCCAATAAACTCACAAACTGTGAAACTTATAAATACACAAAAACATAAATTTAAATCAAAGTAGCAGTTAACGAAACTTTAACAAACGATTGGGTGGTGCAACTGATTTTTACAAACTGGAACTTTAACAACTTTGTTATTGTTAAAATTAACTTTAACAATAACTTTAATCAATGATTTGGTGCAACTCACCCTTAATTAATCCTACGAATCCGTTAAGCCGTAAAAACGTAACAATTGGTGTCAGAAGTGGGATTAATTAAGAGATAAGTGAAATAGGTGAACTTGAATAATAATTGTGACTGGAATTTAAATTTTGTGCGTGAAAAAAAGGACTTATTAATGAAATGGGTCGAAAGTTAGTGGATTTGCGCACTGTGGAGTTGAAAAGAGAATTAAGTAAGCGCTCGTTGTCAACAGTGAGGGCTAAAAATTCCCTAACCGCCCTGCTTCGAGAAGCTATGGTGAACGAAGGTAAGGATCCTGAAACCTACATGTTTGAGGACGAGGTAGAGGCGGAGCCAGAAGAAACGACAGTGAGTATGGCAGAACATTTTTAGACGTTGATGATGATGAAGGAAGCGCAAGAACGGTCATCGGCAGCGCAGGAACGGTCATCAGCAGCGCAAGAACGTGCATCGGCAGAGATGAAGGCAGCGCAAGAACGTGCATCGGCAGAGATGAAGGCAGCGCAAGAACGTGCATCGGCAGAGATGAAGGCAGATATGAGGGAAGCGACAACAGAGATCAAAACAAAAGCGGAAGTGTTGGCGTTAAAAGATGAACAAAAAATGTTAACAGTAGTTCATGAACGTTCGATCGCAGAACTCAAAGAGTAGATGGAAGAACAGAAGAACCAGCTGGAGCAGAAAATCGAATCATTCTCACTATCTGTCGACAATAAGCTGGAAAACATGAAAGAAAATGTAAGGAATGATCTGGAAAGTCTCGAATCTTCCATCAAGGCAAATGTAAGGAATGATCTGGGAAAACTCGAAATTGAACTAGAAACCGTCAGAGCCGATCTAGTAAGGGTAAAGATTCACCACCCAGCGGCAGCATCTCACGAAGTCATCGGAGTTAGGAAACTGCAGCCTCCAACTTTTGACGGGCAAAGCCCACGGTCTACTTATAAGCTCCAATTCGAAGCAGCAGCAATAGGCAATTTGTGGACTGAGGAGGAAAAAGCAACGGCCTTAACGTTGTCACTAAGAGGCACAGCAGCAGAAATATTGCAGTCAATACCAGCAGAACATCGCAACAGCTACGGGTTCTTAGTTCAAGCGCTGGAAATGCGTTACGGTGTTCAGCACATGCAAGAGGTTTATCGACTTCAACTTCGCAATCGACTTCAAAAGCCAGGAGAAACTTTACAACAACTATGCGCCGATATCGAGAGGTTAGTGCAATTGGCTTATCCTAGCTTCGGCCAAGACTACATGAACGAAGTAGCAAGAGAGGCTCTTCTTAACGCATTTGCTGACCAGGACTTGCAACAGGCAGCCAGATTGGCCGGAAAGAAGAATACTGAAGAAGTTTTAGCATATGCTCTGGCATACGAGGCAGCGAAGCAAGCATCAAGAAGTGCAGTCCGCATCAGAGAGATCCACACAACAGAGGATATTTGCAGCAGAATGAATGCAACAGAAGTACGCGGTCGACTCCGATGCTGGAACTGTAGTGAACCGGGTCATTTGCAAAGGAATTGCAGGAAGCGAAGGAGAGCAGAGTCTCCCGAAAATAGGAGTGGCAGAACTTGTTGTGAAAAATGCGGACATCGGCAGAAAGGTGATCAGAGGGAGGCCGAAAACAATGACTCCGTGCCTCCCCGCAGACAACAGCCTTGTCATCGAGGGAAAAGTTGGTGATGAGCAATACACAATTACAGTGGATACAGGTGCTTCAAGATCTGTCATCAGGGCTGATTTGGTCGGTAGAAAGTGGCTGAAAAACGCGGACCAGTACATCCTGAAAACTGTAACAGGAGAGCCAGTGAAATTACATGGGGAAACAATGATGGACGTGGACTCGGCGACATTAAGTTTACACATTCGTTCCTGGTAGTTGACATAGTAGACGAGTGTATTCTTGGTTTGGACTTTATGACAACACACGGAATACTATTGGACCTTGGAGAATTGATGATGAAACACCGCAACAGGGGAATTCCAATGGATACAGCACTGTCCCGGCGACCATGCGAACCAGGTTTTAAGTATCGTTGGCGTATTGAGGAAAAGTGTCCAAAGACGACTGCTGAGCCAAGCATAAAATATGAGGACCAAGGAATTCGAGATGCGCAACGCGACGACCCGGACATTTCTGCGATTTTGTCATGGAAAGAACACGAGGAGAAGCCTAAATGGAAAACATCGCAGAGAGAAGTGAAATCCTGAAGAGCTATTGGGCCCAATGGGATTCATTGCATATCGAAGTAGGAGTATTGAAGCGCAAATGGGAAACAGCTGATGGTACCTCTCATCGAATGCAGGTGCTGGTCCCTCGTGCTGGAATAACAGATATTCTCGAGGAGTGTCATAATAGCCCGTCAGGACATTTGGGAGTCAACAAAACTCTGGCAAAAGTAAAGGAGAGATTCTATTGGCTTCATATGCGGGAGGATGTTACGAACTGGTGTCGTAAATGTGCAGTTTGTGCCGGCAGTAAGGGCCCTCGAGTCAGAGCGAAAGAAGAAACGCGACAATACAACGTTGGGACCTCAGTTGAGAAAATCGGAAGGGAGAATCCTAAGACGGCCAGTGATAGGATGAAACCAAGGTACGACCTCCGAGCAAACTGTAGCGGATACCAGGAAGGTGATCTCGTTTGGCTATTCAACCCTCGACGACGAAAAGGCAAGTCTCCGAAACTTCAGCGCCAGTAGGAGGGGCTCTATAAAAACCTAACACGGATCAACGATATTGTCTACAGGATTCAACAAGGATCCAAAGCCAAGAGAAGATTGTGCACATAGACAGGCTGTGCCCATATCATCAGCCGGATCCAGGATGGACAACTGTTCGGGACGAACAGTCCTAAGGAGGGGGCAATGTGATGATTTATGCGCCATCTGTTTGTGAAAAAGCATAATCAACGATTGTCGGTAACAACTCTGGTTGATGTCTGAACTAATGATTTATGTACTAAACTAAAATTGGAACGCGCGATAAGTGAAGACAACTTCAAGCTTCTGGACGAAAAGAAAAGAACATACCACTAGGCTCGAGAAAAGGGACTCGAGAAGGTTCCAGAAGTTAAATAAAGGTGGAGCTTGGATATAAAAGCGGCTTGCAGGCGCTGAGAAAGTCAGTTTTGATTTAAAAGGCGATAAAAGTGTGAATTTAATAGTGCGAGATAGTAAATTAGAAGTGATTATAGGGAACTGTAATAATTGTGTTTGTTGTGTTTTGGTTTGTAATAAATAAATTATTGTGTGGATAATTAAAAAGTGTATTCCTTAATTAAGCCTACGAATCCGTTAAGCCGTAAAAACGTAACAATATTCTGTCCCAAATAAATGAGTGGAGTTCTTCCAATTTTCTCAAATTGAATCCCAATAAGTCCAAAGCACTCATCTAAACGTCCCAATAGGTCCCTGGACAATATTATACAAACTAGTTAAAACTCTCGTGGTGCCACATTTTATTTATGGTGCCCTTGTTTACATTTCTTTTGACTCATCTTGTCGTCAACGTCTTAAGGTAGCAATTAAAGATTGTCTACGGTATATTTTCCACTTGAGACGCTCGGATCATGTGTCTGGCATACAACATTCTTTATTAGGTCATGACATTTTTCGTCTTCTTGACATCATGGCACTGGTCCTCCTACATAAAGCATTTTATGCTATAAGTCCTGTATACCTCTCCGACTTCCTGGCTCCTTTACAGTCCCTGAGAGCAATCAAATTCCTTATACCTGCTCATTTGTCCCTAATTGGTAGTCGCTCCTTCTTTGTGTATGCAATTAGACTTTGGAATTGCCTTCCTAACACAATAAAAAGGATAGGCACAGCAGCAGCTTTCAGAAAGCAAGCATTTAGTTTTCTCCCTTCCTCTTCCTCACCTTTTCTTTAGTTCTTTTTACTTAATTTCTATTTTTTCCCCTATCTAACCCTCTTATCTATCCCCTATAATTTCCTTTTCACTTCAACATTATTTATTTAAGGCTAGTTTAAGTTATTTTTTTTAAGATTTAAATTTTTTTGCCGTTTGCTCTGTACTTTAAAAGATGTAGTTTTTGTGTACTGCCCCAATAAATGTATAATAAATAAAAAATAAATAAATAATAAATAATTGAATGGTGTGGTTTTAAATAAATAAGTTTTGGTGTGAACGTTTATTAAGTATTGTTGTAGCGGGTTTATGGTTACAATTTAGGTCCAACACTACAATAAATAATCACACTTTGATTATACAAATAATGATACAGTTTATTGAACAGAAAGTTGACAATTTAATTTTTTAAAATAAAAATACACTTTTTTTCTGAAAACATTCCTGAAAAAGAATGGCTGGCGATTCAACTACTTTAATTCGATCTTCTACCGCTGGTTAAAACCGTCGCGCTGTTTTTCTCTCCTTGTAGTTTATCTTCTTGTCGGCAAAAGCGTTGTTGTTCGTTAAATGCGGCCACATCCACTCCCCCCCGGTTGAGTCACAGAGGGAGATTTGAAAGTGACTTTTCTCTGGTAAAGCCTGGACCTAATATTCCGTACCGTACCGTAACAAAATTGAACGAATCTGAGCTCAGTTACGGCATTTTGACAGGTGCCCTAAATGAAAACGTAAAGTGGCAAGTGACAAGTGCAAAATGGATAGCATAAACAAAGATTTAAGAGATTTATTTGCATTATTTAAGCTGTGGAAGCATTACAAACAGATTAGAAGTGATCAGACCCTCATAAATGAGTACAGGGCCACATTGGAACGGACATTATTGTTTTATAAAAACAACAAAGGGTGTCGTATTTTACAACACTAACCTACTTATTATGATTATTTGTAGAAAAAAAGGAAATGGAAATTTGAAAGATTGTTGTGTAGGGTAATAATTATAATATTTCAAGTCATTTACTGCTCCAATTTTTAAAACAATTGTTAAAATGTGAACAAGTTTTTTAAATAGCTAACGGATGCTAAGGTTTCGTGCCATTCTTACGGCACCATTACGGACCATTCGAGAATTTAACGAACATTCGGCAAGTTTATTAAGTCAATTTAGGTCGGTGCCATGTGAACACTTATGTTCGTAGGCTACGGTACTTACGGTTACGGTACGGTACGGAATATTAGGTCAGGGCTTAAGTCTTGACAGGGCGATCCAACGAGGCTTTCCAATGATGTGGTTGCATTTGCTGTACAGGAACGGTTTCTTCTTCATTGAACAAGTCGTCTGTCTTTGTGACGAATGCCGGTTTTAGGCGGTCAACAGAAATTGTTTTGATTTCACCATTTACGTTTACTTTGAAGACTCGATCCGATATTCTTTCTTCCACTTTGAAGGGTCCTGTGTATGGAGGTTCCAAAGGTGCTTTTACGTGATCTGAACGAATGAGAACATGTGAACAGGTGTCTAAGTTTTTCAAGATAAACATTCTAGATCTCGAGTGATGTGCTGTGGGTGTCGGTCGTAAGGCACGCATATATTCTCTATGTTTTTGCACAAAAATTTCAGGATCTGGATTCAGGTCATTAGTCACGAAAATTCACCAGGTATTCTCAAGGTAATATAACATTTCCGCTGGAGTGGCTTTGAGGTCTTCCTTATAACTCATTCTCAGTCCCAATAATATTGTAAAAAGTATTTTAAACCAAGGTTCAGGTGAGCACATTAGGGCTGCCTTTAGGGTTCTGTGCCATCTCTCCACTATCCCATTCGATTGAGGGTGGTAAGGAGTTGTCCGATTTTTCTTAGCGCCGATGAACCTTGCCAGAGCTTGAAAGAAGACTCAAATTGTGCTCCCTGGTCGGTAGTAATAGTCAATGGAGTACCATAATGAGCTATCCAGTGGTCAAACAGCACTGTCGTGATAGTGTCAGCGGTGATGTTGCGCAGTGGAACAGCTACAGGCCATCTTGAGAATCGATCTATAATGGTTAGGCAGTACTTATAACCTTCTATTTCAGGTAGAAATATGATGTCCATGTGAATATGACTGAAGCGTTCATCCGGCACGTCAATATGATTTGGTCTTATTCTGTTGTGGCGGTGTACTTTAGCTTTTTGGCAGGCCAGACATTGACGGCACCAAATGAGAACATCCTTACGAATACTGGGCCACACATATTTTTCGCACAAAGTCCGAGAGGTGCTCCTATTGCTAGGGTGAGCAATATTATGTATCATGTCGAAAACAGTCTTTCTAAGGGTCTTGGGAATGTAAGGTCGAACTGTTTTATTTGTAATATTACTGTAGATTTTCGTGCCTTCTATCTCTAGTTGTTGAAGTTTCAGTGAGTTTGGATTCTCAATGAGATCTTTTAGCTCTTCGTCGTCCTCTTGGGCTTCATGAATGGTTTTAAAAGAAAGTTTTGTAGGCATATTAATAGTATTAACTCGTGACAAGGCATCGGCAACTATGTTTTCGCTGCTTTTCACATAAACAATATCTGTAGTAAACTGTGAGATGTAGTCAAGTTGTCTGCGCTGACGATCGGAAGCTTTATCTAACTTCTGCTGAAAAGCGTAGATAAGAGGTTTGTGATCGGTCTTTACGATGAAAAAACGACCATCAAGAAGGTCTTGAAAATGTTTAATTCCAGCGAAAACTGCTAATAATTCTCGGTCATAAGTGCTGTAGTTCCGTTCAGCACTACTTAGTTTCCTTGAAAAATGTCCTAACGGTTTCCAAGTACCATCTTCGAGTTGGTCTAACGTTGCTCCAATGCCAGTTGAGGAAGCATCAGTGGAGAGAGCTAGATCTGTAGTAGGTGATGGAAAAGCTAAACAAGTGGTTGATGTTAGGCAACGTTGACACGCATTAAAAGCCTCAATTGATTCTTCTGTCCAAAGAATTTTAGTTTTGTCCTTTTTCTTTGTTGGTTTTATGTATTCATACAACGGCTTTTGTAGTTTTGCAGCTTCAGGTATACAGCGGCGGTAATAATTTATCATTCCCAAGAACCTCTGGAGCTCCATGACTGTTTCAGGTCTTGGAAATTGATGAATTTTGTCAAGTCGTTCTGCTGTTGGTGAGCAACCTTGGGAGTTTAAGGTGTAACCAAGAAAATCGACTTGTGATTGATCAAAGACGCATTTTGAAGCGTGAATACTAAGTGAATACTCCTTAAGTTTTTCAAAAACTTGTCTGAGATGCTCTTCGTGTTGCTTTTTACCATTGGACATTACCAAAATGTCGTCAATATAAACGAAAACGAAATCCATGCCTCTAAAAATGGAATCCATGAATCTCTGGAACGTTTGTGTTGCATTCTTCAATCCAAATGGCATGACGACGTATTCAAAAAGGCCCCATCGCTTCCGAATTTTTGGTGATAATAGCAGACGCCCTGATCGTCATGCCTGCGATTTCTTGACTTTGATCTACTGCAAAACTGTTGAGGTATTTGTGCAAGTTGTTGTTGTACTTGTGGTATGACACGAACTGGAGGATTATAAATCTGTTGCAGTTGCTGAGCAAGTTGTGTTTGCTGGTCCTTTACTATCTTGAATTCGCGGACGCATGTAGCAAGCATTGCCTGTGTATCATCAATCTTCTTTTCTAAATCTTTATAAGCTTTAATCGGAGGATCGATGCGGTCTACGGCAGTAGTTGTTGACATGACGAATGAGCCTCGTGCTTCCATAATGCGATCTGCCACTTTAGCCAACGTTTCTAAGTTTTCATTGTCATTAATGATTAGGAGTGTACGAATGTCAGCAGGTAAGCAATCTAGCCAAAGTTGGTGCAAAATGTCTGTATCAATGGAAGTGCCAGCGATATCTTTCATCTCTCTGAGGAGTTGTGAAGGTTTGCGATTTTCCAGAGTCATGCCTTTCAATAATTTGCGGATATCTTTTTGTCTTGAGCTAGCAAGACGCTCTATGATTATCTTTTTTACGGCTTCGAATTTGTTGCGCTCAGGAGGTTGACTGAGAATGCCAATGCTTTGATGACGGTGCTGAATTTGATATTATCGCTGCAATTTGGAAATGATCTGAATTCAGTTTCTACTACCAAAAACCATGTTTTTGGATCATCTCGATAAAAATCAGGAACTTGAGGTTTGTTGACTGCCAGAACTTGGTTTTGTTGCCCGTATTCGCCATAGTTATTGGAAGCGAGATTGTTTAATGGCGGATTTTGAGGTCGGAGTTGTTGTGAATCCGAGCTCTACTTACCACTTGAATGACTTTGCAATGTCGTCTCACTTGCATTGAGTTGCTTATCTGTGTCTCGATGATTCTTTAATGGATCAAATTCGTCATTTGCTCCACTTTTTCCTCGAGTTGGCGAATGTTCAGTAGGCATTTAGTACCGCGAAATTTTATGAGACGCGCACTGAGATTTTTTATTTACACAAGGGTCACCAATATGTAGCGGGTTTATGGTTACAATTTAGGTCCAACACTACAATAAATAATCACACTTTGATTATACAAATAATGATACAGTTTATTGAACAGAAAGTTGACAATTTAATTTCTTAAAATAAAAATACACTTTTTTTCTGAAAACATTCTTGAAAAAGAATGGCTGGCGATTCAACTACTTTAATTCGATCTTCTACCGCTGGTTAAAACCGTCGCGCTGTTTTTCTCTCCTTGTAGTTTATCTTCTTGTCGGCAAAAGCGTTGTTGTTCGTTAAATGCGGCCACATTGTGATGATTTATGCGCCATCTGTCCGTTAAAACACTAACAATGAATACAGTACGCCATACTACTCACAATCCTTACCCTAACTTCGCTCGTAGTCACGTCATCGTTGGCGGTCGTTCCTTCGCTGAAAATAATTCGATTCCGACACAACTTCCTTCAGCTACGAATGACACACGGGAATCGGTGGATGTTTCTGTAAGCCGCAGCAACAACCTGCTTTCTTGAACCCATTACAACCGCCGATTGTAAAAAACACCTTGATCTCAGCGGATTCGAGTGATAGTCGGTATTTGCTATCTCGGTTACGAGAAATGAAGGTTTATGACAATGTTAGGCTTTTCCTCGCCTACATGCATAATAAGCCTGATTCTACCTGTATTCATGATAAAACAAGGACCAGCCTTACCATCGCGATCCAACACGAAGGTTTTCCCACGGATCATGCTGCCTTGCTCGAACTGTACACTAGGTGCCACGAGCATTACGACGTTAACTCCCAACAAGTCGATAAGGATCTCTCCGCTTATGCTGCTCATGTAAGATCGCTACTTGTTTCACAGTTCCAAAAAAGCCGCGATGAGGCGAATAGTTATTACCGCCCATAACTAGTTACTTCCCCAATTGCCGATCCCTCCCCGTCGCTTCTCCGTAAACCTATCCTACCCGAGATAAGAATCTTTTACCACAACTGTGTGGTATTAGAACCAAAATTAATAATCTTTTTATTGACTCCAAATCATGTCGTTATAATGTACTTGTACTCACCGAAACCTGGTTAAATGATTCATTCCTTAATGAAGAAATTTTGGACAGCAGCTGGACAATCTACAGGTGCGATAGAGACTACAGTTCCACTGGTCTCACAAGAGGGGGTGGAGTCCTTATAGCTGTCAAAAACTCTTTAGATAGTGAATTGATTACGACTCCTCGTTCAAAATCCTTTGAACACGTCTTCATACGTATCAAATCTGCCCTGAAGCATACATTCTTCGGCACGATCTATATCCCCCCTAATTCCGACGAATCTAATTATGATGATTTATTACGTATAGTGGAGGAAGTTAACGAGACTCCGCGATAACGACATCATACTTATACTAGGCGATTTTAACCGGCCAAACATTTCATTCATCCCTGACGAGGAAGATAATAAATTACTTCCAATTAATGTCATTAATGCCGTCGATATAAAGCTTATCGACACTTTTTACGGTAATGTCAAATTATTGGACAACCAAATTCTTATGGTAAATGGCTAGACCTTATCTTCACCAATTTATACGAGGAGGTGAATATTCTACCCGTCTTCGACTAGGATAACCTTTTCACTAACTCTATACACCACTCCGCATGGTCACTCGAGCTAAATTACTCAGTCCCCAATCATCGTACATCATATAACAATACAATTGTTTATGATTTTAAGAATGCGGACTTGGACAGTATTGGCTTTGATTTATCCCTAGTCGACTGGGAACATAAGCTATCTAGTAATGATCTTGACGAGATAGTATCATGTTTCTACGATATCATCTTCAACACCATCGACAAATATGTACCCAAAATTAAAAAACGGGATAAAGTATCGGAACCATGGCTGGATAGAGAGACTAGATTTCTCCGTAATCAAAGAAATAAATTATATAATATGATCAGAAAAACCACGTATGTAAACGAGCGATTGAACTCCGAATACATCAGGAGTGCGTTCAAAAACCTTACTATGGTTAACCATGGGTAACTATGGTAAACTTTTGTCGTTCAAAAACTCCGTGGTTAACTACAACATAACCACGAGCATAACTTTTTGGCGTTCAAAAACTCCTGTGGTTAACCATGGTGTAGTTAAATTTTAACCATCCTTGGGAGCATGGTTAGCGATAGTTAGGAAGAAGAAGAATAAAAACAATTTTTTGCGTTCAAAAACCTCCATGGTTAAACATAAACTTTCGTGGTTAAGTGAAGTGATGTAGCATAACCACAGCTTACCTCGTGGTTTACTATAGTAAGGTTTTTGAACGCGCTCCAGGTTAGCCTCAGAATTTAATCTTAGGTCTCGCGAGGCCTACACTACATATATTAATTCTGTTGGCGATAACATCATAAGTGATCCCAAAAAATTTTTTGATTATGTTAATTTTAAACGGAAAACCTCGGGGTACCCAACGACAATGACGAATGGTAGAAAACACTCCTCGTGCCCTCAAAAAATTTGCAACATGTTCGCTGATAGGTTTGGGGAAATTTATAGCCCCATGTCCAGTGTAACAACTAATCTAACTAGTGGGCACGCTGACACCCAGCTAATAAATGGTATATCTCTTTCTGTTGACGAGATTTTGACGGGTCTGAACAATCTTGACATTAAAAAAGGTAATGGTCCCGACCTTCTCCCTCCTATTTTCTTGCAGAGCTGCTCAAAACATATTGCATTCCCTCTTTATCTCCTCTTTAACAAATCTTTATCGTTAGGAAAGTTTCCCACGCTATGGAAGAAATCCTACCTAACACCAATCTACAAATCCGGTGATAAGCACTCGGTGGACAACTATAGGGGCATTGCCATTTTATCATCGATTCCTAAGATTTTTGAAAAACTGGTTTATGACAAGATTGCCCCTCTTATCGACCCATACCTTAACGAACAACAGCACGGTTTTCGGAAAGGGCGTTCAACAACTTCTAACCTCATGGTCCTAATCTCCGAATTACTATGCGGAATGGAGAGCGGCCATCAATTGGATGTTGTGTGCACTGATTTCAGCAAGGCCTTTGATCGAGTGGACCACGCCATCTTAATTGCAAAATTATTAAAATTTGGAATATCAGGTCCTGCCCTGGAATGGTTAAAATCATATCTGAATGGAAGAACACAGGTTATCAGATTCCAAGGATTTCTATCTAATGAGATCGAAGTAACCTCTGGTGTTCCTCAGGGCAGTCATCTTGGTCCTCTCCTTTTCAATATTTTCATCTCCGATCTGTCGGAAAAACTAATAAATATTCTTCACCTCTTCTACGCAGATGATCTTAAAATCTATAGCGTCATTAAGACCCAAAGTGATGTTTCCTTCATGCAGGCGGAACTGAATGCCTTACAAGACTGGTGCACTACGAACAAATTGCAACTTAACACCAGCAAATGCCATGCAATTACCTTCTCCCGTGGAAAAAACGCACAGAAGCAGGACTATTATCTGAATGGCATAATGTTGAATGAGGTCGATCATATCGTAGATCTAGGCATGGTTCTAGACAAAAAACTCAATTTCAACCTGCACTACGATAATATCACTGCCAGAGCCAACAAACTTCTTGGTTTCATAAAGAGAAGAGCCAAAGAGTTCGATAATGTATGGGTCACAAAAACACTCTTCTGTTCTCTAGTCCGCCCTATCCTGGAATACGCGTGTCCTATCTGGGATCCCATATTGCGAGTAAGCAGCAGGCGGATCGAATCAGTTCAAAAGAGATTTCTCCTCTTCGCCCTGAGACATCTACACAACCCACATGACTACCAAACCCTACCGCACTACTTGGACAGGCTCAAAGTGCTTGATATCATGCCGCTATCTAGCAGGAGAAAATTGCTCATATCTTGCGTTGCCTTTGACGTCCTAAGTGGAAAGCTTAAAGTGAAATTTCTGTCGGACAAGATCAAATTCAATGATGTAGTCCGCCACACACGACACACTAAATTACTTAGGGAATATCCACACCGTACCGATTACGCAAGGAACGAGCCCGTCAACAGATGCTGTATGGTTTTCAATAGCCATAGCTCCTGTTTTTCCCCTTCACTCAACAAGGCATCCTATAAGAAAATACTCAGATCCCTACTAACATCCCCCTCCTTGACAATAGTAGGTAATATAAAAAGACTGTATACCATGCTATAATTTAAGTGTTATGTATACGTAGTTTAAGTGTGCCTTGTTTGGCGAATTAATAAAATAAAATAAAAATAAAATAAAAAGCTGAATCAACGATTGTCGTTAACGACTGTGGTTGTTGTCTGAACTAATGATTTATGTACTAAACTAAACTTGGAACGCGCGATAAGTGAAGACAACTTCAAGCTTCTGGACGAAAAGAAAAGAACATACCACTAGGCTCGAGAAAAGGGACGAAGATTCAAGAAGTTAGATAAAGGTGGAGCTTGGATATAAAAGCGGCTTACAGGCGCTGAAAGAGTCAGTTTGATTTGAAAGGCGATAAAAGTGTTTTAAAGTGAGAACAGTGAAAAGTAGTGATTAAAAAGTGAACTATAAAGCGATAGATAGAATTTAATAGTGCGAGATAGTACATTAGAAGTGATTATAGTGAGTGAACTGTAAGAATTGTGTTTGTGTTTTGGTTTGCAATAAATTTTGTGTGGATAATTAAAAAGTGTATTCCTTAATTAATCCTACGAATCCGTAAAGCCGTAAAAACGTAAAAATTGGTGTCAGAAGTGGGATTAATTAAGAGATAAGTGAAATAGGTGAACTTGAATAATAATTGTGACTGGAATTTAAATTTTGTGCGTGAGAAATAAGGACTTATTAATAAAATGGGTCGAAAGTTTGTGGATTTGCGCAATGTGGAGATGAAAAGAGAATTAAGTAAGCGCTGTCAACAGTGGGGGCTAAAAATGCCCTAACCGCCCTGCTTCGAGAAGCTATGGTGAACGAAGGTAAGGATGCTGAAACCTACATGTTTGAAGACGAGGTAGAAGCGGAGCCAGAAGAAACGACAGTGAGTATGGCAGAACTTTTTAAAACATTGATGGTGATGAAGGAAGCGCAAGAACGTGCATCGGCAGAGGTGAAGGAAGTGCAAGAACGTGCATCGGCAGAGATGAAGGAAACGCAAGAGCGTATATCAGCGAAGATGAAGGCAGATATGAGGAAAGCGACAACAGAGATCAAGGCGGAAGTGTTGGCGTGTTGAACAAAAAATGTTAACAGTAGTTCATGAACGCTCGATCGCAGAACTCAAAGAGTCGATGGAAGAACAGAAGAACCAGCTGGAGCTGAAAATCGAATAATTCTCACTATCTGTCGACAATAAGCTGGAAAACATGAAAGTAAATGTAAGGAATGATCTGGAAAGTCTCGAATCTTCCATCAAGGCAAATGTAAAGAATGATCTGGGAAAACTCGAATTGAACTAGAAACCGTCAGAGCCGATCTAGAAAGGGTAAAGATTCACCACCCAGCGGCAGCATCTCACGAAGTCATCGGAGTTAGGAAACTACAGCCTTCAACTTTCGACGGGCAAAGCCCATGGCCTACTTACAAGCTTCAATTCAAAGCAGCAGCAACAGGCAATTTCTGGACTGAGGAGGAAAAAGCAACGGCCTTAACGTTGTCACTAAGGGGCACAGCAGCAGAAATATTGCAGTCAATACCAGCAGAACATCGTAACAGCTACGGGTTCTTAGTTCAAGCGCTGGAAATGCGTTACGGTGATCAGCACATGCAAGAGGTTTATCGACTTCAACTTCGCAATCGACTCCAAAAGCCAGGAGAAACTTTACAACAACTATGCGCCGATATCGAGAGGTTAGTGCTACTGGCTTATCCTAGCTTCGGCCAAGACTACATCAACGAAGTAGCAAGAGAGGTTCTTCTTAACGCATTTGCTGAGCGGGACTTGCAATTGGCCGGAAAGAAGAATACTGCAGAAGTTTTGGCGTATGCTCTGGCATACGAAGCAGCGAAGCAAGCATCAAGAAGTGCTATCCGCATCAGAGAGATCCACACAACAGAGGATATTTGCAACAGAATGAATTCAACAGAAGTACGCGGTCAACTCCGATGCTGGAACTGTAGTGAACCGGGTCATTTGCAAAGGAATTGCAGAAAGCGAAGGAGAGCAGAGTCTCCCGAAAATAGGAGTGGCGGAACTTGTTGTGAAAAATGCAGACATCGGCGGAAAGGTGATCAGAGGGAGGCCGAAAACAATGACTCCGTGTCTCCCCGCAGACAGCAGCCGGGAAACGAATAAAGACTAACTCCATGGGGCGGGAGTTAGTCGGGGAAATCGAAGCCCCCGGTATCATCATCACCACTATCAAGCAACTGCAGCGTAGTGGCAACAGCCTGGTCATCGATGGAAAGATTGGAGCCGAAAAATGCACAATAACTGTTGTTCAGTCTTAGCTTCGACATTTTCAAACATACTTACCTTAAAATAGTTCCCAAATCCCACCAGTCAAAAGTAAACAAACCTCCATCCAGCTGCATCCATCCTAGAACGAAAATTAATTGACCACAAAGAAATAATTCACCCAAAATAAAACTTACCTGACAACACTAAGAGACCGTCGCTCCACCGCGCATAGCTCCCAACAGGACACTGAAAAATATAAGTACAATTAATTAAAAATAAAATACAAAACCCCAAAACATAACTCACCCAGCGATGACATGTCAAATGTCAAACAACACAAACACAAAGGGAAAACACAACTTGCAGCAAAGTTCTGCGACTCCCCACCAGGTTCCACAAGCTCATTGTAGTTCTACCAATAAATATTATATCAGAGCGCGTTGCCCAAAAGCTTCAGATCACACCTGATCTTCTCAGCGTGTCGAGCTAGAAGAAATTCAGCAAAAGGCTAGTGATCTCAAACTTGAATTACATGAAACGAGTTGAAGTTCATGTAAATCTATATTACACTTAACGTGCCGAGTTAGTGTAAATTCTTGATCACCTTAAATGAGATGAGTTAATATGAATTCCCGATTCCTGAATCCAATTTTATTCATCTAATAAAACTTTGAATTCTAGCGAAACCTCGAACCAAGTGATAGCTAAAACGAGATTCAACCATATAAGAGTCAGATTTGCGGATACACAACATTGCATCTTAAAATTGGATTGGATTTAACCTGGTGAAATTATAATATATTAAGATTAAAATTATTAAAGATTTAAACTGAATTTATTTATTACTAATTTGAAATATTGTAGAAAATCTTATTAAAAAATAATTGGAAGTTGTATTTGATAAATAATGAACCAAATCTAAGATTATAGGAAAATTAAGTTTAAGATTGAATTATAGTTATTAAATAAAAGGTAAAAATCGAATTATTGCAACAATCTTTTTCTAAGCTATCCTTGCACTCACACATTGAGTTCGCACGTAGGCTTTACAAGCTAAAACATTTTGGTCCTTCGAGCCGGATAATATATTTATAGAATTCCGGTATAATCAAGGCGCACTCAGTGATTGCAGCTTAGTTTGGAGATCTGTTGCATTAATATTCTCAAGTGACCTCCGCTAACTCCGACCATGGATAAATTACTGAAAAAACAGGAGTTACTATTTGAGGAACTGCAAACCTCCCTCAGGAACTACGCAAAGGATTCAAAAACTAGAAAAACGACTCAGTATCTTAAACGACGTCTTGGGCGTGTGAACACATTGTGGGAGCAGATAACGAACAACCATGCTGCCCTCTTAGATGAAGCTGCGGGAGAGAAACCAATTGAAGCCGTAACCGCATACATCGCGAACCCAACATACATGGAACTAGAGGAATTATGTTTTCTTCACGTAGGTGAACTAGAGGAGCTTATAACATCATCAGAAGCTGCCAAACACAGCGCCTCCGTAAAAGGTTGTGTGCCAGCTTGTTCCCCTGAATCAAACCAAAGCAGCACTTCCGAAGACAGCACCTCATTAAAACTCCCTCGTATAACGCTGCCAAGCTTTTCTGGAAACTACACCGAATGGACCTCATTCCACGATCTGTTTGTGGCCCTCGTACACAGTAAGAAGAATTTGTCCAACGCCGAGAAATTACATTACTTAAAGGCAAGTTCTCATGGAGAGGCCGCCCGACTTATACAGGGATTTGCGATAGCAGACAGCAATTATGAGACGGCTTGGAAAGTTTTGAAAGATCGGTTTGATAACAAACGAATGTTGGTACACGCTCAGCTCGACAAATTATTTAATCAAAGCCAAGCTGTGGAAACCGCCGAATCTGTTAAAAGATTGCTTGACACCACAACGGAAAGTGTCCAAAATTTACACAATCTAAACGCGCAAGACATATACGATTTAATGTTAATCTATATAGTGACTAGGAAATTACCTAAAGATTCCTTACAGTTCTGGGAACAACGGGTCGCCAGTGATGATGAACTACCCTCATTCACAATCTAAAGCAATTCCTAGAGACTCGTTTTTGCACGTCGGAGGCTATTGACTCGTCCAAATCAACTTCGACTAAAGTCATCCAACAACCCAAACCCATCTCTATATTCCAATCATTTGTCGTTAATAGAACACCCACATGCGCACTTTGCGGAAAAGACCATTCGTTGAGAAATTGTCCACAGTTTACCACACTACCCTTCACGGAAAAGAATAATATCGTGCGACGCAATGGTTTATGTATCAATTGTCTAGATCGCGGACATCGGGCATCAACCTGCCCTAGCAAACACACCTGCATCCACTGTAAGAAACGACATCATTCACTGCTACCCGTTGCTTCTACTACGCCGACATCCTCAAATTCCACTGTAGCAAGTACACAACACACAGCTCTCCAATCATTGGATTCTGTTACTACACCTCAAACTCCCAGACCACAAATCCAGGTAAACGCATTGCATTCCTCATCACATAAAGAAATTCTTCTCTACACAGCCCTCATAACATTACAAGGAACCCACGGAATACAGGGAACCTTCAGAGCACTCCTTGACCCCGGATCCCAATCATCATTTATATCAGAATACGCCGTTCAAACCCTAGCGTTGCTCAAGGGGCGTATCACTGCACCAATATTCGGAGTAGGACAAGTTGAAGTTGGGACAGCCGAGACCTTGGTGGAAACAGTTCTAGTAGTTCCATCACACAACTATGCGGTGGATGTAACAGCGTTAGTGTTCAAAAAGTTAACCAGTCCATTACCATCCCAACCCATCACGTCAACACAGTGGAATCACATACAAGGGCTCCAGCTGGCTGATCCCACCTTTGATCGTCCAGGCCGCATCGACGTCATTCTTGGTGCAGATACTATTGTAGTACAAAAACCTAGGAAGAAAAACACTCCAGCGCTAGTTATTCAACAACATGCCATTAATCTAATCGATCAACGAGATGTAACTTATCACCCAGCGGCTGAAAGGAATTTGACCGAGATAAACTTCTACCCACAAAGAGATGCAACGAGGCAACAGCAGCAACAGTCTATGGTGCAAGAACTACAAAATCACTTAGAAAGGTTAACACGAGAAAAATGGCACTTAAAGCCCAAATCGTTGAATTGTCAAAATGCCAAGCAGAGATGATACAACTACGTGACAATTCCCCTTTTTCGACCAAGAAGAAACACCAACAGGATTCTCAACGATTGCATAGCTCAGAACCAGCATCAAAAACGCTTCCAAATAATCATGAAGCTGATGGAACTCCATGCGTTACCTTAGATTTGGATAAGCATTCATCAAGTATTGAAATATCTGTCGCCTGTCTACAGAACAAATCCATTCAGATTGAAGAAACCCACTATTCGGCAAACAAAGAGCTACAGACAACCCGTCAAGGACCCGCCGATCTCCAATCGTTTTTCACTGAACTTCGATTATACAATGAACCTTTTCTAGAGAAGAAAGATGTCCCTTTTCAATCACTATGTCGTCCAACTGAGAAACTCGAAGACTCTCGCCGTCAAATAGGTATACTACAAGAGCTACTATTTCGAAAATCTAGCCAATCTAGCGATATTGGAACAACGGAACGTGAACGAAAACTTTTAAATATATTAAAAAATGCGCAGAAAGAACATCAAAGTCTACTCATTAAGCAAAAAGAATTGAACTCAAAACTAAATGAACTCCGCCAAGCCTTAGAGAAGTCGACCAATGAAATCGCAAGACTCCGTGAACAAATTATCTTACTAAACTCAACCACTGATGCCGTTAATGTAGAACGAAAGCAGATCGAGTCTCAGCTAGTACAAGCCAAGTACAAAGTTTCGAGGAATAACGCAAGTATGTACTATCTGACTTTGAATACCAAATCAAACAAATCAAAACTATGCACGAAGTATCAACAGCTGCAGGACAGTACAAACGAATTGCAGGATCAAGGCAAGTGCCACGACAAATACCTATAATACCTCAAAACCTATAACCATATCAGGTCCTATTGAGCGTATCCTAAAAAATGAAAAAATAACCCTAGACGAATATCGAGCACGCCGCAACCAACCACCGCCCAATGTCATCGTGGAACCTGCCTTATGGGAGAAATTTAAGGCCCTTCCACTCCCATGGACGAAAATTATGCGCGCCAAAAATTCATACCGCACACAGTTCGAAGGGAAAATCTTACGATTTACCCTAAACAAGGAGAGAACGTGCCGGGTGGTACTTCATCCCCCAAGGAAACCCCTTCAACAAGGGCACTCCACCCACGGACTTAAAAGGGAGCAAAAAACCAAGAACTAAATTTTAAATCTTAAAGCAAAAAAACCAAATGAATTCAAACTTGTTGTTTATAAAATAAATCTCAAACAAGATCAGGTGAATTGTGTATTTTATTAAATAAAATCAAAAAAATATATATATCAAATATAAAAAAAAAATCCATTGAAGCGAACGTTTCAAGGCCCCGGAGGATGTTCAGTCTTAGTTTCCCTAAAAAAATATATAAATTAGCAAATAATAAAATAGACATTTTCAAACATACTTACCTTAAAATAGTTCACATATCCCACCAGTCAAAAGTAAACAAACCTCCATCCAGCTGTATCCATCCTAGAACGAAAATTAATTGACCACAAAGAAATAATTCACCCAAAATAAACTTACCTGACAACACTAAGAGACCGTCGCTCCACCGCAGCATAGCTCCCAACAGGACACTGAAAAATATAAGTACAATTAATTAAAAATAAAATACAAAACCCCAAAACATAACTCACCCAGCGATGACATGTCAAATGTCAAACAACACAAACACAAAGGGAAAACACAACTTGCAGCAGAGTTCTGCGACTCCCCACCAGGTTCCACAAGCTCATTGTAGTTCTACCAATAAATATCAGAGCGCGTTGCCCAAAAGCTTCAGATCACACTTGATCTTCTCAGCGTGTCGAACTAGAAGAAATTCAGCAAAAGGCTAGTGATCTCAAACTTGAATTACATGAAACGAGTTGTAGTTCACGTAAATATATATTACACTTAACGTGCCGAGTTAGTGTAAATTCTTGATCACATTAAATGAGATGAGTTAATGTGAATTCCCGATTCCTGAATCCAATTTTATTCATCTAATAAAACTTTGAATTCTAGCGAAACCTCGAACCAAGTGATAGCCAAAACGAGATTCAACCATATAACAGTCAGATTTGCGGATACACAACATTGCATCTTAAGCATAATTGGATTGGATTTAACCTGGTGAAATTATAATATATTAAGATTAAAATTATTAAAGATTTAAACTGAATTTATTTATTACTACTTTGAAATATTGTAGAAAATCTTATTAAAAAATAATTGGAAGTTGTATTTGATAAATAATGAACCAAATCTAAGATTATAGGAAAATTAAGTTTAAGATTGAATTATAGTTATTAAATAAAAGGTAAAAATCGAATTATTGCAACAATCTTTTTCTAAGCTATCCTTGCAATCACACATTGAGTTCCCACGTAGGCTTTACAAGCTAAAACAACTGTAGACACTGGTGCTTCAAAATCTGTTATACGGGCTGACATGGTCGGCAATAAATGGCTGAAAGGCGCACGCCAATACAGGCTGAAAACTGCAACAGGAGAGCCAGTACGATTACATGGGGAAATTATGTTGGATGTGGTTCTTGCTGACATTAGTTTTTCACATTCGTTCCTGGTAGCTGATATAACAGACGAGTGTATTCTCGGTCTGGACTTTATGAAAACACATAAAATTCTACTGGACATCGGAGAGGAAATAGTGAGATATGACAACAAGGAGATTCCAATGGCCACAGGATCCACTTGTTATTCGCAGTTGAAAGTCGTCGTTCGTGAAGATACCGTGCTTCCTCCGTGTGCTGAGAAATTGGTGCGAGCGATAGTCGATGGTGATCCCGGGAGCTACCGATTTTAACTTATCGAACCAGAGCAAAGGGAACCAATCAAAAATATAGCAATTGGAAAATGTCTGCCTTTAAGGCACCTTTACATTATATGACTTGTCATATGACTTTACTGTCAATAAAGTCAAAGCTAACATAAAATGTCAAATGACATTTGTTTTTGACATGTCATACGACATTTGCTTTGAATATTTCTGTTATGACTTGTCAAAATTAACTGTGAACACAATACGAAGCAAGATAGATTATCAACTTGTAATTTTGATAGAAAAATCATATGATAAATCAAGTCAAAACAGAGAATATTCAAAACAAAATTTGACAGAATGTCGTATGTCATGTCAAAAACAAATGTCATTGTTAGGTTTGACTTCATTGACAGTAAAGTCATATGACAAGTCATATAATGTAAAGTACCTTTAGCATCGACGACAAAAAGGAGGTATTTGTGAGAGTTCTAAATACTAACGAACGAGAAATACGATTGAAGAAGGATACGGTTTTGGGAAAAGGAGAACCGGCAGAACAGATTACATTAGTGGAGTGCGCTAACATGGAAACGGTTCCGAAACCAAAGCCAAAGGCCACGAAATTAGTAAACACAGTGCTCTTAATCAGTTGTCTTGAACAAAAACAGTATCTCCAGGCGAGAAAATTAGTAGAGGATTTCAGTGATATCTTCGCCATGAGAGATTATGATTTTGGGAAAACGAACATTGTTCAACACAGGATTCAACAAGGACCCAAAGCAAAGAAGAAGATAGTTCACATAGACAGGCTGTGCCCATATCATCAGCCGGATCCAGGATGGACAACTGTTCGAGACGAACAGAAGGGGGCAATGTGATGATGTGATCTGTCCGTTAAAAAGCTGAATCAACGATTGTCGTTAACCACTGTGGTTGTTGTCTGAACTAATGATTTACATTGATTATATACTAAGTAGATATGGACAAACGCGAGTCAAATTAACTTCAGGTTACGGCACCACGAGCTGGGGGCGCTAATATCGCAGGGTTTTATGCTCCGCTATATATGGTTAGTTTCCGAAATAAACTTTTTCTGGTTTATGTGAAAGCCCTTTGCGCATTTGAAAACAAAATCAGAAGCTGCGGCTTTGGGTTTAGTGGCTGCGAATCTAAAAATAGATTCCTATGCGCTTTTTCCTATTGTTTTGTTCGGGAAGGGCAAAGAGGATAAAAAAATGATGATGATTTCGTAGCTGATGGGTGAAATTTTACAATAAGGGAATGAAATGAATGGGCGAGATAATTTTAATGGGAAATTTGGCATCAAGGGTTTTTTATTATGTTGAAAAAATTGAAATGGGTTTTCAGGGATTATTCCAATTTTTTAAATGAGTTTTGAATGACAAATAGAATTCGTAGAAATGAGTAATTTTTACGGATAATTGTACTTCTACTGAGATATATAAATAATTTCTATTTATGTGGCATGGTGAACCTTTTATACGTAGATGTCAATGAACCTTGCGTTTGATCTGTGAGGTGTTATATGGTTTCAACAACACCGGCTGTTTGTTCTATTTATTAACGAAGGGGAGGTATTATATATGTAGTGGGCCTGCGATAGGCCGAGTTGGCTGTCTTGAGAAAAAAGGTGCATGTAAGTAAAAGCGGTAAAAATTAGCGAGGGCTGCAAATACTACCGTGGCTTGAAGGGTCTCTAGAGGAGCAAAAGGGTGCTATCGCCAATGCACCTTCTTCGTTTTGCACCTTCTCCAGCCAAGGCAAGCTAGTTTTTGGGGCACCTGCAATACAGGTTCGCGCCACGCAACCGTCAAAAACAAATACATAGTTTTTTATTACAACAAAAACTAGGGATTTATAACGAGTTAAAATAAATTGAGAGGACTATTAAACAAATTATTGTAATTACAACCAGACGCATTTTGATAAAGACTAATCCGAGGCTGAAGCTCTGTTAATTTATTTTTTCCAAAGATGAAAGAATAATAATATTAATAATGTTACAATATTGCTAACTAAATATCTAGGTAGCCGGATGCTCCCGAAGTATCGAGGTCATTGATGGTGGCTTGTGCCGTAAGGCTCGTGAACTTTTGGTTGGGGTCATGTGTCGTATGGGTTGTGGCCGTGGGAACATAACTTCTGCCCAGATATACGAGTTATGTTCAATACAATTCCATATAAGGCGGAATGTAGGACTTGTAGATTGTAGAGGGCCGCCTGCTGAAGGAGGAACTTGCATCTCTTCAGGAATCTGATAATTGATAAGCATTGCATTGATAAGCTTGTTTGGCGATTTGGAATATGTGATTACTCCATCGCAGATCTGGGACCTTATTTTCTATTGCAATATTGTTATTTTTTCCGAAACTGCCGAAACCGTATTTTATATTATACAATATTGACATTTATTTTACATGAAAATTTAACAATATTGGTAAATTTTTACTTGCAAGCTGCTTCGTCTTCTAATCGGATTTAACAATATTGTAATACGGAATGCCACTGAAGATTAAATTACGTCTAAAAGTACGAGTCCACCAAAGGCATTTTCTCTTGACGTGATAATGACGTAAAAAGATGATGTTCCAAATGTGCATAGCTGCGATATGCACTTTCTTCGTGACGTCATTTTGCCGGCGAGCAAATGTTTGTTTGCTTTGGTGGATTTGTATATTAAGATGTTAAGAGATGAGTCAGTTATTAGATTCTTTTTGCCACTGAGATAAAGGGAAGGATGGTACAATTTTTTCGAGGGATGAGAGTTCACACTCTATTAGACAAGGTCTTGCCCGTTCTTGTCTTATATTGACGAAGGCGTACTACCTTAATTGAATGGCCTGTACTACCTTAATTGAATGGCCAGAAATAAAGCTCTCAAACCAGTTCTTTAGTACTGCGATGTGCGTTAATTTTACAGTTTTACAGAAAGCCTCGAATTTTCCACCTGTGCAAAGGAATTTGCACGCATAACTCTGCGCTCAAGTTTCTGCAAAAATGTATGCAGTTTTAAAAAGAGGCGGCTTTTCTATCCACTCAATCAACTCAATAATTTTTAAAGCTACAACTTTTAAGAAAATGACCAGCATTTAATAAAAAATTCACCTTTGAACCAAAAAAAAATAGTAAAACTGAATGAAAATATTGTAGATATGTATTAAAGAACTTGTTAAGAAACTGGCTGATGTGCATTTAGTGTTTAATGGTGGGAAAGAGGGTTTTGCCGTCTTACTTTGATGTTTGAATGAAATGGCCGGCGGAATCCTTGTGCGGACAATGTCGACGGAATGTTTTTGCGCACATTTCCAGCGGCTTTTCTTTGTTTCACAGATAAAACTCAATGGGAAATCTTATGAATAGCTAGCTGTAAGGCTCACATGCCCAGCTACCTAGTAAGATGAATATTGAATATCACGAAGGCCTTTAAATTAACGGCTAATTTATACATACTAAAAAAGCTGGTCGTCCCAAGCAAGAGCATGTGAGCCCTCATCATTCTTATAGCTACACAATATGTGTACATCTCTCTTCTTGAAGTTTGGCTCTCGTTGCAACCTGAACATCAAGAATTCCAACTTGTTTGCAACAACTGAGTTTTTGTGTCGACAGACCCGCCACTAATTATAGGTTTTCAATTTTTCATGGCAGGCTTCCAGTTGAATAATGAATCCAGACTGTTTTGTTCTTAATAATTTAAATTATTTTTTTCTAATTGGATTATTTTCATTAATTTTTAAAATTTGATACTATCAGAAGTAAGCAAAAGGGTAGTTTTATTGAAGCTACCATAATTAAATGAACGGGTGGTGGAGTGGGATATTCATATACATGTACATATATATAAAATTCTTAGAATTTTAGATAATTATTTACTTTATCACCGCACTCCCGCAGGAGGTAGGCTTTGTAAGGGGTTGACCAGAGCATGTTGCTTTTGGAATTAGCCGTTGGTCACCGGTTGGTTATTCAGGGTTAAAATTTTGTAAAAGTAATTTTTATAAAAAATAGCAGTTTAATTCTCCCACCAAAAACTCACCGCATTTTTGGAGTATTGCGCGAACTTTTGCGTCTGATAAAGTAAACAATTACCCTTAATACAAACATTTTAAAAAATCTTTCAAAATCGGAACTCTTCTTTTTTCATTGACGACTACCACTCTTGAGAAATATGAAGTAGGGTTTTAAACGAAAGTTTTTTATTGTTTTCTATTATTGCACGCAAATATGTATACATATTATATATTCACATTTTCAAATAGTTTGCTCAATTTGCTCTAAAAGCAATAATAAAATCAATACAAAAAAACTAGAATTTTGTTAAAAACAAACTTATTTAATTTTTCTCAAAATAAAAAAAAAACACGATGCTAAATTTCCCATTAAATCTCTCTTCCCATTCATTAATTTCTTCATTCATAAATTTCAGCCACCGGCCAAGAAATCATCGTAGTTTCAGCCCACCCACCCCCTTCCAAATCAAAACAAAAGGAATGCCCGCACAGGAATCTATTTTTAGATCCGAAACTTTTGTTTTTTCTTCCAACATGCGTCAAGGGCTTTGAAATGCTTTTTTAAATTCAGGCGCAAACCCGCTTTTTTATGTTTTACTAAAAAATAGCAAAATTAAAAAAATTGTCTATTTTATGATTATTATGCACTAATAAAAAATTAATATTATTAAACTAATGTTGTAAACCCATTCGCATTAATTTTAGAGGTTTACAACAGAAATTCGCAGTCCTAAAACTTAATTCAGTGTAACTAGCGCCATCTAACAAGACAACCTGAAAGATGTTTGTCCATATCTACTTACTCTATAATCAATGTGATTTATGTACTAAACTAAAATTGGAACGCGCGATAAGTGAAGACAACTTCAAGCTTCTGGCAGAAAAGAAAAGAACATACCACTAGGCTCGAGAAAAGGGACGAAGGTTCCAGAATTTAGATAAAGGTGGAGCTTGGATATAAAAGCGGCTTACAGGCACTGAAAGAGTCAGTTTGATTTGAAAGGCGATAAAAGTGTTTTAAAGTGAGAACAGTGAAAAGTAGTGATTTAAAAGTGAACTATAAAGCAATAGATAGAATTTAATAGAACTATAAAGCGATAGATAGAATTCAATAGTGCGAGATAGTACATTAGAACTGTAAGAATTGTGTTTGTGTTTTGGTTTGTAATAAATAAATTTTGTGTGGATAATTAAAAAGTGTATTCCTTAATTAATCCTACGAATCCGTTAAGCCGTAAAAACGTAACAGTATATTCATTAATTATTCCTCTTAATCGTCTTAGTGAGTATGGAAGAACTTTTTAAGACATTGATTGTGATCAAGGAGGCGTGCATCAGCAGAAATGAGGGAAGTGCAAGAACGCGCAGCAACCGGAATGAAGGAAGCACAGAGGAACTAGCTGACTAACAAAGTATAAAATGTAAGAAATTCGAAAAATCCATGAAGGAAAAGCTCGAAAATTCCTTGAGGGAAAATGAAGAAAAGGTAAAGATTGAGCTAGAAACTGTCCGAGCCGACCTAGAAAGGGTAAAAGTTGATCATCCAGCCACAGCATCTCATGAAGTCATCGGAATTAGGAAACTTTCAGCCTTCAACTTTCGACGTACAAAGCTCATGGCCTACCCAAGTAGACAAATGTAACCGCAGTTGCAAGTTTACTTAAGTTTCAATGTAACCTAAGTTGCACAGATGTTGCCAAACAGTGAGTTGTAAACTTGTTTCAAGGAAGTTTTAGAGAAACTCGAAATTAACTATTGTTTTAAATTATCGGTTTCCATTTTCCCTAAATCAAAGTATCAAAGAAACTAGTTAATAACCGAGCGTAAACCGTGGTTTCAGACTAGTTTTACATGGGTATATTTGCAATGTTCAAGTTTTTTCTAGTTACAAAGTAACTCGGAAAAACCTCCACATAAAGGCAAAATTACAATGAGCGGATCTACGCGGATTGAAATGTCAAAAGAACGCATCAGAACGGATAGGAAACTGCACTGATTACAATGAACGGATCAGTTCGCATTTAAACGTCAAAGTGTTTAGTATACAAACATTTCATTTCATTTTTAATCTTGGAATTTTTATATCCACTCTTTGCTTTGTTGTACAGTATTTCATAATCTTTCACTTCTGCGATTAACTGCTCGTCCGAAAACATTTTTAAAAACATAACAAATAAAAAAAAATAAAACCTTGAACATTCACAGCTTTTGTTTACCAAAATTTTGACAGCTCAATCCGGCGATTTCTAAACAAACTAAAACGAATCCGGCACAGATGCGGTCAAATGCGTTTGAATCCGTTCATTGGAATCGGTTAAATAGAAAACGCATGCTTGGAAAACCACTTTGACAGTTCAATCCGATTCTGTTCCGCTCTAATCCGGTCATTGTAATTGGGCCTTAAGACTGTGGTTTCAAACTAATTGTATTGGGGTGTTATTCATGGTTACATATACTATGATTACATGCATACTTGAAGTCGGCTTCAAGTACATTTGAAAGTAATGTAACCTCAGATCGACTTCAAGTAAGCTTGAGTCAAGTAGATCCGAAAAATTTGTCGGATCGACTTGAACTAAGCCATGTAACCCCTGCTTCAGTGCTTGAGTTTTGAAATTAGTTCTCCCTTGGTTGTGCAATTCTCTTCCGGTGCAATTCACTTAATAAATCTATTTTATTTCTATCAACTGCACATAAATGAGAAAAAAGCATTTCTCCATCACGCCTTTCAAAGCAAACTTATGCGAAGTGTCAAGTATATTTCAAGCCGGCTTGAAGTCAAGCTCTCAAGCAGGTGAACTGTCGCCGCAGATTTAACTGTCTGTTGGATCTCAAGTCAAGTCCTCGATCCGACATGTAATCATGGTAAATGTAGAATCCTCATCAAAGGAAGACGGTATATTAGTAGAATATAAAGTGTTATGAAACATTTAGCAGCCAACTTGCAGAGTGGGCTACCAAGCATAATATAAGGCATATAGGTTTAGATGACCTTTTACTGATTCTACGTAATTTAGGTGTACACGACATTCCAAGGCATTCTCGCACCTTGTTACAAACTCCACGACATACAGATATAGTTGATATGCCTCCGGGGAAATATTGGCACGCTGGATTATTTAAATTATTGGAATTACTTTCAAAAAATTACTCTCCAACACATGATGAAGTTATGCTTAATTTCAATATCGACGGGCTACCAATAAGCTGTAGCTCAAAAGGTCAGTTTTGGCCGATATTATGTAAAATAGATTCAACGTGGATTCCACCATTTCCCGTGGGTATTTATTATGGGCATTCCAAGCCTTTGGGGGGGCGAACGGCTAACAAAGATCTCGGAAGGTGGTGACACCCGATTTGTCACTTCTATTAAAATCCGAGAAGATCCACTGCATACAAACACCTAGCAGACCTGTTAGCAAGTCCTAATCCCACCTCCCCGCGGTGCCCTCTGGGGTACTTCTTCGGAAGGAGCTAACGGGAGACGGGCGAATGGCGAGCTCTCTGCGCCACAAAACAGAGCTTTAAGTCGGTTGGGCTGAGGGTTAGCAACCCGCTCCCATAAAAATCACCACTGCTACGAATCGGCAAACAATGCCTCGGAACCGGATGGACAACACGACGACGACCTTTGCTTTTCGAACAAGGACACGAATCGGATCATGGAATGTGAGAACAATGCTTGCTGAGGGACGGCTGGATGAAGTCCTCAACGAGATGAATCGATATAAAATCAAGATCATGGGACTTAGCGAGACCAGATGGCCCGATGCGGGGGAACATATCCTCGGTAGTCTAGGGGTAAGGCGCCTGACTACAATCCCCAGAGGTCCCGGGTTCGACTCCCGGCGGTGCCACGGTCCTAGCCTTTCCCAATTTCCCGCCTACATAACTTTCCTTCTTTCTTCTTCCCTCTTTGCATTCCTGATTCCTCCTGTCATAGCCTTCACTAGTTCTCTTCCCCGCTCCACCAAGCGCATGTCATCGGTTGGTTGATGAGATTCAACTCGTTTCAGGAGGCATAACACTCCAGCGAGTTGTTCTCGATGCCCCGATGTCAGAGTCGCGAAATGGTTGGGAGTAGGTGAAATAAAAATACCGCAGCTAAGGTTGTGACAGTTCTTTCCTTCACTTCTCTCTCTATCTTCCGACTAGAGCTGCTGTTCGACATTTCAAAAATAAATACATGGTCGACAGTACAAAGGGGCCTTCCCTAAGTCTCTAGTGTGTCACATAAAAAAAAAAAAAAAAAAAAAAAAATATCTGCCCAAATGGTGAGTCCTTCTTATATTCTGGGAGAAATGAAACTGAAAGCCGTAGGAGTGGCGTTGGCGTAATACTCACCAAAGAAGCCAGGTCCAGCCTCATTAGCTGGTCACCAGTTTCTGAGAGGATTATTACCGTGCGCCTGCGTACCAGACTAAGAAGTACTACGGTAGTCCAATGCTATGCTCCAACTGAAGACGCAGAAGATGACATCAAAGACGAGTTCTATATGCGACTGAATGAGGTTTTTCGCTCTATTCCAAGGGGAGACATCATTGTATTAATGGGTGACTTAAACGCACAAATCGGCCGCGACAACACCGGTCTTCAACAAACAATTGGAAAACAAGGCCTAAGCCAGGTTACCAATAACAATGGTGAGCTTTTCGTTGACTTTTGTAGTTCCCATCAACTCATGGTAGGTGGAACTTACTTTTGCCACAAGAAGATACACAAAGAGACCTGGGTATCACCCGATGGTAGAACGAGAAATCAGATAGATCACGTGGCCGTCAGCCGCAGATGGAGAACCATTCTGGAGGATGTCAGGAGCTTCAGGGGAGCGGACACTGGAAGCGACCACCATTTGGTAGTAGCAACTATTCGCCTTAGAATCGCTGCAATCAGAAACGTTCAACGCGATGTTATAAACCGTAGACGGTTTAACGTTGACCTTCTGCAGGAGACCGCTAAAAAGCGAGAATTTGCTGGAAACCTGCAGCAAATATTAAACCAGCAAACCGTTTCTGACGACACAAATATTGAAGAGCTGTGGAGTAGAACAAAGGGCGCTATATTGACGGCTGCGGAAACGAGCGTCGGTTATGTCCAGAGAAACATGCAACATTGGATCTCGGACACTACCTGGCAAAAAATAGAACGCAGGAGGGCCCTCAAAAATAACGTAAACTCTACAAGCGACCCGGAAAGACGTCACCAACTTGAACGGGAATATTCCCAATTACACCGGGAAGTAAAGAGAAGTGTGCGGCGTGATAAAAGGCAGCAGATAAATGAGCTCGCAGAAAAAGCGGAAAACGCGGCAAACACAGGCAACAGTAAAGTGCTGTACCAAATTACTAAACAGCTCTCGGGAAAGCACTCTACTAAAAAACATGCCGTTAAGAGTGAGGATGGAAGGCTGTTGTGCAGCGACGAGGAGCAACTCCAAAGATGGAGAGATTACTTCTTCGCCGCCCTGAATGGTTCACTTGCACAAGAACCTCAGGAAAACAGCAACAATGCACAGCCGATTAGAATCAACACCCGGGCCCCATCCAAGACGGAAATAGCAACCGCAATTCATGCGATGGCCAATGGTAAAGCAGCTGGAAAAGATGGCATCCCGCCAGAATTGTTGAAAGCCGATTCAAGCCTCATAGCAGATGCGCTTCAGCCAATCCTGGAAATAGCATGGAACACCTGTACCTTTCCGGAGGATTGGACGGAAGGTATCATAGTCAAAATACCCAAAAAGGGGGACCTAACAATATGCGACAACTGGAGAGGCATCTGTCTATTATCTACTGTGGGTAAAATCCTGTCCCACGTTATATTATCAAGGATAAGAGAGGCAGTAGACCGAACGCTTAGAAGGCAGCAGGCCGGATTCAGGAAGGGCCGCTCATGTATAGACCATATTAACACCTTGAGAATCATAGTGGAGCAGTCTACTGAATTCCGATCCCCCCTTTACCTTGCTTTCGTAGATTATGAGAAAGCGTTCGACTCGGTTAATAGGAGCTTTATATGGCCGGCACTACGGCGACGTGGACTGCCTGATAAAATAATAGAATTGATAAAAGCCCTTTACAACAATTCCAAATGCAGAGTTCTCCATAATGGAAAATTATCCGACAGCTTCGAGGTGAATTCAGGAGTACGACAAGGATGTCTACTTTCGCCATTACTATTTCTTATAGTAATAAATGACATTCTTGTCGGCGCTCTAGATAGTAGAACAGGCGGCATACAATGGGGTTTGCTAGATCGCCTTAACGACCTCGACTACGCGGATGATATCTGTTTGCTGGCCCACAGACATCAGGAGCTAAAAAACATGTTAAACAATTTGGCAACAGAAAGTAGTCTAGCAGGCTTAAGGCTGAATCCGAACAAAACCAAAGAAATGCGGATAAATGCAAACACACTTGAACGAACTGCGCTGAATAACCGTGACGTGGAACTGGTAGATAAATTCTGCTACCTCGGTAGCATTATTACCGAAAATGGCGGTGCAGAAGAAGACGTCAGTTCCAGAATAAATAAAGCACGAAGCGCATATGCATGCCTGTTCCGCATATGGAGATCAACGGAGATCTCAACTAACACCAAATTGCGGCTGTTCAACTCCAACGTTAAGGCAGTTCTTTTGTACGGTTGCGAAACATGGAAAGTCACCCAATTCATCACAGGGCGCCTACAAGTCTTCATCAACAGATGCCTGCGTCGTATCCTAAAAATCCGCTGGCAAGATAGAATTTCAAATGAAGAGCTATGGCGCCGTGCCGGCCAAGAAAGGATAGACGACCAAATCAGGCGAAGGAAATGAAATTGGGTTGGCCACACCTTGCGACGCGATAACGAAAACCTAGCCAAACAGGCCCTTGACTGGAACCCGCAAGGATCCCGTCGAGTTGGAAGACCTAGAACAACGTGGAGGAGGACCCTACTAGCAGAGGCCGCAACAACTGGGAGATCCTGGTCAGAGCTGAGAGCTGTCGCGCAAAACAGAGTCCGCTGGAGGGCAACTGTTTCTGCCCTATGTCCCATGAGGGATTAAAGGGGCACAAAGAATTCCAAGCCTTCTGATTTCATGGAGTACTTGAAATTTTTAACCGATGACATAATTTATACGTTGCAAAATGGCATTAGAGTGGGAGATGGCATTATAAATATAAAAATAGGAAAATTCATTTGTGATAGTCCAGCTAGAGCGTGTATCAAAGGAATGAAGAGCCACAACGGATATTTCGCATGTGAACGTTGAAATATTGAAAGATTGTATTACCACAGCTCACACCATATGGGCTTTCCTGGTATTTCATCGCGGTTAAGAACGGATAACAGTTTTCGCCAAGGCATCAAGAAGAACATCATACAAAATCATATCGTTTGGAAGAACTTCCTATTGTGATGATTTATGCGCCATCTGTCCGTTAAAAAGCTGAATAAACGATTGTCGTTAACGACTGTGGTTGTTGTCTGAACTAATGATTTATGTGCTAAACTAAAATTGAAACGCGCGAAAAGTGAAGACAACTTCAAGCTTCTGGACGAAAAGAAAAGAACATACCACTAGGCTCGAGAAAAGGGACGAAGGCTCCAGAAGTTAGATAAAGGTGGAGCTTGGATATAAAAGCGGCTTGCAGGCGCTGAGAGAGTCAGTTTTGATTTTAAAGGCGATAAAAAGTGTTCTAAAGTGAGAACAGTGAAAAGTGGTGATTTAAAAGTGAACTATAAAGCGATAGATAGAATTTAATATTGCCAGTTATTAAACTGAAAGTGATTATAGTGAACTGTAAGAATTGTGTTCGTTATTAAATTGTGTTTTGGTTTGTAATAAATAAATTTTGTGTGGATAATTAAAAAGTGTATTCCTTAATTAATCCTACGAATCCGTTAAGCCGGAAAAACGTAACAATTGGTGTCAGAAGTGGGATTAATTAAGAGATAAGTGAAATAAGTGAACTTGAACAATAATTGTGACTGGAATTTAAATTTTGTGCGTGAGAAATAAGGACTTATTAATAAAATGGGTCAAAAGCTAATGGATTTGCGCACTGTAGAGTTGAAAAGAGAATTAAGTAAACGCTCGTTCTCAACGGTGTAGGCTAAAAATTCCCTAACCGCCCTGCTTCGAGAAGCTATGGTGAACGAAGGTAAGGATCCTGAAACCTACATGTTTGAAGGCGAGGTAGAAGCAGAACCAGAAGAAGCTACAGTGAGTATGGCAGAACTTTTTAAGACATTGATGGTGATCAAACAGGCGCAAGAACGGTCTTCAGCTGCGCAAGAACGGTCATCAGCTGCGCAAGAACGTGCCTCAGCAGAGATGAAGGAAGTGTAGTGACCGTATACATATTATTTGTCAGGTATCATTATATAACCAGTAACCAGTTAACCAAACATAATTTCAAGGACAGGGGAGAATCTTATGGAACTGGATAATAACCATGGTGAAGAACAACCAAAACCTAGGACTTCGGAAGTCGATGGCGTCAAACTGACGAAACTCGATATTCCGAAGTTTTGGGTGCACCAGCCCGCCTCCTGGTTTTACCAAGCGGACATCATGTTCGAGATGGCGGGCTGTAAGTCGGGCTCCACCAAGGTCTATAATGTTATGGCCGCATTGCCGGAAGAGGCGGTAACGGCAATGCGGCTTAGCACCGTGGATTATTAAAGTTCCTCACATGAAGAAGTCAAACAGCACCTGCTCGAGAAATACGGGACTTCGGAGAAGCGCCGACTCGAGCAGCTGCTGTCAGTGCAAGAGCCTGGGGACCGGAAACCCTCCGAGTTTCTCCAGGCTCTCAAAGCACCAGCGGGGGAATCGTCAGCGGTTAATGATGACCTGATCCGGAACCTGAGGGAGCGGAGGCTTCCACAGGCCATCCAGGTGGTCACATTGGCCACAGCTGCAGACCAGACGTTGGCCGGGTTGGCCGCCACGGCGGACAAGGTATGGGAGGTGCTTCCACACGGAGGTGCCTCATACGCGTCCGCGGTCCACGCAATACCAGCCAAATCGGAGTCTACATTGGTGGCGCTGCACAGCGCCATCAATAGGCTGACGGCCAGGCTAGACAAGCTTGACCGCAACCCGCGGAAGCCGAGAAGCCGAACACCTGCCAATCGACAGGGCGGCCCTCGAAAACTCTCGGCCAATCGGCCACAAGGGGCCAACCAAGCCAGGGGTAGCTTGTGCTATTACCACTAGCGTTACGGTAGTGAAGCACGCAGCTGCAAAGCCCCCTGCAATTACAACGCTGGCCAAGCCAAGCCCGCGAAGAAACCACCCGCTCACCCTAAAAAAACTAAAGGGGCAGGAGATTGTAATGAGCGCGCATATAACCGGCCGCTCATATCGTTTATTCGTCAGAGACACCAACAATCGGATGGACTTTCTGATTGATTCGGGCTCTGACGTTTCAATTGTTCCCGCCAAGGCGTTCCCAACCCATAACGGTAGCCCGAACGTCCTTCTGTATGCGGCCAACGGATCACTGATCCGAACTTTCGGCACAAAGTTGCTTGAACTTGAACTCGGCTAACGCCGACGATATGTTTACAACTTTATTATAGCCGACACCACTAAAGCCATCATCGGGGCGGACTTCTTAACGAAGTTCAAATTGTCCGTCGATTTCGAATATCGTTTAGTTGACAAACGCACCAAGTTTCGAATTAACGTGTGCGCCACAGTCGACTACAACCCCGAAACATTTCCATGCCGAGTTATTGGCATATACAAAGAGCTATTAACGAAATACGCTTCGTTAACAAAACCGCCCAATTTGAACCTTCCGGTTAAACACAATGTGCAACACCACATTGTAGCTAAAGGGCAATTACCTTTTGTCACCGCTCGGCGACTCCATCCGGAGAAACTGAAGGTGGCAAAGTTAGAGTTCGACCATATGGTCCAATTGGGGATTTATCGACCTTCGTCGTCCCCCGCAGCATCTTGGCTTCATCTGGTTCCTAAACGGGACTCACATGACTGGAGGCCATGCGGCGACTACCGTCGCCTTAACGCTGTCACTGTGCCGGATAGATATCCCATCCCTCACATACAGAACTTCTCCGTGAATCTTCACGGCTGCACAATTTTTTCAATTTTTTTGATTTGGTACGTGCATACCATCACATACCAATCGCCCCAGAAGAAGTGCATAAGACTGCATTCATTACGCCATTCGGCCTATATGAGTTTACACGTATGCCATTCGGCTTGCGAAATGCAGCACAAACCTTTCAAAGGTTCATAAATGAAGTTACGAGAGATCTTCGTTTATGTATACTTGGACGATATACTTATCGCCAGTAAAACTGAGGATGAGCATATCGTTCACCTTGAAGAGCTCTTTAAACGCCTCGATAGCTTCGGTTTAACCATTAAGCTAGAGGAAATGCGTTTTTGGTGCAACAGAGATTAAGTTTCTAAGCCACCGCATTACAAAGGATGGAATACTTCCATCCTCCGATCGGGTTCAGGCTATCGTTGATCTCGCACCTCCAACTTCTGTCAAATCGATTCAGAAGTTTTTGGGAATGATGAATTTCTATCACCGATTTATCCAAAAATTGGCTAAACAGTTGGTGCCTATAAACGAGCATTTGAGAGACCTTCTCAACCGCTCACGTGCCAATAAAGTTTTCGACTGGCCAGCAGAATGTCAGGCGGCATTCCTCAAGGTGAAAACCTCGATGGCTGAAGCAACTCTGCTGAACCATCCAATCGAGGATGCAAAATACAGTCTTACGGCTGATGCCTCTGATTATGCAATCGGAGGCGTATTGGAACAATCCAACGGTTATCGGTGGCAACCACTAGCTTTTTATTCCAAAAAGATGTCACCAACAGAACGGAAGTACTCTGCATTTGATCGCGAACTTCTCGCAATCTATGCAGCGATCAAACACTTCCATTACTTCGTTGAAGGACGCAATTTCGTGGTCTATACTGATCACAAACCACTGGTTCGCGCCCTTCACACAAAGACCGAACGATCCCCTCGGCAGACCAGACATTTGGGTCTAATTTCTCAGTTTACCACAGACATCAGACATGTGTCGGGTAAACAAAACGTTGTCGCAGACTACTTGTCACGCTCACTAGCAACCGACAACGTCGACTCGGTAACCTTCGACCTGCCTACACTGGCTCAGGCTCAACAAGGTGACACAGAGTTGAAGTCTCTACAAGAGCACCCCAGCAACGGCTCACGGGTAAAACTAGTTCATACCAAATCTCCATTGGAAGTTTTCAAACTTCCAAATAATAGATTTGACCATATCCATATGGATATAGTGGGACCCCTACCCCCATCTCGTGGATACTCTTATATCTTAACGATAGTCGATAGATTCACGCGAAGGCCTGAAGCATACCCAATTCGGGATATCTCAGCTTCAACAGTGGCAAAGAAATTCGTCACTGAATTTGTCCCACGATTCGGCGTACCACTCGAGATCACAACCGATCAAGGTACGCAGTTCGAATCGAAACTGTTCAATGAAGTTGCCAAATTACTCGGCACTCATCGAATTCGGACTATCGCCTACCACCCGCAAGCAAACGGGATGGTTGAACGGTTCCACAGGCAACTAAAAGCAGCCTTAATGGCAAGGACAACACTACTCATTGAAGTGAAAACTTGCCCTTTGCCATGTTAGGCATACGCACGGCAATTAAGACCGACTTACAATGCTCACCAGACGAGCTCGTATATGGTCAGAATCTGAAACTTCCCAATTCGATTTCTATCACAACCGATGAAAATCCAATTGAAGAATCAGAATTCCTCTCTCGCCTTCGTTCTCATATGCAGGGCATTAAGGCAATACATCCTCGGCAACCCGTCCAAAAGGATGTCTATGTGCCAGAAGCCCTGGAGAACGCCGACTACGTTTTCATACGTGTCGACAGAGTTCGAAAACCTTTCGAACCTCCATACGAGGGCCCATATGAAGTAATCAAACGATTACGAAAACACTTCGTCGTCAAATGTAACGGCACAACCAAGTCAATATCCATTGACAGGCTAAAGCCAGCCTTCGGTTGTGACCGCGACAACGAAGCTAAGACGTCTAAAGCGGTAACATTCCGTTAACGCTACGCTGGGGGGGGGGTATGTAGTGACCGCGTAAAGTTTAATTACCAAACTTTACGCAATGTCACACAACAACTTCCGACACGATCAAAACGATCAGTCGGAACACTCAATCGATCACCGAACGCAAAGTTCGGTGATCTTGCCGTTTTTCTTTCCGTTCCGATCACGCCTAGTGATCGAACCAACTTCCGGCATCTCTCTCTACTTTTTCCCTCGTGTGTGCCAACACCAAGTCGGTTCTCCCGCGTCCTAAAAGAAAACTTAAATCGCATTTATTGTATAACTTTATATATTATTATAATAAGTTATAAACATTGTAGTTTAAAATAAGAATAATTAGAATAATAAAAGTTAATTAAAAACCTAAAAACAAAAAGTGTTGTTCTAATTACACCACCGCGTGGTCAGACGGTGGCTAAAGAAGCGACAACTGAGATCAAGGCGGAAGTGTTGGCGTTGAAAGACGAACAGAAATTATTAGCAGTAGCTCATGAACGTTCGATCGCGAGCTCAAAGAGTCGATGGAAGAACAGAGGAACCAGCTGGAGCAGAAAATCGAACCATTCTCACTTTCTGTCGACAATAAGCTGGATAACATGAAGGAAAATGTTAGGAATGATCTGGAGAGACTCGAATCTTCCATCAAGGAAAATGTAAGGAATGATCTGGAAAACCTCGAATCTTCCGTCAAAGCAAATGTAGGGAATGATCTGGAAAAGCTCGAAAATTCCATGAGGGAAAATGATGAAAAATTGAAGATTGAACTTGAATCGGTCAGAGCCGACCTGGAAAGGGTAAAGATTCATCACCCAGTGACGGCATCTCACGAAGTCATCGGAGTTAGGAAACTACAGCCTCCAACTTTCGACGGGCAAAGCCCATGGCCTACTTACAAGCTCCAATTCGAAGCAGCAGGCAATTTCTGGACTGAGGAGGAAAAGGCAATGGCCCTAACTTTGTCACTTAGGGGCACAGCAGCAGAAATATTGCAGTCAATACCAGCAGAACATCGCAACAGCTACGGGTTCTTAGTTCAAGCGCTGGAAATGCGTTACGGTGATCAGCACCTGCAAGAGGTTTATCGGCTTCAACTTCGAAATAGACTTCAAAAGCCAGGAGAAACTTTACAACAACTATGCGCCGATATCGAGAGGTTAGTTCATCTGGCTTATCCTAGTTTCGGACAGGACTACATCAATGAAATAGCAAGAGAGGTTCTTCTTAACGCATTTGCTGACCGGGACTTGCAACAGGCAGCCAGATTGGCCGAAAAGAAGACTACCCAAGAAGTTTTGGCATATGCTCTGGCATACGAGGCAGCAAAGCAAGCAACAAGGAGTACGGTCCACCTCAGGGGAATTAATGCGACTAAGAACATTTGCCAGCGAATCAACACCTCGGAAGTGTTGAAATTGAAATTAATTAAAACCAGTTGAAATTAAAATAAATTGAAACCGAATAGCCTTTATTTGTTGAATCCTGGTAAAAGACTAGATTTTTAATTAACAAAATTAATGACATAAAAAGTATAACAAAAAAACGCAAGGCTAACTTAAACATTTACTATCGCAGTTGAAGCTCGAATGCTTTTTTATTTCAACACTCCTCCTCATTCGAATCATTCATATAAGCCACACTTTTCTCGCAACATTTTGTGTCGCTTTGCTGGCAATGGTTTTGTAAGTAGATTTGCCAACATTTGCTCCGAACAACGATATTGACATGACACAATTTGATGCACCACGTAGTCTTTGACAAAGTGATATCGCGTATCTACATGCTTAGTACGATTCGACAATTTCTCTTCTCCGATGAGTTTTACGCAACCTTCACTGTCTTCATAAACTGTTGCTGCCGTTTTTATAGTTTGTTGCATGTTACTTAGTAGTCGTCGTAGCCAAAAAACCTCTTGACATGCTTCGGATAGTGCGATGAATTCTGCTTCAGTTGACGATAGTGCAACGCAACTTCGCTTTCGACATGCCCAACTCACAATGCCGCCATTTACGATGAAAACATAGCCGGTGTTTGATTTTCTGTCGCTTTTATTTTCAGCCCAATTGGCATCGACATATTCGTAAAGTAGATCGCCTTTATGATCACTGTTGCTTAGTGCCAATTTCAAATTCGCTGTGCCTTTTAAATATCTCAACACACGCTTCAATTCGTTCCAATCTTCTTGACGTGGTTGTTGTACCTTTTGCGCTAAAATTGAAACGCTTGCCGAAATATCTGATCTTGTGTTTACTGAAATGTACAGCAAACACCCGATGAGTTTTTGGTATTGAGTATTAGACAATAAGTGATTGTCATCTTCATCATTGAATGTTTTTCCATAATTAACATTCATCGGCACAATGGATTCCTTTGCATCGCCGAGACCAAAATCGGATGCAACCTTTTCGATGTATTTCGATTGGCATAAGTGGTAATTGCCTTTTTCATCTTTAATTACCTCCATTCCGAGATAATACTTTATTTCTCCCAACTCCTGCAATTCGAACTTCGATGCGATGTTTTGCTTTATGTCGGTTATTGTGTTGATCGATTTTGCCGCAACAATCATGTCGTCCACATAAATGAGAAGAAATGACCATTCACCGTTTTTATTTCGTGAATACAAACATTGGTCAGCTTTGCTTTGTTGAAAACCCGCGATGATCAATACTGCATGAATCGCATCGTTCCACGATGTTGCTGCTTGTTTAAGACCGTATAAACTTTTCTTCAACAAGCAAACAAATCCACTTTTGTCCTTGTCTTCAAATCCCGCGGTTGCTTCTATAGAGAAGGAAAAATATCGATAGTCGACACTATCGATAGTAGTTGATATTTTTCATGATTTTATCGATAGTTATCGATAGTTATATTTTTTTAGACTCCGACTTAAAAAAGAAATAAAAACTTGCTACCTCGACATAAAACACATCAAATTAAAACATAATTTGTTTCCAAATTAATTAATTTGAATGTATTATTTATATTTAATATTTGTTAAGAACTAACTTAATATTTTCGGTTTATTTACTTTATTTGACGATCTGAATTTTCAAGAATATTGTTTTTAAAAAATAAATGTGCTTGAAGCTATCAACTATTTTCTAGATATTATTTTTCGAATAGCCACCTATTTCTATTCATGAAAACTAAAATGTTTACATTTTTATCTTTCAACCTTGATCTTCTCTCTGATATAATTTGCCCTGTTGTGCTCAATACCCTTTCAGATTCAACTGACGAAGCAGGTACACATAAGAATTTACTGGCACACTCTAGTAATGGTTTCAGTGCATCACTATTCACCTGGAAAAAGTGTTAATTTGAATTTAATGCAAAGGTTATTAAATGAAGCTTTAATGATTACCTTCCAGAATAGTAACGGATCTATATATTGATCCGCATTAGCTCTTTCTAAATATTGACGTTTAGTAATTATAACATCTACAACCGATGTTTTGTTTTTCGATATTATATAAATGCATTAAAAAGAGACATTCGAAACTTGGTGGCATATTTTAAAACCATGACTATCGAAAATTATCGATAACAATGAATGCTATCGATAACATTCCGATAGTGAAAAATTATCGATAATTTCCTTTGCTTCATGTAGATCGTTTCTTTCAATTTACCGTTTAAGAACGCTGTTTTGGCGTCAATATGTTCGACGATAAATTTTTCTTTAGATGCAATAGATAGCAATGTTCTGAATGTTGTTTGTCTAGCGACAGGTGCAAAAACCTGATCATAGTCGGTTCCAAATTTTTGCGAAAAACCCTAGGCAACTAAACGGGCCTTGAATCGTTTCACTTTTTCATCTACATTTGTTGTTATTTTGTAAACCCATTTACAACCAATGGCCTTTCGATCCTTTGGTAATTCGCACAATTGCTTGTTTCGTTTTTAGCTTTTCAAAAAAAAGCTTATACAGAGGCTCTGTCCGTCTGTCCGTCTGAAGCCTACTTTCATCTCTGAAAGTACTGCCGCTACAGACTTGGGCCATATCTCAAAATGTAGCTCTTGGTCAAAAGACCAAAAACTGAGAAAATGGTCTGGCAATTTCAACCAGAAGTATATTTAAACAACAAAAAAGAGCCTTTAATGAAAATATTGTGACTAATTTTTGTGTTCTAAGGCTTATAACTTCTTATTTATTCATTTTACCACAAAATTTCTAAGTAATAAATTGTACATTATTTAATTCTAAACAAAAACTGCCCTTGCAAATTTCCGGTAAGATGTGCCGTTTCGGAGATATAGTGGAAAAACCATTTGCATACGTTTTCCAAGATGGCGGCCAAATGGGGGGGGGTTAGAATTCCGAAAACTCAAACTTAAGCTCACCCTGACCCCCCCTACACATCCCAAAAATAAAACCTTGTCCTGCATTTTTGCAATGTTAAAACACCATTTCCATGGACTATAAAGGGCTAGGGAAAGTCCCTCGTCTGTGGGGCTGCGAGTTCGATCCTTCGGCTCGCGGTGCTTTTTTTTTCGTCATAATAATTTTTTTTAATTTCCTTCGGGGATTTTGTTTCATATGAAACAAGTTTTTGACATGAATACGTCTCTAAATTTGCTTCCAGAACAAAAACCGATGATAACGAAATTATGGCATATATGTAGTTTTTATTTGCTGCTCAAAAACTATTGTTTATATTGAATAAAGAAATATACCATGACGTGGGTGAAGAATCAAAGAATTTTATTGTTTACATTTGATTTCCTTTTTTTTAAGCTATGATGATTATATTGTAGTGTTTGTTAAATACTTTGTTAAGTTTTAGATTACGCAGTCTCACAACTTATAACCTACATAAGCCTTTAACAAAAACTTTTCAAGATTAATTATATATGTATAGCGTTGGTCAGTGTGATACTTATGAATCTCCATGGCCAAACTAGGGTGCGGTAAGCCGAATTTTTAACAATAAGACATGTATGTTTAAGTAAAATAATACACCTAATTCTGTTGTGCAAAGTGCATCACATTAGATTTTCCTCCAATCCAAAGAAAAATGTTTAGATTCGTTTTCTATAGTGTTTACATGTGTGATGTGCTTTTTTTTTTCAATTTGACACATTGGAATTATTGGCCTCGATTCCCAGATCCGGCGGGTTGGAAGTGTGTGCGGATCAATCTCCACTTAATATATTGTCATCCAATCTGAAGTCTTATTCAACAGAAAGAATACCATGAAAAAGCGTAATTAGTGGCTAGTCTCTAGGCACAACATTCCACTAGTTCTTTAACGAATTCATTTCATCTTGCATTGCGCGAATCCATTGTTGCTTATTTTCGCACGATAGAGCTTCTGACAAACTTTTCGGTTCAGTTACTTTATTGCACACAATATTTATTTCTTGAATCAATCGTCGTGGTGGTACACCTTTATTTACACGCTGTGAAACTCTTCGTGGTGGTGTTCCGTCACTTTCAGCACCGCTTTCTGAATCATCTCCTTGATTTTCTTGATTTAAACTTTAAAATTTTGATTGAAAATGAATTCCTGATTCTGCATCAACGTCGTCGTTATTGCCCGCACTTTCGTTATTATACAATGATTCACCATATTCAATGCCAATGGTGCTAGCTTCACCTTTTGCGTCATTGTGCCTTTGCATTTCGGATGATGATAAATCAATGCTGATTGAATCCACAAAATTTTCCGCAAACCGAACATCTCGACTTATCACCAATTTGTTTTTGATCGGGTCGAAGCATCTGTATCCTTTCGAATTTTCATCATAACCAACGAAAATCATTGTTGCTGCTGTATCATCCAACTTTCGACGTTTTTCTGCTGGTATGTGAACAAAACATTTAGAACCGAAAATTGAAAAATGTTTGATACCTGGTTTTCGCTGATTCCATGCTTCAAACGGTGTTGTTTCGATTGCTCTGCCTGGAAGTCGATTCTGTATATAGTTTGCTGAATTAACCGCTTCAGCCCAAAATTTGTATGGTAATTTTGCATCCAATAACATACAACGCGCCATTTCGACTAACGTACGATTTTTTCGTTCTGCAACTCCATTTTGGTGCGGTGTATATGGTGTTGTATACTGGATTTGAATTCCTTCATTTTTCAGAAAATCAACAACTTTAGTTCCGACGTATTCTCCTCCTCGATCCGAACGTATGACTTTAGGTTTTGTGGAAAATTTATTTTTCACCATTGCTACATACTCCTTTAGTTTGATTTCGACTTCTGATTTATTTTTCAGCAGATAAATAACCGTATACCGCGAAAAATCATCAATAAATGTGAGTATGTATCGCTTGCCGCTCGGTGATACCGTTTGCATAGGTCCACATACGTCCGTATGAATGAGATCGAGTACTTTTGCTGATTTATTCAACGATTGTTTGGGAAATGGTAAACGTGTCATTTTACCTTGAAGACACACTTCACATTTGACTTTGATTCCAAAATCGACAATTTTCATTCCGTCAACAAAACCTTTTGAACACATTTCCTTAATAGCTTCTGGGTCGCGATGGCCAAAAATACGATGCCAGTGATGAATACAATTTGTTTTGTGTTCGTATACTGCGTATGCTTTGTTTGGTTGACGTAACTTAAATAAATTCGATGATTGTATGTCAGCTACTGCAACTTGTTTCTCATTGAGTTTTATTTCACATATTTTCTGTTTGGGATCAAAGTTCACTTCATACCCTTTTTCAAACAATTGTTTTACTGATAGAAAATTTCCTTCAATGCCCGGCACGTATAATACATCATTTACTGTTGCTGTTGTTTCTACTCCATTTTTGTTCATCATTTCAATACGACATGTACCTTTTCCTTCGACATTAACACTGCTTCCATTTGCGACGGTGAGATTTTTGCATTCTGCTTTACCAAGAGAAAAAAAAATTTTTGTTGCTTGAGATATGTTTCGTGGCGCCTGAATCTAGAATCCAGCCGTCGTGTTTGTCATTCGATGAAATTATAAACAAAAAATCTTCTTGTTCGACCACATTTGCTTTATTTGGCTGGTTCGCTTTCCATGATTTGTATTTTCTGCAATCGCTTTTAACGTGACCATCCTTCTTGCAAAAGAAGCAGGTGATATTTTTCTTTTCTGATGTTTTTATAGCGGAATCCTTATTTCCGCCATTTTCCGCTTCTTTGCGACGATGATATTCGCCAATTAATTTTGATCGAACCAATGACAACGTTAAATCTGTTTCGGGTCGTGCTTCAAGTGTGACAACCAATGTATCGCAGCTAGATGGTAGACTACTCATGATGATACCAACATGCCAGCTAGTTGACAATTAGTCCAGTTGCCAGAGTCAAATTTAGACTGAAAGCCAGCACAAAATGTGATATCGCTGAAAATTGGGTCATAGGTACTTTTTGGGGTGCAGAACACAATAAAAAACCTTTGCTGCTCTAAAGTGTATGCTAACTTCACAATTTCGAAAACAAATTCGAAAATGTGGTTTTCGCGTTATATCTCGAAAAAGAAAAGAAAAATCGAAAAACTAATTACACCACGTGAAAGAGCGGAAAATTCTACTAAAAGCTATGTTATAACTTATTAAAAAATGTTTGTTTATTATTATAAAAAATTATTACAAATAAGAAAGCGAGTTCGAAAATTTGACGCGCGCGAAATCCCAGAATTCAAATATTCAAGCGAGGCGTTCGGGGAAAAACTGAAATATCTTTGCCTAAAATCCACCAAAAACAAAAAATAAAAAAAGCATTTTAAAGAGGACACTCTAAGCTTTTTAAGGAAGTCATTAGTTTTTAATTTTATTGTTCTTTTCTCATAGAAAAGTTGACCGGAAGTTATAATTTCTAAGATTTTCACTGATTTTTATAAAACTGATTCCTGCAACTTAAAGTTAAGCCTAAAAAAATTGTTAAATATATAAAATGAAAGATAAAATCCTGAGCTTTAAGAATATATTATTCATTTTTTGATTAAACATTCAGGTTAAAAGCAAACATTAATTAAAAACACGTTAAAAACAAAGAACATTCTTTGAAATATCATGAAGAAAAAAGACGCGCGCAGCGACGCCGGCAGCAATGAGTGTTTTTGAAGCCATGTTTGTTTTGCTGCGCAATAATAAAGACAGCAGCAAAAGACGCGCTCTAAAAACACAGCTGCTGGCGTCGCTGCTATTGTCGCCTTTTCATGATAGTCTTTCAACGCATTCCATTCTTCTTTCGCCGTAGTTTTATTTCTGATGTGAACCAATTGACTATCTTCAACCGATAAACCTATCCATGCAAGAGCTTGATCGTCACGCAATTGGAAAGTTTGTATTGCATCCGCATTATCTGGTGAGTTTGGCACATCTTCACTTAAAACATTCCACAATTTTTATTTAATGAGCAATAGCTTCATTCTGTATTTCCACACAAAGTAGTTGTTGTAGAAAATCTTCACTACTCTGGAAAATAATGTACCGGTATTTCTACCCGGCTCTGCAACTTTGCTCTCTATAGAAATCACAAATTCTAGTCTATGTATACCCACCGGACCGATCGTATCGTGTACTTTAATACAATAGCTAGGAATTGTTACCGAATTGATATTAAAACCGTTGTATAATTATACCCGAAAGACTTTCATTAAAAATTACCTTAACCTTTTTCACATTTTGGTGCCGAAACCCGGGATATCGACGTATTTATAATTGCCGGGAACATCGTGGTATTAATTGTTAGCGATTACCGTTTCGTCATTTGCATCTATTGTATACCGACACGTTAACCTGATTACGCGATTTTAACCTGACACGTGTATACATTATGGAATTAGCAGGTCGCTCGGTTTGGCGAGGTCAATTAACCAAATTGACAAAATCCGCGAGTGATTATTTAAATACAGATGCTGCTCAACCTACAGAAGATGTAGAGGCGCTAAATTCTCTTGAGGAAGAATTAACGGTCATGCTGGAGCGCATAAAAGCTGTCCACGTGGCTCTCAGGAAGGCTAATAAGGATGTGCACGCACATATGAAACTGGAGGAACTAGAGAAAGACATGGAAAAATGCGCGGAATATGAGGATACGGCAGTCGCCACAATAGCCCGTCTAGAGCAAAGATTAAACCGAGTAAGACGACTACAAAAGCTGCCTATTCTCCAAGAAGTTAATCAAGATTCAACGAGTGTCCCAGTGCCAGAAAAGCTAAGTTGTGTAAAGCTTCCGAAGTTGCAACTAAAAACCTTTTCAGGAAATTATCAAGAATGGCTACCCTTTTGGGAGCAGTTCAAGATCGCCGTACATCAAAACAAAGCTCTAAATACGATCGATAAGTTCCATTATCTTCAATCATTGCTCAAAGGAAAGGCGGCCGAAGCCCTTGCTGGATTTACTCCTAGCGAATGTTGTTATGATGGAGCCATCGCTTTTTTGCTGGAAGAATTCGGCAACAACGAAAAAATCGTTGATCAGCATATCCAAAAATTACTTTCTATAAAGCCGGTTACATTGAAAACCGATTCTACAGGATTACGTTACTTATATAACTCGGTGGTGACATGTACTCGTTCCTTAACGGCTTTAGGGGTACCTTACAGCAGCTATTCTGTTATTTTGAAGACTCTTTTATTGAAATGTTTACCTAGTGAATTGAGAGTAGACTTCCACAGAACCTATGAAGCAACCGAAGACGAAGGTAGCGACGAAGAAGAATCAAAGAGAGATGACAATTCTGCTACTAGCAGTAGTTTGAGACTTGGCGATCGGAAAATGAAAGCACTTTTGCAATATTTAAAACGAGAAGTAGACTCTCTCGAAAAGGCAGGCGAAGTTTCACGCAATTTTTCAAATTCCAACAACACGAAGGCATTAAAGACAGCTGCAGGGCTGTTCACGACGACATCATCTAAAGTGCATTGTTATTTTTGCAAATCTCAGAAACATTTTACAAGTGAATGTGATAGTGAGCTTTCGATTGAACAAAAGAAAAGCCTTCTAGCTCCAGATGGCAGATGTTTCCGTTGCACTAGAAAAGGGCATAATTCGAAGTCATGTCAAATTCGCAATGTTTTTTGTACGAAATGCAAACTGAAACACGCTTCGTCAATGTGTGAGCCTCTTTACAGACAGCGTTCCAAATCAACTCAGCAAAAAGTGTGTGAATCGCAAATAGATCAGTGCATTACCTCTACCTCAAAGCCAGCGTTAAATTTGTGTGCTACGGAGAGTAATCCGCAGCCGTTGGCAGATATTTTTCTCCAAACCGCCTGTGTGTATGCGTCAAGTTCGTCTACAGCTGATTATAGTCGTCTAGTTAGAATTATATTAGATGGTGGCAGTCAATCGTCATTTATACGTCGAGACATTTCCAGGAAGTTAGATTTGCCCATAGTGGGAACACATATTATGAGTGTAGCACCGTTTGGCAGTTATGCACAACAACCAGCGCAAAATTGCAACCGTGTCCGCTTGACCTTGAAAAGTTAATATGATGATAGTTTTTATTTCTTAGAAGCTGTTGAAGTTCCACATATTTGTGTAGATGTTTTGTCGGTTCCAGATAATCAGGAACGTATATTTTATAAATTAAATTTAGCTGATAGCTGAGTGAACGAAGTGAAACCGGAACCTGGTATAAGTATACTAATAGGAGCCGATCAGTACTGGAATTTTGTTACTGGAGACATTAAGAGGATATCACCTACTTTGACAGCTGTCCACAGTGTATTTGGTTGGACGTTGCAAGGACAAAACCAATCTAATAGTATTCAATTTGCAAATTTAAACCTAGTTTCTAAAGTTTTATGTAATTCAGTAATTAATGAATTTGATTTTAGTAAACTCTGGGACTTGGAAACTTTAGGAATAAAGAAGGATGATATTGAAGCTGAAACCTTCACAAGGAATTTCTGCCGTGATTATATTGTTAAAGACGGCGACCGATATGTAGCCTCTATACCGTGGAAAGGTCTTAGTGAGCCATTAGCGAATAACCGGGCGGGTGCGTTAAGCCGTTTGAGATCGCTCACCAAGAAGTTAATTATGGAGCCTGAACGATTAGCCGAATATCACGCAGGTATGTGCCTTTTTATAACCGCGGGTTTTGCTGAGAAAGTTCCGGACGGATCACTAACCAATAAAGTAGCTAAACGAATTTATTATATGCCCCACCGTCCTGTTTATCAGGAAAATAAAATAACGACTAAAATGCGTATAGTGAGCGATGCGTCAGTACATGAACCATTTAAACTTTCTCTAAACGATCATATAATAACAGGAACCAATTTATTGGCGGATATCTTAAGGTTGCTGCTAAATTTCCGAATGGGTGCAATAGGAGTCACTGCTGATATTGAGAAAGCGTTCCTTCAAATTTTGCTAGATGAAAACGACCGAGACGCACACCGATTTTTTTGGTATGCCGAAAAGCCGACATCTCTTAATAATTTACCGAAAATTGAAGAATATCGGATGACAAGAGTGACATTTGGTGTCACTTGCAGCCCTTTCCTATTGGGATCCACGATCCAAAAGCATTTAGAACTTGAAAGTAAACAATTCCCGAACACTTGTGCTATACTGAGAGATTGTTTTTATATGGACGACCTAATAACAAGCGTGGATTCTGAGGATGCTGCACTTAAGCTGTACGAGGAAAGTAAAATTATTATGCAGAGGGTATCAATGAATTTAAGGCAGTGGAATTGTAATAGTGACATGGTTAGGTCTGTTTTTGGCATTGAACCTCCATTGTCCCATAAACAGAAAGTATTGGGCATTCCTTGGTTTGTGATGAGCGATGAGTTGACTTAGAATCCACACTGAATTTTATAACTAAATCTTTCGAAGGAACAAAACGGAATATTTTACAAACACTGTCGAGGATATACGACCCTTTCGGATTCTTTTCTCCTTGTACTATTACTTTAAAAATTCTATTTCAGCGAGCCTGGCGCCTTAAGCTAGATTGGGATGTCACACTACCGAATGATTTGCTTCCCATATGGAATGATATCCGAAAGGATTTATGCGAGTTGAAAGATTTAACATTTCCTAGATGTGTACTAAGTAACAGCGAATTGAATTGGAAGTTCATATTTTTTCCGATGCAAGTTTAAAAGGATACGGATGCGCAGCTTATATACGCACTGTCGATAGGTCTGGTAATGTAACTGTTAGATTCCTGAATTGTAAGAGTCGTGTTGCTCCCTTAAAGGAAAGTGGATCAAAGGAGCTTACCCTACCCCGTCTAGAGTTAACTGCTGCAGTGCTTGCTTCGCGACTATGCGCTTACCTTAAGAAAACTGTGAAAATTGCTTTTAAGATGATTCTCTGGACCGATTCGAAGATAACCTTGTACTGGATCCACGGTGATTTAAAGAAATGGAAACCATATGTGGCTAACAGAGTAAAGGAGATACAAGAACTTACTAGTGATGAGGAGTGGAGATATTGCCCCGGAGCCGATAATCCAGCCGATTTGGTAACTCGAGGAATAAGAGCGAAGCAGTTGATGAAATCGTCCATTTGGAAAGAGGGACCAGATTGGTTGAAGACTCTACCTACAAATTGGCCGCCAAACGAATTTGATAAGCACAATATTCCTGTAATTACCTCTTTAATGATGGAAGTAGACCACCTCCAAGAACTGTGTACTTCAGAAGAACCGCTTCTACAATTTCAAAACTACAGCAAATGGAGAAGGCTTTTGCGAATCACCGCTTATTGCTTACGCTTTGTAGATCATGCGAAGGCGAGATGTCGTTTCAAATGTGATCATAATAAATTTTTGACTTGCTCTGAACTCCAACGTTCGGAGTTATACTGGATTAGTTACACACAAAGGCTGTGGTACCGAGAAGAAATTGTTGCTGTTAGAACTGGGCGGAAGTTGCTTTCTACCTCTAAAATATTGACATTGTGCCCCACTTTAGATGAAGAAGGACTTTTGCGAGTGGGTTCACGATTGCGATTTATGGGATGACTTCAAAACCTCTTTTCCAATAATATTGCCCAAGGATTCTTATATTACTGAACTGCTCGTAAAAGACAAACACGAAGAGACTCTGCATGGTGGTGTAAATTTGGTACTTTCGCGTGTACGAGAAAGATTTTGGATACCTAAAGGTCGCCAGTTGATAAAGGCAATAATAAAACGCTGTAGTGTTTGCCGAATGATTCAGACGAGACCAATGACTCAGCCCTTCGCACCGTTACCGCGTGAAAGAATGATGACATCACATCCTTTTGAGACCACAGGTATAGACTTTGCTGGACCTTTATATACAAAGAAGGACGACGTGCAGAATAATGTTACTAAAAAGGTGTACATAATGTTGTTCACTTGTGCTACTGTTAGAGCTATACACTTGGAGCTCGTTTTAGATTTGACCACCGAAAGCTGCCTAGTAGGGCTAAGGCGATTCCTAGCAAGACGAGGCACTCCACGATATATATCGTTGGTTTACAAGCAGAATTCACTAAGTACAATTTTTCAAGTTTTCAGTTTTTTATACTAAAGTAAGTCTTATAATGCCAACTTTATACTGGCAATACCTTATAGCCCGCAAACTAATATTGTTAAGGTTTTTAGGGGGTTAGATTCGGATTTACCTTGTCCATAATGACACAAAACTACAAAATCATTTCTGCCAAAACTCATTAATTCGTTGCGTTTTTTTATTTTAACAAAAAAATCCAGTATTAGAATTAAATAATTATTTCAATTCTTTTGTAAACTAAATTAAGAAATCTAAAAAACAATATATACTGAGCCGATTACTATTATATGCCATTACAAAATTTTCAGAGACACAAACATCTTAAATATCGATTTACTAAAAACTATGGTTTTTGACTTAGTGATTTCTGCTTTTAAACCCACGATATATTCCGACAACGCGCGCACTTTCAAGCGAGCAGCAAAGGAGATGGGTGTTTTGCAACATTTATTGAACGATGAGAATTTTCAAAATTTTTTAGGTACCCACCATATAACTTGGAGATTTATCGTCGAGAGAGCGCCCTGGTGGGGTGGATTCTGGGAGAGGATGGTCCGCAGTGTAAAAAACATTCTGAAAGTTACTATTAGAAAATCCACACTCAACGACGATGAACTGAACACATTACTAGCTGAAACTGAAAGCATCATTAATTCCAGACCATTGACATATATCTCGGATGATCCTTTAGACCTAGCTCCCTTGTCACCGATGCATTTTTTGAATGGCAGGCATTCAGCTATCCTTTTACCTTCAGCAGCTGGCCCAACTGAACCGTCCAACGGGCAAATACGACAACTTTGGGCCGATCGATGCAAATTCAGCGACTTCATCTGGAAACGCTGGAGAATAGATTATTTACAGCAACTCCGGTCGTTACACCATAATAAAGGCGGGTTCTCTTCAACCATCAAGCCCGATGATGTCATCCAAGTCTACGATGCTTCTTCACCAAGACTCTTTTGGAAGTTGGCGGTGGTAACTACGATATTCCCAGGAAGAGATGGCAAGGTACGAGCAGAGATAACATAATACTCCGTATAAAGATGCGACAGCTAGAACAAAAAAGCCGAACGCTTTTTGCCTCGGCAGGCCTCTGAGATTGCCTCCCCCTTAGCAACATGCAACATATTCGAGTGTCTAGCTACACAAGGAGGCGAACGTGGTCATGGTCCGCAGCACAAGAGATGCGGTGAGTTTGTGGATAAGGAAGCTAGAATTTTAGGGGGGCAAGGAAAGGAACTGACAACAGAATGTTTCTCGCAACATCTTTCTTTCTTTCTCATCTTTCAAACGTTTGCCTCTAGCTCTACATTGAAGGATTTCCCTGATGCTTTGTATTTTAACTATTTCTTAGAACATTCCGTGTATTTTTTTAATGACTGTCTGAGATCCACTATCAATTTCAAGTTGAGGTTTTGGTTACTTTTTTTTATTTTCTGGTATTTCGGTATTGGCTAACTCGATTGATTTTAGAATCGAATTTAGGTAATTATTCTTTGTTTTATTTTATTCAAAATCTGGGACAAAGTGCTTTTTATAAATGCTTGTAAAGTTAACTCCCCGCCCACAATCTGCTCAAAACAATTCGATCGTAATTGTTTTGGTAAAAATAAATTAAAAATAGGTTCAATACCTTTATAGGCTTCATGTCCAGTCAATTTTCAGGAAAAACGTATGACAGAAGGAATTCATTCTCGGACTTGCAATTACAGGATTTATCCATTTTAGAGTCCCCTTATCAACAATTAAATATTGAGCTCGTAAATATATACTGCAAACAATGGAAGGTGAAAAACAATTTCTTTATATTTGTTCTTCTGGTGGAAACTAAAAAAAATAAGTTTTCAAATTTTTGGACTTCCATTTTATTAGTTATAAATTTTCAAAAAGTCGAAAATCTTAAAATTTTAACAAATTTTGAAATCTTTAAATTGATCTAGTTCAAAAACTATTTGACATAGAAAGCTGAAAGTAGCACCAATTTCTTCTGCTTCAATAAGGCTTTAATACGTGATATACAATATAGTATTATTAGTAAGAATAAAACTATAGTATTATTAGTAAGAACGAAACTTTTGTTTTTGGAATATCTCAAAATAATATTTCTCCAAATTTTTGAAAAAATTATATTTTGTACATACAATCTTAACGTACATATAATGCCAAAATTTAGGATGGGACGACATTGGGATCATATAGAAATAAATGTTTTTAGGTACTCAATGAACGCAATATAAAAAAACATTTGCCAAAAACATAGCCATTTACTAATTTGGGTATGGCGAATTAAATGGAAATAAAGTCAACCCTCTAACTTGATCGAAAACTACCCCCAGGACAACTCTTATTACTAAATTTTAGGGTTTCACACTTTCACTCCAAAAAATTTTTGTTTATGGGCTATTTATAAACTATGAGTAATTCTTGAGACCAAAATCAACCCTATCGGTGAAGCGGAAACCACCCCCACAGCAACCCCTAACCTTAAATTATTTTCTTTACGCCCAAAATGAAGGTTCACCACGCCAATTTTTAAAGTACATACACTAGGGCTTATACAAAAACCGACTTATAGGTACATATACAACTTTATCCATTATTATAGTCTCCCTCAATTCATTCCAACGCTTCTCTAACATTTCTATGTCGTTCTTATAGAACGATTTGATCAACCTCCTCATTGGAGCCATATTTCTTGCCGGCGACCATCTTTCTTTTTTAATTTCAGAACAGGTAATATTCGCTTTAGGCTAAATTTGCATAAGTCGGTGTACGTAGAAGCAATTCGAAGTACAACTTGGGCGATTTTGCCTTTGTGGTACGGTGCATTAACTTGGTGAAGGGGCACTTGTTTTTCTTCGCGATTTCGTCGTTAGTTATGTAATATTCACTATGGATCCCCTTTCCTTTTCAAAATAGTCGAAGCACTTCCCAAAATAAGCGTCTGTCCCAGCCGAATTTTTCATGTTTTGTCACTTTGGACGGCTTTCCTGGCAGATGTCTACTTAGTTGATGGCCAATTCAACGGTTGGCTTCCCCGTCAAATCTGAACCCCACCTTATCTCTTCGGGGGTCCCCCAAGGATCGATTTTATTACCGGCCCTATTTCTTATCTTTATAAATAACCTACTTTCGATCCCCTCCAACCCACTTCTCAGCTTTGCTGACGACGGTACCCTACGTTACTCTTACAGCTACGATAGAAGACAGACTCATGCCAGATCTGTCTTGATGATCGTGAATTAATGTTCAATTCTATTAATAACGACATTAATCTCATTCTAGAGTGGGGAAAAAAGAATCGTGTCGAATTCAACTCCACCAAAACTAAGTACTGTCTTATTTCGAAACAAAAAGCTCAACACTTCACCATCCTTAACAGTGGATGACGTTAAACTAATGGCCGACCCATCCCTACACATCTTAGGCGTGACATTAGCCAAAGACTTGCGATGGAATGACCACATATTCCAAATCGCCAAACAAGCATCCCAGTGCTTGGGATTTCTTAAGAGGTGCAAGTTCCTCCTCCAGCCATCGGCTCGTGCTGTTATTTATAAATCCTACATTCGGCCTCTTCTCGAATACAACTCCCTCGTTTGGGGCGGCGATTCGATAACCACCTTGGTATGGTTAGATAAAGAGCAAAAAAGCGCACTTAAATTAATTGATGACGACACCGCCTGCTACACCATCGACCCCTTGAGCCACTGTAGGAATGTAGCAGCACTGACAAAATTTTATCGCTACTATTATAGCGACTGCTCCTCCGAAATAAACGCTCTCCTGCCTCCACGGCAATCTTATAACCACAACACTGGATTAGCCCACTCGTCTCATTCCTTCTACCTTCAACTCCCCCTTTCACGCACTCAACAAGATATGAATTCGTTTGTAAATAGAACAACTCGACTGTGGAATAATCTCTCGCAGCCAGTATTTCCGAGATCATACAACATCCAAGAGTTCAAACGCAGGGTTCATCGTCCTCTTCTCCAACACCCCTTCGAATCCTCATAACCCTTAACCTATTCCCCCCCCCCCGTACTAAGCTTGTGCTAGACATTGCACCATGACGATAAACGACATGACGCACTGGTAGTACAAAGGGTGATTCCTGAGCTTAGCACTGCCATATAAAAACAATTCTATGGATATGACAGTAGTGGGGCCATCTATATGATGAACTTATTAAGTGTTGTAATAGATACACACATACATATGTCTTAATTTTCTTCTTCGTTACTTATTCTAACATCTCATCTTCTATAGATTATATAAGTTTGATAATATCTGTTCGGATAACTCAATGTAGCTGTCAGAAGAAGTGCAATGTATAAATTTAAAACCGTTTTGTTTTTACTGGAAACCCCGAATTTCGAATTACAAAATTTTCTTGTAAAAACCGGTTTTTAAAAACTGACAAGCCCTAACATACACCTATTAGATTAAAAATAAATTTTGGAAACGATACCTCTGCTCTCGGGCATCGGAAATCACCCGCACCATTAGCGGTGAGAGCTAAATTATTTAATTGAAGTTTAGGTATAAAATTAAATAATTTAGTTTTCATCCCCTAGAGGTGGGGTGGCTTCTACCTGAGGGATAGGTATGTTTTAGAAACCATGTCTTATATGAAATATACATATGTTCTTGTTCATTAAAAATTGGCAGTGAAACCTTTATTTTGGACATAAGAAAATAATTTAACTTCAGCAGTGGCTGTAGGGGTGGGATCCGCGGGTCTGACAGGGTTGACTTTGGGCCACAAATAGAGCAAGTGTGAAACCCTAAAATTTAGCAATAAGGGTTGTCTTGGGGATAGTTTTCGATCAAGTTATTATTCCAAAAGATAGTCCAAAAACAAAAGTTTCGTTCTTACTAATAATACTATAGTTTTATTCTTACTAATAATACTATATTGTATATCACGTATTAAAGCCTTATTGAAGCAGAAGAAATTGGTGCTACTTTCAGCTTTCTATGTCAAATAGTTTTTGAACTAGATCAATTTAAAGATTTCAAAATTTGTTAAAATTTTAAGATTTTCGACTTTTTGAAAATTTATAACTAATAAAATGGAAGTCCAAAAATTTGAAAACTTATTTTTTTTAGTTTCCACCAGAAGAACAAATATAAAGAAATTGTTTTTCACCTTCCATTGTTTGCAGTATATATTTACGAGCTCAATATTTAATTGTTGATAAGGGGACTCTAAAATGGATAAATCCTGTAATTGCAAGTCCGAGAATGAATTCCTTCTGTCATACGTTTTTCCTGAAAATTGACTGGACATGAAGCCTATAAAGGTATTGAACCTATTTTTAATTTATTTTTACCAAAACAATTACGATCGAATTGTTTTGAGCAGATTGTGGGCGGGGAGTTAACTTTACAAGCATTTATAAAAAGCACTTGTCCCAGATTTTGAATAAAATAAAACAAAGAATAATTACCTAAATTCGATTCTAAAATCAATCGAGTTAGCCAATACCGAAATACCAGAAAATAAAAAAAAGTAACCAAAACCTCAACTTGAAATTGATAGTGGATCTCAGACAGTCATTAAAAAAATACACGGAATGTTCTAAGAAATAGTTAAAATACAAAGCATCAGGGAAATCCTTCAATGTAGAGCTAGAGGCAAACGTTTGAAAGATGAGAAAGAAAGAAAGATGTTGCAAGAAACATTCTGTTGTCAGTTCCTTTCCTTGCCCCCCTAAAATTCTAGCTTCCTTATCCACAAACTCACCGCATCTCTTGTGCTGCGGACCATGACCACGTTCGCCTCCTTGTGTAGCTAGACACTCGAATATGTTGCATGTTGCTAAGGGGGAGGCAATCTCAGAGGCCTGCCGAGGCAAAAAGCGTTCGGCTTTTTTGTTCTAGCTGTCGCATCTTTATACGGAGTATTATGTTATCTCTGGTACGAGCCTGCGAGGTTCGCTTCTCCAATGGATCCAAATTGCGAAGACCAGTCCAGATGTTGTATCCAGTTGAAATTTCTTAAAACGACGTTCTTATTTTGCGCGCCGGAGGATGTAGAAAATCTTCACTACTCTGGAAAATAAGGGCCGAAACACATCCAGGCTGGCTTTAAAGCTCATCTCTCAAACCTTTCCTTGAGGCGAGCTCCAGAGCCGTCCGCGGAATACTCAAAACACAATCAGGCCGGCTCATCACATTTGTCAAATTTGTAAGCGAGCATTGTGGTTCGTAAAAAGTGTAAAATATAAAAATTATTTAAAATAAAATTATTTGGTCTGTTTTCATTGTTATTTTTTAATTATTATTATGTAAATGTGGTGAAATTTCAAACATTTTAAATAAAATAAAATTTGTTGACTTTTTTAATTATTATTTGTTTGTTTACAATGAAATTTTCTAACATTTTGTATTTAATTCGTTTAATTATTTTCAATACAAACTCGCATACAAAATATCAACCTCAAAGTTCAACTGTCAAAAGCAAAAACTAGAGCCTCGGCCGAATTCGAATTCCAGCATTGCCGGAATTCCGACAGAGGCGAGCCTTGCGGCCAGCTTTGCCAAGGCCTGAATTTGCGAGACAAATTTTGATGTGTTCAATCCCATTTTAACGCATTGGTTGGATATGCTTGCAGCTGGCTTTGGGCTTGGATGTGTTCAAAGCGGGCTTGGATGTGTTTCGGCCTTAATGTACCGGTATTTCTACCCGGCTCTGCAACTTTGCTCTCTATAGAAATCACAAATTCTAGTCTATGTATACCCACCGGACCGATCGTATCGTGTACTTTAATACAATAGCTAGGAATTGTTACCGAATTGATATTAAAACCGTTGTATAATTATACCCGAAAGACTTTCATTAAAAATAACCTTAACCTTTTTCACAGTTGTCATTGTTCAATCTTGTAATTAATACTTTATTTGACTCTGCCATATTTGTCGCTTGATTTAATTTATAATTATTTTCTTTTTCTTTACCGCAATGTTCAAATTTAAACCCTCTCAAACCTTTCTATTCGGCTCTGGGCCCATAACCTGTTGAAATTGAAATTAATTAAAACCAGTTGAAATTAAAATAAATTGAAACCGAATAGCCTTTATTTGTTGAATCCTGGTAAAAGACTAGATTTTTAATTAACAAAATTAATGGCATAAAAAGTATAACAAAAAAACGCAAGGCTAACTTAAACATTTACTATTACATTTGAAGCTCGAATGCTATTTTATTTCAACAGGAAGTACGTCGCCGTCTACGATGCTGGAACTGTGGTGAGACGGGTCATCTCCAAAGTAGTTGTCGAAAGCGAAGGAGAGTGGAATCTCCTGGGAGTAGAAGTGGCTCAACATGCTGTGAAAAATGTGGACAACGGGAGAAGGGCGACCGGAGGAAGTTGGTGGGGAAAATTGAGACCTCTCATGTCTTCAACATCGTCCAACTGCATCGTAGCAGCAACAGCCTTGTAATCTAGGGGAAAGTTGGTGATGAACAATGCGCAACTACGGTGGATACAGGTGCTTCAAGATCTGTCATCCGGGCTGACTTGGTCGGTAGAAAGTGGCTGAAGAAACTTTGAAAACGGTAACCGGAGAACCAGTGAGATTACATGGGGAGACAATGATGGATGTTGTGCTTGGCAACATTGAGTTTACACATGCGTTCCTGGTAGCTGACATAGTAGACGAGTGTATTCTCGGCTTGGACTTTATGAGAACACACGGAATACTATTGGACATTGGAGAAGGAATTTTGCCGACATCGCTAAGGAATTACATAAACTGACAGAAGAAGGAAAACCATTTATCTGGACAGAAAAGTGCGAGGAAAGTTTCAAGACACTAAAACGAGGAATTTGCCAAGCACCAATACTCACATACCCGAAGCCAGGCGAAAGATTCATATTGGACACAGACGCGAGTAATGTCGGGATTGGTGCAGTGCTATCACAAAACTTCGAAGGACAGGAAAAGGTCATAGCTTACTACATTAGAGCGCTGTCAAAATCGGAGCGGAATTACTGTGTCACAAGAAGGGAACTATTGGCAATCGTGGACTCAACTAAACACTTCCACATGTATCTCTTTGGGCAAAACTTCATCCTTCGAACGGATCATGCAGCATTAAAATGGCTGGTGCAATCCAAAAATCCTGAAGGACAAGTGGCAAGATGGATCGAGAGACTTCAGTCCTACGACTTCAATATAGGCCACAGAAATGGAAAGAACCATAAAAATGCAGATGCACTTTCCCGGCGACCATGCGTACCAGACTGCAAACATTGTGGACGTATCGAGGAAACGTGTCAAAGGACGACAGTCGAGCCAACGACAGGATGGGATGACCAGGGACTCCGAGACGCCCAACGCGACGACCCGGATATTTCTTCAATTCTGACATGGAAGGAATACGAGGAAGAGCCTGAATGGAAGGACATTGCAGAGAGGAGCGAAACCCTGAAAAGCTATTGGGCCCAATGGGATTCCTTGCACATTGAGCGAGGAGTATTAAAGCGCAAATGGGAAACCGTTGACAGTATCTCTCATCGAATGCAGGTATTAGTCCCTCGCGTTAGAATAAGAGATATTCTCGAGGAGTGTCATAATGGCGCATCAGGAGGACATCTGGGAGTCAATAAAACTTTGGCCAAAATAAGAGATAGATTCTATTGGCTTCACATGAGAGACGATGTTGCAGACTGGTGCCGTAAATACACAACTTGTGCCAGCAGCAAGGGCCCTCGAGTAAGAACAAAAGGAGAAATGCAGCAATACAACGTGGGAGCCCCATTTGACAGAATCGCAATCGATGTGGCGGGACCGTTTCCAGTGTCAGACCGAGGAAATCATTACATTTTGGTGGTCATGGACTATTTCAGTAAGTGGCCCGAAGCATATGCCATTCCAAATCAGGAAGCAATCACTGTTGCAGAGGAATTAGTGAACAATTGGATCTGCAGATTTGGTGTTCCTCATGAGCTTCATTCTGACCAAGGCAGAAACTTTGAATCTAAAGTTTTTCAAGAAGTATGTAAGATACTTGGAGTGAAGAAGACCAGGACGACGCCCCTTCATCCCCAGTCCGAAGGAATGGTAGAGCGATTCAACAGGACAATGCTAGAACATCTAAGGAAAGTTGTTAGTGAGCACCAGCGTGACTGGGGCAGTTACATCCCTATATTTCTAATGGCATATCGGACAGCGGTTCATAATTCCACAGGACAAACCCCTTGTAGTGTTATTTTTGGAAGACAAATCCGGCTGCCAAGCGACTTGAAATTTGGGACACCTGTTGAAAGCAACGATTCTACTGGCGGTTATACAGGTGAACTTCGTGATCGACTCGCAGATATCCATCAGCTTGCAAGGAAAAATCTTAAGATTGCCAGTGACAGGATGAAAACTAGGTACGACCTCCGAGCAATCTGTAGCGGATACCAGGAAGGTGACCTCGTTTGGCTGTTCAACCCCCGGCGACGAAAAGGCAAGTCTCCAAAACTTCAACGCCAGTGGGAGGGGCCCTATAAAATCCTAACACGGATCAACGATGTTGTCTACAGGATTCAACAAGGACCCGAAGCAAAGAAGAAGATAGTTCACATAGACAGGCTGTGCCCATATCATCAGCCGGATCCAGGATGGACAACAGTCCTAAGAAAGGGGCGATGTGATGATTTATGCGCCATCTCTCCGTTAAAAAGCTGAATCAACGATTGTCGTTAACGACTGTGGTTGTTGTATGAACTAATGATTTATGTGCTAACATTAGCCGTGTTCCTTTTCTACTCTTAAGTACTCCGGAGTAAAACTTAAAAGGAACACATTTTTATTTTGTTTTGGGTTACGTTTTGAACTTTCCTTTAAATAAATGCTCGTTCAATTATTGTAAATATAATATGGGTACTTAATACTTACCGGGTCATTCCATATCAAATCAACCAATTTTTAATTAATTTTGGACCTCATGGACTTCGATTCACCTAATTTTTTTTATATGTGTTCCTCTGGTGGTAACTAAGAAAAAACCAAATTTTCAGATTTTTTTGACTTCTAGTTTTTTTGTTATAAATTTTCAAAAAACCGAAAAACTCAAAATTTAGAAAAATTTTGAAATCTTCAAATTGCTCTAGTTAAAAAACTACTTGACATAGAAAGCTGAAATTAGTGCCAATTTCTTCTGTTTTAATAAGGCTTTAATTTGATATACAACATAGTATTATTAATAAGAATAAAACTTTTTCGGACACTTTCAAAATTTTATTTTTGGTATATCTCAAAATAATGTTTTTTCTAATTTTTGAAAAAATTATATTTTGTGAACACACTCTTAACGTACATATAAAGCCAAAATTTAGGATGGGACGGCATTGGGATCATATAGAAATTAATTTTTTTGGGTACTTGAAAAACTGAAAGTTCAATGAACCCAATATAAAAAAAAAAATTAGCTGCGGAAGAGCTGATACAAACCGCTAATAATATCGCCTTTTACTAATTTGGGTATGGCGAATTCAATAAAAATAAAATCAACCCTCTAACTTGATCAGAAACTACCCTTAGGACAACCCTTATTACTAAATTTGAAACACCCCACCCCACCACCCACTAGGGGTGGGTACTACATGATTTAATTGTAGTTTAGGTATGAAAATACCTGTCCTTTTAGATGTAAGAAACTAACTATACACTCATATGTGTCGTTATTCTTTTCAAGATTACATACAAGCCACCGAGATTGATCGTAAGAAAGGGTTACAAAACCCGATTCAATGTTGTAATGTAACATTTTTAGTGAACTGTTCCGGACTAGATTGATAAAATTTTACATTAATTAGATTTTCTGAAATGGGACTGTAGGAGTGAAATTTTTGGGTGCCAGCAATTGCTGCAGATTCATTAAAGCGCGATGCAATTTTTTTCTCCATATCTTCATATTCTTTTGTCGAACAGTATACAAAATCTATTCCAGATATGGTATCAACAGCAAATTCGTATAACTGCTGAGGTGTTAATATCTGGTTATTGTAAGGTCTTTGTAGACTGGATTTAGCAGCAAGACGTTTAACAGTGCCACCAAGGCCATCACAAGCACTTTTTCCATGGGCTGTTGCGAAGAACTGCCATTCTGCTTCAATTCCGAAATCGGCATTGTGAAGACAAAGATTGTGAAAATGTTTCTTATTTTTGTATTGAGCAGCACTGCCATCGGAGAAGTATGTGATCTTCTTAATATTAAATGGTATGGTGCTTTTTAATATTGAAATCAACTTATTCTGGAATGCATGAAATGCCACAGTATTATGTTTTAGGCAGTCAGATATAAAAACATACTGTAAATGTTTGATTTTGGTTTCCCACTTGTAATACACAATAAAAGGATGCTGAGTGGCTTGGTTTGTCGTCCAATGGAACGACTGAACTTCATCTTGGATTAAAAACGAATAATTTTCTGCAAAATCGCAATTAATGATTAACTCACCTGGTGCTGCGTTTTCCTTCTTTTCTGTGTAACACTCCTTTTGCCTGTTGGTAATGAATGAATGAGTTTTAAGCTTTAAAATCATTTCCAAGAACTCTTCGACAAAATCTTCGCTGTCTTTGGTTATAGATTCCATTTGACATCTATCAACAGTAATCCACTGCTTATATGTCACTTCATCAATAAGTTTTTCTTCAAAGTTACTCAACAATGCTTCACTTAATCGCTCAACACCAGGGCACTCTTTGCACTCATTCATGTAACAATTTTGTGAAGGGGGATTGCACATTACTTTTGCTAGGCAGCTATGATATGAAATCAATGGTGTGTCATATCCATCCCACATGATACTTTTAAGTCCTGCTCCGGTCATCATCAGTTTCACATTCTGGTGTATCGTACAGACGCACACAGTATGTGTGCCACTCCCACCAGCTAAAATGCAATTTTTTGGCCTCAACTGACAAAATTTGGAAATTCCTATTTTATGAGTAGGGTACTTTTCTTTAAATAATTGATAGAGCTCTGACAGATTTGCCAATACCAAACGCTTTTGAATTTGAAGTTTCATGGTTACAAAATCTTTTATTCCTGGCATCATCCTACTAACTTCATCAGCATTAAAGAATCCTTTCACTAAACTGGCTGTTGCCTCATTTAATGCTTTCCCTGGCTTTGGATTCGGAGTTGATAGAATACCACTTTCTCTCACTAACCGCTTTACAGCCCGAGCCATGTAATTGGACACACCAAATTGCTCTTCAATATTCTTAACACTCCAACTTTTAGGTAGCAGTGTTAAAACTGTGATTTGCTCACTGTGCTTTGTAGTTTGTGAAAACTTTTCTTTTAACTGGTTTAACATTTCAGATTCTGTTTTGCTTTTATCATTTTCAATATCACAATCTTGTTCTGTTGAAGGCAGAATATGTTTTTCAATTATTGTTTTAATTTTATCAAGCTTGTTTTTTGTATAACTCTCAACCTGCATCCTTTTCTTTTTGATAGGCGATTCACCCATCAGCTGCAAAGATTTGTTGAGGTGATCGAGAGATGCATCTTTATCAATATATGTTTCATGACTTGTGCTACACCCAGGAACGTCACGATAATCACTTTCAACAAAATCAATACGCTTAACTTCATAAAGTTTTTTTCTACACTTATCACATACCTTCATCCCTAATTGTATACCTAAATTAAGCGAGCACATCCATTCGGTAGCATTTCTTGTATTTCTCACTTTTTCCGTGTGTTTTTCGTCACCAAACGGATTGCAGCACTTTTTAGGAAAGGCGGGATTATTTTCCTTGTTTTCCATTTTAGTTACTCCGAAATTAACACAAATTAACACAAAATCACTAAAACAAATAACACCACACAAACTATTTAAAATTTAAAACCTTGGTAAATAAATCAATGAAAATTGTTTTATTATATTGTACCAAGTTTAAATAAAGATAAATCTGTAATTCAAAACAATGATTTTCACAAGCAACTTCACTTGCATTAACTTTACTTGCACTTGCAGCTGCTTGCAGGTAACTGACTGAAGTGAACGAAAGTAGTAACGAAAGTTATGAATGAAAAAGAAAGGACATAGCATAATAAAACAATAAAATAGAGCAATAAAAAAGGCTATGTTTTCTTGGTATATTTTTTACTGTTTATGTGAAAAGGGTTCAAATATTTGAAATGTATAAGTATAGACTTGTATATTTTGTCTTTCTGAAAAACAAAAAAAAAATTCCGCATTTACAAAAAATTCATTACCAGAGGTATCCGAAATAGCCGTATAGCAAGTATGAAAAACTCAAATTTAGTAATAAGGGTTGTCCTGAGGGTAGTTTTTGATCAAGTTAGAGGGTTGATTTTATTTTTATTGAATTCGCCATACCCAAATTAGTAAAAGGCGATATTATTAGCGGTTTGTATCAGCTCTTCCGCAGCTAATTTTTTTTTTATATTGGGTTCATTGAACTTTCAGTTTTTCAAGTACCCAAAAAAATTAATTTCTATATGATCCCAATGCCGTCCCATCCTAAATTTTGGCTTTATATGTACGTTAAGAGTGTGTTCACAAAATATAATTTTTTCAAAAATTAGAAAAAACATTATTTTGAGATATACCAAAAATAAAATTTTGAAAGTGTCCGAAAAAGTTTTATTCTTATTAATAATACTATGTTGTATATCAAATTAAAGCCTTATTAAAACAGAAGAAATTGGCACTAATTTCAGCTTTCTATGTCAAGTAGTTTTTTAACTAGAGCAATTTGAAGATTTCAAAATTTTTCTAAATTTTGAGTTTTTCGGTTTTTTGAAAATTTATAACAAAAAAACTAGAAGTCAAAAAAATCTGAAAATTTGGTTTTTTCTTAGTTACCACTAGAAGAACACATATAAAAAAAATTATAAAAATCGGAGGTGGTGAGGTCCAAACCATTGGTTGATTTGATATGGAATGACCCTACAAAAATAACAATTAAAAAACCGGACATAAAAATTCTTGATTCTTTTTATAACACCGAAAACTGTCAATTCTTCACAATTCAATGAAAATCCATCTATCGGCTTTTTAGTAAGTGAAAAATAATTCACAATAGACTGCAAATGGCGATATTCCCCTAGTGGATGTTAGATGCGTATTTACTCTAGTTATCTACACCTCTGTAAGGGCAGGTGTAGTTGGGAGTAAATACAAGGAAAAAAAAGCAGAAAAGGAACACGGCTATTGATTATCTATAAGTAGATGCGTAATCATGGGATCTGCGAGGATGGCGGGTGTTGGTGTTTGGCGGCGCTGGCGTCTATATTCTTTTTGCGGTTTGTTCTTTCGGTGAAACTTGCAAGATTTGGAAGCTTTGGTTTGGAGCTTCGATAATACATAATAAAAAAGCTGAGGGTTAACGATGATGGAAATAAAGTGTACATAAGAAGGTATTTTCTTGGAACATTAAAATGAAGTTGAATTTATTTTGGCTGGGGCGCGGTGCCGTATAGAAATTTGAGATATCGAATATCATGATTTTTCAGTTTTCGGACTTTTTGATTTTATGAGACTTATTTGCATTAGTTAGCGAAAAGTGCATTTGCAACGCAAAGGAATGGCAGGGGAGGGGTGTCGAAACACCGTTTTGAAACTATTTCTCTTCATGTTTTTTGGTGGCTGATTATGAAAATCAGCAGGAAATTTTAGGACTGCAATAAAATATGTTCGTCACCCTTATAAATATAAAATTCACCCCTTTTTAAGGATAAGGATAATTATAATAATCAAATTAAATGCACTCTTTTTAAACTCTTTTCTTTACTTTCACTTCGGAGCATCAAATCTTGTAACGTTAATTTAACCGCCTTTTACTCAATGCAAATGGATGAAACTTTGCAGGCATACATATTCCCGATGACAATACACGAATATGACATTTTTTGTTGTTGATTTTGTTTTTGAGTAACAAAAAACGATTTTTAATAAAAAATGCTTGGAATTATTCGTTCTACTCAATGTAGAGTCTTAAAATTCACTTCCCTTCAATAAAAATTGATAAAAATTAACAGACATGTGTATTTCCGACGAAAACACACGAAAATTAGTTCCAAATTAAAAATGGCGGCCAAAAAAATATGATGGATTACATTTTTCTTTACAAGCCACTCGTTCGATATGGGTATCAAATGAAAGGTTATAACAAGTTGAATACAATTAGCGTCATCCTAAATTCAAAATGGCGGTAGAAAAATGGCGGCATAAAAGTGGCGGCAAACACAAAACAGAGGATCAATTTTTCTTTAAAACGCTCTCGGCATGGGTATCAAATGGAAGGGAGTGACAATTAGAATACTGTTGTCTGTGTCCCGTCATTTCAATTCAAAATGGCGGCCAACACGAAATGGCGGTTTACCCTTTTATTTACTTCGCTCTCGGTATGGATTTCAAATGAAAGTGTATTAAAGTGAGTAAGAAAGTAAACTGTATGACGTCGTTTTAAATCAAATATGTCGTTCACTAAAAAATGGCGGAAGACATAACATAGCTACCAATAGCAAATAAAAATATGATTTAAAAAGATGCAAAAAAATATGTTTCCAGTTTTTAGTTTTTATTGCTCCAGCCAGTATACGCGAGCACACTACCTTTCAAAATGTAAAAAAAAAACGTAGAGCGCTATTAGATTTTTGAGGGGTCATCAAATTGTGCATTTTTGGGCTGCACTTGAGAACTGTTGTAAAGAAACAAATACAAAACATGTAAAAAAGTTTCCTTATTTAACATGATAATGTAATTAAAAGTTTGGAAATTGTAATGTATTAATTAACGCTAATCGTTACTAAAAAGTAAAAAATAAAAAAAAGAAAAAAAAAATTTTAAGAAACTCTTTTCTTTACCCTAATATATTGATCAGTTGTGAACACAAAATTAATATAAATACTAAACAAATCGACTAAAAGGTAAAAAATAAGAAGATTTTAAACAATATAAACTTTTAAATCAAAATGGAAAAAATCTCACACATTCCTTAAAGAAAAGCGTGGGGCGCCCATACCAACCTGAACTTAAAAAAACATGACTGCCGTGAGTACATTTTAATATTTCAGACAGCTACGAATTTTCACTAATTGAGCATTTTGTTTCATAAAAACGCACCCCACGCTTTTCTTTAAGGAATGTGTGAGATTTTTTCCATTTTGATTTAAAAGTTTATATTGTTTAAAATCTTCTTATTTTTTACCTTTTAGTCGATTTGTTTAGTATTTATATTAATTTTGTGTTCACAACTGATCAATATATTAAGGTAAAGAAAAGAGTTTCTTAAAATTTTTTTTTCTTTTTTTTATTTATATTTATTTGAAGGTGGTTGATTTTTATTTAATCTAGCCAAATTTTATCAAGCATTAAGGGGATAAAACTAAAGGGAAGTAATATTTTAAAAATTAAAAATAAACTTTATACAGCAGCTTTTTTCTACGTTTTGGATAATTGTTGCTGCTACCGGATTGCAGGTTGGTTGCTTGGTATTGTTAAGAAGAAATAAGTCATTTTCAACCACCCCTAGATACAGGTTGTATTTGAAAAATGATTCAAATATTTTTATGTGTTTAAATTTTATTTTTGATGAAACAATATCAAAAATAAATTGGAAAATTTATTATAATCTCTTTTTCAATGCGTTCAACCACCCTTGAATCAAATCAAAATCAAAAAAAAACTTGAAAAATGTTGTACGATTTTTGAACAAATTTCCCAAAATAACTTGTACAACTAGTTCCATTATCGGCGCTGAATTGCGGCTAAAGTATAAATGCTAGAAAAAAATGTTTAAAGTAAAATTTCAACGGAATTAAATAACAAACAAATTTGTTGGTATAACTTGTCATCGTAAATAAATAGTTGACTAGATATTTGCAAAAAAAACATTTTTAATAAACTTTTGAGGTCTAATAAATCCATAAATATGAACTTTATAGAAAAAAGTAAAGGCAGCAATTGTGGGCAATGATGAGCTCAACACACGATATAATCAGTTTAAATGTAACGGGCAAAGAAAAAGATATTAGGAAATTATTTTTTTATTGAATTTACATTTTCCGACATTTAAAGCGCTATAACTCGTGAAATATTAGCCCTATCTAAAAACGATAAAAGCAAAAGTCATAGATAATCGTGTGTTCTATAAGTCTTAGGAAGGACTTTTTTATGGCGGGCTAACCGTTAACGAAATATAGTGCAAAGAAAGTGATGTATAAAGTTTGAAGCACTATAACTCCGAACATATTGACTTTACAAAAAAAAATTCTGAACAAAAAAGTTAAATCATTTATTTATCTACAAAAAAGATTATATACATTTTTGTCGTAAAACACATAGTTTCTGAGATATAGAATTAAACGCGTTTCCCTTCATTGTAAGTGAAGCATAAGGGTGGGGATGACGCCATTTTGAATTTAAACTCATAAAAATATGTAAAAACATTTGGTAAAAAAAAATCGCGTGCGGTATTTTTTGCAAAGAAAAAGTACCTATTTACTGGACTATAAACTTGAAAAATCGTTTTTAAACAACACAACAACAAAAATTCCGAAAATTTTGTCTCAAAGAACGGCAGGCGCAATCGCAAGTATCCCAATTCATGCGATTGCTATATACATGAATTCAAAAGTTCAATGTACATAAGCAACGAAACCGATAGACAGCTTTTATATTTCGAAAGCTCTTGAGTCTCAGTTTTAACATGGATTTTTGAAATCAGTGCAAGTAAGGCCATCTATGTCCAAAGCCCGCAAACAAGGTTACGTATCTACTTATAGATAATCAATGGTGCTAAACTAAAAGTGGAACGCGCGATAAGTGAAGACAACTTCAAGCTTCTGGGCGAAAAGAAAAGAACATACCACTAGGCTCGAGAAAAGGGACGAAGGCTCCAGAAGTTAGATAAAGGTGGAGCTTGGATATAAAAGCGGCTTGCAGGCGCTGAGAGAGTCAGTTTTGATTTTAAAGGCGATAAAAAGTGTTCTAAAGTGAGAACAGTGAAAAGTGGTGATTTAAAAGTGAACTATAAACCGATAGATAGAATTTAATAGTGCGAGTTATTAAACTGAAAGTGATTATAGTGAACTGTAAGAATTGTGTTCGTTATTAAATTGTGTTTTGGTTTGTAATAAATAAATTTTGTGTGGATAATTAAAAAGTGTATTCCTTAATTAATCCTACGAATCCGTTAAGCCGGAAAAACGTAACAATTAATATGATCGAAAATTTTCCGCTCGATTATATGCATTTAGTTTGCCGTGGTGTAATGAAAAAAATGATAAGCTGTTGGGTTAAAGGCAGAGCTACTTTTAATGTAAAATTACAAAAATAAAGATATTGTTGCTATATCAAAAAAACTAGAGTGTGCTAGACGATATCAACCGAGTGAATTTAACAGAAGTATTCGACCATTAGATGTAATAAGCTTCTGGAAAGCAACAAAATTTCGCACATTTTTATTGTACACTGGCCCAGTTGTATTAAAAGAAGTATTACCACATGAAGTCTACACCCATTTTTTGCTATTACATTGTGCTATGAGGATATGCGTAAGCAGAAACCACTTGATATACATACTCCCATATAGCTAGGAAAATGTTACAGGACTTTGTTTTAAAGCTTTCTACAATTTATGGCGAAGATTGTATTAGTTATAATGTACATAACCTAATTCATCTTGTTGATGATGTTGACAAATGGGGTGTATTGGATAGTTTTAGCGCTTTTGAATTTGAAAACGAACTACAAAACATAAAACAATTAATAAGGACGGGAAAGCAACCCCTTCAGCAGGGAGCTAATCGAATTCACGAAATACTTACATATATCACTCAAACAATGAAAGAACAAATTAACTATCCAATACTTTGCCATAACCAAAACGATCCATATGACTCATATTTGATTATAAAATTAGGTTATTTTTCTTTAAAAGCTAATGAAAAGGACCAGCGGTTTATAACAAAAGATAAAAATGTTGTTAAATTTAAATATGCCACAAAAACTCAAGGAAAAGTTCATGTTAATGGAGGTAGCTTAAAACACATTTCACCGTATTGTGAAAAACCTCTAAGATCGTCTTATATTAACATATTTATGTCATCAGATATGACAGAAAATCCCGAGAAACTTTGCAATATCAGTGAAATCGAGTGCAAAGCTTTTCGCATATGTGATAATTCAAATATAAAAATCTTTTTCCCCCTTTCTCATCAACAGGAACAAAGCAATTAAAGCTAAAAAAGTTTCTCCAATAAAAAAACAGTGGGTGTGTGTACTTATGTACACGCATTAGAAGTTATACTTCTTTGGCGTGATTTTAAGACTAATTTTTAATTTCTACACCAATATTATATTTGATTCTTTCTATTTTCGTGCGTTGGAAGGTTCAAGCATTATGATGCCGACACGCTCAAGGCTGTCAGTTATACAGTATTCTAATCCTAACTAAAATCACCAACTAGTTGGGTCATGAGGCCTAATTACAATCATCTTAAGATGGGCTTAAGATGCCTCATGAAATTCTCTTAAGACTGGCTAATTTTCTACCAAAACGTAATGAATGTTAAGTTTAATATGCGTCGCAAAGCTGGATCAGCATTTATTTACCTGATAATACTACTGGTACTTCTAAGCCCAACTCACTTCTTTTTTGTTCATTTCCGCCTTAGCTTCTGATTGAGGAATTTAGCTTCTCCTCCACTTTAGTCAGTAGATCAAACGATCGTACCATTATAGTCTAAGACGTTCGTTGCTCTTAGCCGTGCCTTTAACTGTAGGTTACAGTGCAGCAGTTTGCTCGGCTAATCTCCGGCAATACAAAAGGACATCGTCTGTGTCCTCTGTCACAGTGAGGAATTCCAAGCGTTGCGTAGACTCATTTTGCCGGTATGCTCTCGTAACTCACTTGTGGGTTCATCGACCTTGGGTAGATTCATTACGTCACTTCCAAATTCTGTTCACTTTCCAGCTTCTTCTTTTAGTTGTTACTCAATTAAATTGAGTGGGTTAGGGAAATTGAAATATGATACGAAGAGTTTCATACTAAGGACATTAATGAATCGGCAAATACAGCATCAACGCTTCCAAAGTTTGAGTGACAACACTCCGAACCTGTCCAAACACCATCGTTGGACGCTTGACATTGGACATTCGTAGTTCGAGTAGCGGCCACACGATGCGTTCTACCATCAAACGTCCAACGTTGGAAAGTGCTCATAGCATCGTTTAGAGCCGGCTTTAGCTGAAAACTAGGATATGTAATTTATTTCCCCCCATAGCCTCTGGGTAAAAACCTCCTCACCCATGGACATCGTGAACGGACTTTGGCTACGAATTTTCATATGCCCATATAATAATAAACTTAATAGCTAACCCAGCAGGCATTACAGCTCATATTGAGCTAACCCAGCAGGCATTACAGCTCATATTGAGCTAAATATGATCTATTTGCGATTGGCAATTTTTTCGTTTAAAGTCTCAAATAGTAATTTATGAGATACATATGAGGTAATAGTGAGTTAATTGGCGCATGTTTCTGAACTAAATATGAGGTCAATATGATGTAAATCAAGAGCTAAATGCTATCTCAAAATGATCTCATATTGAGCTCACTGAGCAGAAAAAAAGTGCTGAGAAATGTTAAAAAACAAAATTACTATTTTCACTTTTTTTTTGTTCCTGTCTTTTTCTACTATTTTGTATATTCATATAATTTTATATTGTTATATATTTTCATATTTTACTCATGATTTGAGAATATTTTTTTTCGATTGCCTTATACGAGATTCGAACCTGGGTCGCTGGAACATGAAGCCAACATTCTACCAACTGCGCTATTGAGACTAATGTGTATACGCCGCCGTAAGAGTGTATATAAATGACAAATATAATATGAGCTAAATATGAGCTAAATATGAGCTCATTGTGAGATTTGTCTAAATAAAAACCTAACGATGGAGGTTTTCTTATAACCGCACAGTGGGACGAATTGCCTAAAACGTAGACAAAAGTCCGAAAATAAAAGTTTCGATTAAGGGATTTCCATCCTTTGGTTTGACTACAGTATTGTTGACACTATTAAATCCCGGCAGTAGAAACGGTTAATTGTTTTTCCTTGAAGCTGCACAGCAGGTCGAACTTGGTCATTGTTTATTTGTAAAGGGTTCGGCTCTGTGCTTAAAAAGCGTAGTGCAAATTGAAACTTGCATAAAATTATAACGACAATACAGATTCGAAATATTGAAAATGGAGAATGTTTCTCCAGGTATGTACTAAATTTTAAATGCTTTATGACTTGTTAAGCGACCTGTTAACATTTGTTATTGAAATAAACAATAATTATGTATAATAACGAGAAAAATTTATAAAATTCAATCGAAATTAAGAGATAAGTTATGAGTTCCACGGAATACCACTAAGTGAAGTATTTTTTTTATAAAATAAGTTATATTTACTTCAGGATTAAAAAAGAAAATCCAGCTACTAGTCGTAACTCTCTTAGTAAACCACATAATATTATGCAGTTACGGCTGCTACATTTTATTTTTGATGAAATGTCTATAAAAGTGCGGGAAAATTCTCCATATTGTTAAATTTGCACGAAATTTTTTGGTATTATGTTATCGACGTCGCTGATGACGAATTTGATGTCAAAATTTTAAAATTCAAAACGGCGGATCCAATATGGCGGACATAATTTTTGAAAATTTGTAGAAATAAGTTCAAAACTTGTATATGTTTTTGAGCATGCCGATTACGAATCTGATGTCAAAATTAGGAAATTCAAAGTCACGGATATATCTATATCTATAAAAATCTCGTGTCACAGTGTTTGTTACCGTACTCCTCCGAAACGGGTTGACCAATTTGCATGAAATTTTTTGTGTATATTTGGTAGGTCTGAGAATAGGTCGTAGGCTATTTTTTATACCTTTAACCAAAAAAACAGCTGCAAAATCCAAACACAAATGGTAATTTTAGGAATTTTCACTTCATTTTAGTTTCAATAGCTTCATGGCCTACCTATTGTTTGACAAATGTAAAATTGTCATTAAACTGAATCATTACATTTAATGAAAATTTCAAATTTACGCAGCTGTCAAACAATAGGTAGGCCATGACGCTATTGAAACTAAAATGATCCATGGCGGCCGTTTCCAGAGGGCGGTGTACCACTTTCTTCACAACCACCTCGACATGGGTATCAAATGAAAGGGTATGATAAGTAGAATACAATAAGCAATGTAGTATACAAAATATATCTTTAGATCCATGGCGGCCGTTTCCAGAGGGCGGTGTACCACTTTCTTCACAACCACCTCGACATGGGTATCAAATGAAAGGGTATGATAAGTAGAATACAATAAGCAATGTAGTATACAAAATATATCTTTAGATCCATGGCGGCCGTCTCAAGAGGCCGAATCACCACTTTCTTCACAACCACCTCGACATGGGTATCAAATGAAAGGGTATGATAAGTAGAATACAATAAGCAATGTAGTAGACTCAATATACCGATTCATGGCGGCCGACGCAAGACCCATGTTCTTTGAGGCATTTCATCTGTGTAAAATTCATATCTCGACAAATATTAAGTCAATGGATGGTTTTTATTGTTTACTATTGACTTATGGGTGCAGCGTAGGCGCACCGGGTCCCAGCTAGTATACCTATAAATATTAGTTCAGTCGTCAAAGCACAATGCGAATGCAGACCTCTAACTAAATGTTAACTCACGAAACTTTTTCTAAAAAAACAAGTTTTTCGTGAGTAGAATATGTTAAAAAAGTTTCGGAATATTGGTTGTCCGCTGCTCCTAAAAACAGAAAATTCCGTTTTTGGTCAATATCTCTTAAACGGCAAGTCCCATTCTAAAATATTGTTTACAAAGTTTGTAGATAATGCGATTATCTACAAAGAATCACCGTTCTTGAATTTGTTTACATGACCTAATACGCAATTTGTATCGGTCATCAGACATTCAATAAATCCTCTGTTGGACTACGTGGCTAATATTTTCAGGCGTGATTTTTGGATGGTTTTGGAGAAAAAAAATTGTTCTAGAGAGGGGGCTATCCTCACTATCCACTAAGGGGTGTTTACGAAAAAAAAAATGTATTTTTTTAATATTTACTTAAACTTGAATAATTCCTAGACTAATTATCGTAGAACAACGTAATTCGGTTCGTGTTTTAGGTAAATGTGTATTCTTTTATATGATATTAAGTGAATGACATCGTTTACAAGATATGTAATTAAAAATGTGATCTAAATCCCAATGTTTTTTGTTTTTTCAGAAAAATTCAAATATTTTAGAATTTGGTCTTATTTTGAACCTACATATCTTGTAAAGGGAGTCACTCAAGTTCCTGTTCTTAAAATTTTCGAATTCAAGTATCAAATTCGTATTCAGCATGCTCAAAATCATATAAATACATGTTTTGAACAATTTTGAAAAATTATGTCGGCCATATTGGATCCGCCATTTTGAATTTCCAAATTTTGACATCAAATTCGTAATCGGCATGGCCAAAAACATCTAGATACAAGTTTTGAGTTTATTTCTACAATGTTTTAAAAATAATGTCCGCCATATTGGATTCGCCATTTTGAATTTTCTGTTTTTGATATTAAATTCGTGATCAGTGAGCTCGATTACCCTATAATACCGAATTTCGTCCAAATTCATCAATATTTAGACTTTTGTCCACGTTTTCGGCAATTCGTTCCACTGTGAACCGTTGTAAATTCCAATAATAATAATAATAATAATAAATAAAGACAGAATCTTCCGAAACCGACAAAAGGGGTCCTCTCCCATATAAATTTAATGCGAAAATAATACGTTTTGTAATATTTTACAAAGGTATTACATATTATATGAAAGACATTATAAATGCATTTTAAATACATTTCTGGCTGACTGGTTTCCCGCGATTGCATCTCCTACTCTAATATTGATATCATCATTATCGTCAAATTATTCAGATAAGTCGCCCAAATTATCAACTTCATTTCTCATTCGATTTGATTCTTCCTCATCCGAAAATTCGATGATTCCGTCTTAAAAATTGTTATTAAACCAATTGCTCATAATTAGCTCATAACAACCTTCCAATCAATGAACATTAAGTGGGACATTCAATTTCGGTTTCTTTCTCATTTTTATTTCTCACAACTGATTTAATTTTTTTTTGCATTTGGGATGTCATATTTTCATCATATTGAGCTCATTGTGAGTTGTAAGACAAATTTCTGGTTTTGTGAGCTCATATTGCCTGCTGGGAAAGGATTGGAGTTGCAATGCTTCCCTCCTCTACCCCTTCGTCTATATCGTTCGCAGGCCGTATCAGAACATCAAAATTTTCAGCGTGCAGTAAATTACGGCATGAGATAAAAATGCAGCACGCTGCAATCAAAAGTATTTCAATTGGCTCAGGCTGGTAAAATGACAAGCAAAGCAGCGTGCTGCATGTTCCTATCATGTCTTAAATTTGCAGTACGCTGCCTCGATGACTCGAACATGAAATTTATTTCCCTCCATAGCCTCAGCATAAAAACCCCCTCACCCATCGACATCGTGAACCGGCATCGGCTGTGAGTTTTCATATGCCCATAGTAATCACGGTATTCAGAAACAAGGTAATGTAAAAGACTGTATACCGTATACGGTATTTTAGTGCTGATGTCACGTGGGGGACACTTCCCATATAAAATCGAAGCTGTTGTTGTTGTTTCAGAATTACGGCTGACGTCACCAGGCGCCTATTTTTTACGGTATTCGAAGCTGGCGTTGCTTTTACATTACCTTCGTTTGCTGTATACCGTGCATAATAATGATAATCCCAGTGCGCATGAAGAATGGAAGTTGAAATGCTTGCCCTCCATTGCCTCCACCCCTTCGCCCATATCCTCAAGTTGCGTTGCGTTGCGAATTCGTCAAAATTCACTCTCATAATATTTTTCAAAACGCGCCTAAAGAAGTATAACTTCAAAAATTTGATTAAAACAAAGATGTTCTGTATAGTGAAAACCTGTGAAGAAGTAGTAGTACTGCTGTTACCAAAATCTGGGTGAAAATGAATTTTAAAATTGGCCGAAGAAAAATTCGGAAGTCATTAAAGGCCGTCGTATATGCATCGAACCTAAATACGAGTGGATTAGGCAGCCATGTAAAATTTTGGTTGATAATATAGGTAAGTTAAGAAAAATGTATATTTATTGGTTTTTTTTATATGTAGTAACATTCGAAGATGCTTTGGAAAAAGAAAAGGAAGCAGAAATACTTTCGTCATCTTCAGGTGAAGAAAAATTTTCCAGGATAACTGCAATATCACATTCGACCTTGGATTATAATGAAATGGCGAATTTTATTTCTGAAGGTAAAATAATAAAATTATTTATAAGTATTTTAGATGATAAGCAACATATCAGAAGATGCGCAAGAAGTGTTCATTACACCTTTCCCAATGTCAGGAGAAAATAATTACGTATGCGCGGATTGCCGTAACTAGTTACATTCAAATTTTGTTTGATATCGAGTTTTAATTATTACGCTTTTGATTGATACATAGTGTTTGAAAACGATTTAACTGTATTTTCATATAAATTATAGAAGCCATTAAAAAGGACCTTACAGCCCTCAGAGAAGAGCTGAAATCATTCAGGGAGGAAAGCAGGAAAGCCTTGGCCGAGATTAAAGTTATTTCGGAAATTTTAGCAGGTAAAATACAGCCAGTGCAATCAGGAGACGATGGCGACCTCATTGCAAAGTCCTTTTCTTTTCCCCTAAAAGAAATACATTTTATGGAAGATTTCGAAAGAAAATTATAATAACAGATGGTTATTATAAGCAGTTAATAGTAAATATTTAACACAATTGAATTTAATACTAAGGTTTATTTTAACTTAACACTTTTTCAGATAAGAAGACTTTCTAGGCTTGGAGGCTAAATGCAACGAAAACTGCCAGGACTATACTATCATTTCTTTTTGATAATCACTTATTAATAAAATATTCTTGGGGAGGAACAGCCACAAAATCAAATTTCAAATCTTTTAAGGAAATAAACTTTGTTATATGTTCTGTTGTAAGTAAAACTCATATAGAGTACACAGAACATTTCCACAGCAACATCATGAAGGAGTACCTAAAACACTGCAAGACAAGACTTAATCGCCGATGGTAATTTGCTTTTCATTTATGTGAAAATATTAACACATTGATTTCTATTTATCCCATTAGTGAACCATGCACCAGTACTACACTCCAGAGTAATGCCAACGAGCTGTAATTGCTACATTAATATTCATTCCTATAATTTAATATACATTTACTCATTTATAATATCCTAAATTTAATAACCACTGTTTATTACATAACTATTGGTATATATAGTGTACTAGCTGGGACCCGGTGCGCCTACGCTGCACCCATAAGTCAATAGTAAACAATAAAAACCATCCATTGACTTAATATTTTTCGAGATATGAATTTTACACAGATGAAATGCCTCAAAGAACATGGGTCTTGCGTCGGCCGCCATGAATCGGTATATTGAGTCTACTACATTGCTTATTGTATTCTACTTATCATACCCTTTCATTTGATACCCATGTCGAGGTGGTTGTGAAGAAAGTGGTACCCCGCCCTCTTGAGACGGCCGCCATGGATCTAAAGATATATTTTGTATACTACATTGCTTATTGTATTCTACTTATCATACCCTTTCATTTGATACCCATGTCGAGGTGGTTGTGAAGAAAGTGGTACACCGCCCTCTTGAGACGGCCGCCATGGATCATTTTAGTTTCAATAGCGTCATGGCCTACCTATTGTTTGACAGCTGCGTAAATTTGAAATTTTCATTAAATGTAATGATTCAATTTAATGACAATTTTACATTTGTCAAACAATAGGTAGGCCATGAAGCTATGAAACTAAAATTAAGTGAAAATTCCTAAAATTACCATTTTTGTTTGGTTTTTGCAGCTGTTTTTTTGGTTAAAGGTATAAAAAATAGCGTACGACCTATTCTCAGACCTACCAAATATACACAAAAAATTTCAAGCAAATTGGTCAACCCGTTTCGGAGGAGTACGGTAACAAACACTGTGACACGAGATTTTTATAGATATAGATTGAATTGTTAAAAATAAAGGAACCAATAGTGAAGAAGAGTTTTCTTTCGAATCTACACATCGTCGGTGTAGTCTACTAATACCTCGTAACTAAAATATTTTTACGTTTTTACGGCTTAACGGATTCGTAGGATTAATTAAGGAATACACTTTTTAATTACCACACAATAATTTATTTATCACAAACCAAAACACAATTTAATTACTAACACAATTCTTACAGTTCACTATAATCACTTTCAATTTAATAACTCGAACTACTAAATTCTATCTATCGCTTTAAGGTTCACTTTTAAATCACCACTTTTTACTGTTCTCACTTTAGAACACTTTTATCGCCTTTCAAATCAAAACTGACTCTCTCAGCGCCTGCAAGCCGCTTTTATATCCAAGCTCCACCTTTATTTAACTTCTGGAACCTTCTCGAGTCCCTTTTCTCGAGCCTAGTGGTATGTTCTTTTCTTTTCGTCCAGAAGCTTGAAGTTGTCTTCACTTATCGCGCGTTCCAATTTTAGTTTAGTACATAAATCATTAGTTCAGACATCAACCAGAGTTGTTACCGACAATCGTTGATTATGCTTTTTCACAAACAGATGGCGCACAAATCATCACATTGCCCCCTCCTTAGTGTCCATCCTGGATCCGGCTGATGATATGGGCACAGCCTGTCTATGTGCACAATCTTCTTCTTTGCTTTGGGTCCTTGTTGAATCCTGTAGACAACATCGTTGATCCGTGTTAGGATTTTATAGGGCCCCTCCCACTGGCGTTGAAGTTTCGGAGACTTGCTTTTTCGTCGTCGAGGGTTGAACAGCCAAACGAGGTCACCTTCCTGGTATTCGCTACAGTTTGCTCGGAGGTCGTACCTAGTTTTCATCCTGTGCAGCGCTCTACTGTAATAAGCTATGACCTTTTCCTGTCCGTCGAAGTTTTGTGATAGCACTGCACCAATCCCGACATTACTCGCGTCTTTCGCCTGGCTTCGGGTATGTGAGTATTGGTGCTTGGCAAAGTCCTCGTTTTAGTGTGTTGAAACTTTCCTCGCACTTTTCTGTCCAGATAAATGGTTTTGCTTTTTCTGTCAGTTTATGTAATTCCTTAGCTATGTCGACAAAATTCCGGACAAAACGCATATAATAGGTGGCAAGTCCCAAAAAGCTTCGAAGTTCATGTTTATCCTTCGGTGTGGGCCAATTCTTAACCGCTGTTATTTTCTCAGGATCTGTTTGAACTCCATTGGATGAAACCACATGTCCGAGATAGTTGACTTGGTCTCTGAACAGTACGCACTTTTTAGGGCTGAGTTTCAGTTGGGCTGTTCTTAACTTTTGGAAAACCTCTCGTAGATTGCCCAGATGTTCCTCGAAACTTTTTCCAACGACGATGATATCGTCCAAATAAACCAGACAAGTCTTCCATGTCAGTCCTCGCAAGACGCATTCCATCAGTCGTTCGAATGTAGCTGGAGCATTACACAGTCCAAACGGCATGACTGTAAACTACCACAGGCCGTTTCCTACGGAGAAGGCTGTCTTTTCTCGGTCCTCCGGGTGAATTTCGACTTGCCAGTAGCCGCTCTTAAGATCCAAGGTAGAAAACCATTTAGCTCCAGAGAGAGTATCCAGTGTGTCATCGATACGAGGTAAACGGGTAGCTGTCCTTTTTAGTGATGTCATTTAACCGCCGATAATCCACGCAAAATCTTGTACTGCCATCTTTCTTTCTGACTAGAACCACGGGAGACATCCAAGGGCTTTTCGACTCCTCTATAAGGCCTTGTCTTCTCATATCTTCAATCATACCGGCTGCCTCTTCCCGCTTGGCTAGTTGTAGTCTTCTCGGCGGTTGTTTAATTGGCTGGGCATCTTTGATATCGATCCTGTGTTGAACGATGTTCGTGCATTCCCAAAGTCATCATCTCTCATGGCGAAGATATCACTGAAATCCTCTACTAATTTTCTTGCCTGGAGATACTGTTTTTGTTCAAGACAACTAGTTGAGAGCACTGCGTTTACTAATTTCGTGGCCTTTGGCTTTGGTTTCGGAACCATTTCCATGTTAGCGCACTCCACTAATGTAATCAGTTCTGCCGGTTCTCCTTTTGCCAAAACCGTATCCTTCTTCAATCGTATTTCTCGTTCGTTAGTATTTAGCACTCTCACAAATACCTCCTTTTTTTCGTCGATGCTAACCAGACATTTTCCAATTGCTATATTTTTGATTGGTTCCCTTTGCTCTGGTTCGATAAGGTAAAATCGGTAGCTCCCGGGATCACCATCGACTATCGCTCGCACCAATTTCTCAGCACACGGAGGAAGCACGGTATCTTCACGAACGACGACTTTCAATGGCGAATAACAAGTGGATCCTGTAGCCATTGGAATCTCCTTGTTGTCATATCTCAGTATTTCCTCTCCGATGTCCAGTAGAATTTTATGTGCTTTCATAAAGTCCAGACCGAGAATACACTCGTCTGTTATATCAGCTACCAGGAACGAATGTGAAAATCTAATGTCAGCAAGAACCACATTCAACATAATTTCCCCGTGTAATCGTACTGGCTCTCCTGTTGCAGTTTTCAGTCTGTATTGGCGTGCGTCTTTCAGCCATTTATTACCGACCATGTCAGCGCGGATAACCGATTTTGAAGCACCAGTATCTACAGGTATTGTGCATTTTTCGGCTCCAATCTTTCCATCGATGACAAGGCTGTTGCCTCTACGCTGCAGTTGTTTGATAGTGGTGATGATGACACCGGGGGCTTCGATTTCCCCGACTGACTCACGCCCCATGGAGTCAGTCTTTATTCGTTTCCCTGCTGCTGTCTGCGGGGAGACACGGAGTCATTGTTTTCGGCCTGCCTCTGGACGCTTTTCTGCCGATGTCCGCATTTTTCACAACAAGTTCCGCCACTCCTATTTTCGGGAGACTCTGCTCTCCTTCGCTTCCTGCAATTCCTTTGCAAATGACCCGGTTCACTACAGTTCCAGCATCGGAGTCGACCGCGTACTTCCGCTGCATTCATTCTGTTGCAAATATCCTCTGTTGTGTGGATCTCTCTGAGGCGGACTGCACTTCTTGATGCTTGCTTCGCTGCCTCGTATGCCAGAGCATATGCCAGAACTCCAGCGGTATTCTTCTTTCCGACCAATCTGGCTGCCTGTTGCAAGTCCCGGTCAGCAAATGCGTTAAGAAGAGCCTCTCTTGCTACTTCGTTGATGTAATCTTGGCCGAAACTAGGATAAGCCAGATGCACTAACCTCTCGATATCGGCGCATAGTTGTTGTAAAGTTTCTCCTGGCTTTTGAAGTCTGTTTCGAAGTTGAAGTCGATAAACCTCTTGCAGGTGCTGATCTCCGTAACGCATTTCCAGCGCTTGAACTAAGAACCCGTAGCTGTTGCGATGTTCTGCTGGTATTGACTACAATATTTCTGCTGCTGTACCCCTTAGTGAGAAAGTTAAGGCCATTGCCTTTTCCTCCTCAGTCCAGAAATTGCCTGGTGCTGCTGCTTCGAATTGAAGCTTACGCTGCTTCGAATTGAAGCTTATGCTGCTGCTGCTTCGAATTGAGGCTTTGCCCGTCGAAAGTTGGAGGCTGCTGTTTCCTAACTCCGATGACTTCGTGAGATGCCGTCACTGGGTGGTGAATCTTTACCCTTTCTAGCTCGGCTCTGACAGATTCTAGCTCAATCTTCAACTTTTCATCATTTTCCCTCATGGAATTTTCAAGCTTTTCCAGATCATTCTCTACATTTACTTTAATGGAAGATTCGAGATTTTCCAGCTTTTTGTCAACAAAGAGTGACATTAGTTCGAATTTCTGCTCCATCTGGTTTCTCTGTTCTTCCATAGACTCTTTGAGTTCTGCTAACGAGCGTTCATGAGCTACTGCTAATAGTTTCTGTTCATCTTTTAACGCCAACACTTCCGCCTTGATCTCTGTTGTCGCTTCTTTCATCTCTGCTGATGCACGCTCTTGCGCTTCCTTCATCTCTGTCGATGCACGTTCTTGCGTTTCTGATGACCGTTCTTGCGCTTCTTTCATTACCATTAATGTTTTAAAAAGTTCGGCCATACTCACTGTCACTTCTTCTGGCTCTGCTTCTACCTCGTCTTCAAACATGTAGGTTTCAGGATCTTTACCCTCGTTCACCATAGCTTCTCGAAGCAGTGCGGTCAGGGAATTTTTAGCACCCACCGTTGACAACGAGCGTTTACTTAGTTCTCTTTTCAACTCCACAGTACGCAAATCAACTAATTTTCGATCCATTTTATTATTATGTCTTTAGTTCGCACTCACAAAAATTAAATTCCGGTCACAATTATTTTTCAAGTTCACCTATTTCACACATCTCTTAATTAATCCCACTTCTGACACCAATTATTACGTTTTTACGGCTTAACGGATTCGCAGGATTAATTAAGGAATACACTTTTTAATTATCCACACAATAATTTATTTATCACAAACCAAAACACAATTTAATTACTAACACAATTCTTACAGTTCACTATAATCACTTTCAATTTAATAACTCGAACTATTGAATTCTATCTATCACTTTATAGTTCACTTTTAAATCACCACTTTTTTCTGTTCTCACTCATTGATTATATACAAAGTAGATATGGACAAACGCGAGTCAAATTAATTTCCAGTTACGGCACCACTAGCTGGGGGCGCTAATATGGGTTTATGCTCCGCTATATATGGTTAGTTTCCGAAATAAACTTTCTTGTTTATGTGAAAGCCCTTTGCGCATTTGAAAACAAAATCAGAAGCTGCGGCTTTAATTTTAGAGGCGGTGGATCTAAAAACAGATTCCTATGCGCTTATTTAGTCCATGGAAAACTTACTCCAACATTGCAAAAATGCAGGACAAGGTTTTATTTTTGGGATGTGTAGGGGGGGTCAGTGTGAGCTTAAATCTGAGTTTTCGGGATTCTAACCCCCCCATTTGGCCGCCATCTTGGAAAACGTGTGCAAATGGTTTTTCCACTATATCTTCGAAACGGCACATCTTACCGAACATTTGCAAGGACACTTTTTGTTTAGAATTAAATAATCTACAATTTATTAATTGGAAATTTTGTGGTAAAATGAATAATTAAGAAGTTATAAGCCTTAGAACACAAAAATTAGTCACAATATTTTCTTTTAAAGGCTATAACTTTTTTTCCTTCAACTTTAACAAAAAAAATAATAACAAGTTTTTTGTAGAGGGTTTCATTAGGAATAATTTTCATTCATTACTTTTTTAATTTCATTCACTACGAAGGGTTTTACAGCGCCCCGAAGGTATGAAAGTTCCAGATTTTCGGAATATTTTAATACAATTTTACCTCCTAGAAATTAGCAATAACAGCTAGCAAGTAATAATAATGAATGAATGACTATACGTTATGAGAAATGCTGATGTTTGAGTAATGTAATAAAATTGTTTCGCATTTTTTTGCGGGTTTTTATTGCTGTTATGCCATGTTTTATAAGGTACGATATGGTTTAAAATGAAATTCTTTGAATAATAACATGCGTTACTACAATTTTTTAAAATAATTTGTTTTAGGACTACACAAAAAAGTATTTCATTTATTCTAACTATCTAGCAACATACGGGCGTATTCATTTTATGACAAGCGTTTGCATCACAAACTGAATACGTCCATATTTTGCTAGATAGGTAACATAATTGTTAAAGTTGAAGGAAAAAAAGTTATAGCCTTTAAAAGAAAATATTGTGACTAATTTTTGTGTTCTAAGGCTTATAACTTCTTAATTATTCATTTTACCACAAAATTTCCAATTAATAAATTGTAGATTATTTAATTCTAAACAAAAAGTGTCCTTGCAAATTTTCGGTAAGATGTGCCGTTTCGAAGATATAGTGGAAAAACCATTTGCACACGTTTTCCAAGATGGCGGCCAAATGGGGGGGGTTAGAATCCCGAAAACTCAGATTTAAGCTCACACTGACCCCCCCTACACATCCCAAAAATAAAACCTTGTCCTGCATTTTTGCAATGTTGGAGTAAGTTTTCCATGGACTAATTCCTATTGTTTTGTTCGGGAAGGGCAAAGAGGATGAAAAAATGACGATGATTTCGTGGGCGGTGGGTGAAATTTGACAATGAGGGAAAAAAATGAACGGACGAGACAACTTTAATGGGAAATTTGGCTACAAGCATGTTTTTATTATCTTTAGAAAAATGACGGGATTATTTCCTTTTTCTTAGCGAAAAGGTGACAAATTAGATTTGTTCTCAGGTATTTTATTAGTTCGTAGAAATTTGAAATTTTTACGGATAATTTTATTACTGTTGAGATAAATAAAATAATTTTTGTTTTTGATTTTATTTATCGTTATTTATGTGGCATGGCCAAGTCCAACCCTTTGTACCGTTACCACGTTATGTCCTTCAAGTAATGATGTACTAGTAAGTTTAGATTAGTCTGGATGGTGCGTCAGTAGATTTCGATGAACCTTGGGTTTTATCTGTGAGGTGTTATATGGTCCCAGCAACACCGACTGTGCTCTAATTATTAACGAAGGGGAAGTGTGTAGTGGGCCTGGGATGGGCCGAGTTGGCTAGTCTTGGAAAAAAGGTGCATGTAGGTAAAAGCGGAAAAAATTAGCGAGTGCTTCTACATTTCTACAGTGGCTTGACGAGTCTATAGAGGAGCAAAATGGGCCAGCCAAGGCAAGCTAGTTTTTAGGGTAATATAATTTCGCGCCACGCACCCGTCAAGAACAATTAAATTTAAAGTCTTTTATTACAACAAAAGCTAAGGATATAGAACGAGTTAAAATAAATTGAGAGGACTATTAAACAAATTATAGTAATTACAACCCGACGCATTTTGATAAAGACTAAACCGAAACTGAATCTCTGAATTTAATTTTTCCAAAGGTACACCTGACTTATTTAATATTAATAATGTTATAATATTACTAACTAAGCGTCTGGGGGTAGCCGGATGCTCCCGAAGTATCGAGGTCATCGATGGCGGCTTGTGCCGTAAGACTCGTGAACTTTTGATTGGGGTCATGCGTCGTCGAATGAGGTGTGACCGTGGGAATAGAACTTCTACCCAGATATACGAGTTATGTTCAATACAATTCAATACAAGGCGGAATGTAGGACTTGTAGATTGTAGTCAGGGCAGCTGGCTGGAGGAGGAACTTGCATCTCTTGAGGAATCTCAGGCATTGATAAGCTTGTTTGGCGATTTTGAATATGTGATTACTCCATCGAAGTTCTGGGACCTTATTCTCTATTACGTCATATTTTTTTTAACGAAATACTGAAACCGTATTTTCTATTACAATATTGGCATTCATTTTACATGAAAATTTAACGATATTGGCAAATTTTTACTTGACAGTTGTTTCGTTTTCGGATCGGATTTAACAATATTGTAGGCTTTTGACGTAATAATGTCGTAAAAAGATGATGTTTCAGATGTGCATAGCTGCGATATGCACTTTCTTCATGACGTCAATTTGCCCGCGAGAAAATGTTTGTTTGCCGTGGATTTGTACCATAAGATGTTAAGAGATGAGTCAGCTATTAGGTTCTTTTTGCCCACTGAGGTAAAGAGAAGGATGGTACAAATTTTCGTAGGGATGAGAGCTCACACTCTATTCGACAAGGTGTGGTCCGTGCTTGTCTTATATTTAGGAAGGCGTAGAAGTTGGTACAACTATGAATTGGGTTGGAGGGGATTGAGAGCAGATCACTAATGAATATTAGAAAGAGATCAGGTGAGAGAATCGACCCTTGGGTTACGCCCGCCGTGATTCGACGCCATCCAGTACTAGCTTGTTGAACAGCCACAAACGAAGCCCTCAAATCAGTTCTTTAGAACTGAGATGTAAGTTAATTTCACAGTTTTACATCAGGCGTCGAATTTTTCACTTTTTAAGTTGCTCGCATAACTCTACTCTTAATTTTCTGCAAACATGTGTGTAGTTTTGAAGAGGGGCGGTTTTTCTATCTATTCAATCAACTCAGTGATTTGCAACTGTAAGAAACTGTTAAGAAAATGACAAGCATTTAAAAAATATTTACCCTTGAACCAAAAAATATATATTAAAAATGAATGAAAATATTGTCGAATTATTTATAGAACTTATTAATATACTAGCTGAAGTGGATTTGATGTTTAATAGTGGGTCTATACGAAAGTGGCTCTAGTCCGTCGCACTTTGAATGAAACGGCCAACGTGGGCACCTTTCCAGCGGCTTTCCTTTGTTTTACGGATAAAAGTACATCAAGAATTCCTACTTGTTTGCAATCTTTTTAAATTCTTTTATTTAACTTACACTGTTTGTCGTCAAATCTTGGAAGTTAAATTTGACCCACTTCCCGGTTTCGGATAGAGCTGAAATTTTGCATACACGTTTAGTTTGGATGACAATGCAATCTGGCCATTTTGTAAAAATATCAAGATGGCGGTTCCAAAATGGCGCTTATTTATTTAACTTACACTGTTTGTCGTCAAATCTTTGAAGTTAAATTTGACCCACTTCCCGGTTTCGGATAGAGCTGAAATTTTGCATACACGTTTAGTTTGGATGACAATGCAATCTGGCCATTTTGTAAAAATATCAAGATGGCGGTTCCAAAATGGCGCCCGATTTTTGAAATTGTGCTCCGCGGCCCTCTGACATGGGTATCAAATGAAAGGATATGACAGGTAGAACACAATAAGCTATGTGGCGTCATTCCAAATTCAAAATGGCGGCCAACACTTACACTGTTTGTCGTCAAATCTTGGAAGTTAAATTTGACCCACTTCACGGTTTCGGATAGAGCTGAAATTTTGCATACACGTTTAGTTTGGATGACAATGCAATCTGGCCATTTTGTAAAAATATCAAGATGGCGGTTCCAAAAAGGCGCCCGATTTTTGAAATTGTGCTCCGCGGCCCTCTGCCATGGGTATCAAATGAAAGGATATGACAGGTAGAACACAATAAGCTATGTGGCGTCATTCCAAATTCAAAATGGCGGCCAATACTTACACTGTTTGTCGTCAAATCTTGGAAGTTAAATTTGACCCACTTCCCGGTTTCGGATAGAGCTGAAATTTTGCATACACGTTTAGTTTGGATGACAATGCAATCTGGCCATTTTGTAAAAATATCAAGATGGCGGTTCCAAAATGGCGCCCGATTTTTGAAATTGTGCTCCGCGGCCCTCTGACATGGGTATCAAATGAAAGGATATGACAGGTAGAACACAATAAGCTATGTGGCGTCATTCCAAATTCAAAATGGCGGCTAACACTTACACTGTTTGTCGTCAAATCTTGGAAGTTAAATTTGACCCACTTCCCGGTTTCGGATAGGCTGAAATTTTGCATACACGTTTAGTTTGGATGACAATGCAATCTGGCCATTTTGTAAAAATATCAAGATGGCGGTTCCAAAATGGCGCCCGATTTTTGAAATTGTGCTCCGCGGCCCTCTGACATGGGTATCAAATGAAAGGATATGACAGGTAGAACACAATAAGCTATGTGGCGTCATTCCAAATTCAAAATGGCGGCCAACACTAAATTGCGGAAAGCTTATAATAAACTAAAAAGTAGAAAATATAACCGATCAACTTCCAATTTTGCACACACTCGTAGTTCGGGTGGTTAATGTGTATGAATGATGAGATGAATAGTTGAGTTAAGGGTGAGTTGATAATAAAGAAGCAATACACGTTACAAAAAATCACAAACAAACACAGAGATGCTGCTGTCAACTAAATTCAACTACTCAAATACTGAACTCATGTCCGTATGCATAATTTCAACTAAACCCAGGTAGCAGAGCTGAGTCGAGTTCAGTCAACCTTAACCCAACTCGACTCCCGTTTACATGTAGTTAGACTTGGGTTCAACTTGAGTTCAACTCATTATGTATAAGTACTAAATGCAATCTGACCTTTTTGTAACAAAATCAAGAAGACGGTTCCGAGATGGCGGCCGTTTTTGCAATTATGTTCCACCGAGCCCACGACATGGGTATCAAATGAATACAGTAAACTGTGTGACGTAATTTTAAATCTAATAGAATTGCCATCATAAAATGGCGGAATACATATAATAAACTAAAAAGTAGAAAATAAAATAAATGGTTAAAAAAAATTTTTTAAAAAAATTCTTTTCATTAACTAAAAAATGTACTGAAAAGTAAAAAATAAAAAATATTTTAAAGAAAGCGTGAAATTTCAATTTTAATGAAAAAGTTAATTAAAAGAATGGCGCATTTTTCATCAAAAAATTTTGTTAGAATTTGAAATTAACAAAGCAAAAAATTTAGGGTTATTGTAAATCTCACGCGATTTACAGTTATATTTTCCATTTATTTTATTGTCGCTCAAAACAAGTGTGTTTTTGTGCTGAGGCACCGGCCACTAATTATGGGTTTTTACGGCAGGCTTCCAGTTGTATAATAAGTTTTATATATGTTTTTTTACATTACCATATTGCCACGAGACCTACAACTGAACCTCGGATAGGATTGACTACACAACGAAGACCCGGATATCGTATTAAGGACCATGATTTACGAATTTTTTCTTGGAATGTAAGGACATTGTATCAACCTGGCAGACTAAAAGTTCTACTAAACGAATTAGATAAATATAAAAGTGATCTAACAGCAATACAAGAGGTGAGATGGATCGGAAAGGGGATCCTAGAGAAAAAAACGCACAATATATTCTATAGCTGTAACGAGAAAAATCATACTTTTGGGACGGCATTCATTGTAAGAAAACAAATTAAACATCTAGTTATGGGGTTTGACGCTATAGACGAAAGAATATGTAAAATACGCATAAGAGGAAGATTCTTTAACTACTCCATAATAAATATACATGCCCCGATTGAAGATGCACTAGAAGAAGTCAAAGATGCATTTTATGAAACCTTAGATAGAGCGCTAAGAAACTGTCCTAGTCATGATGTAAAAATTATTATAGGAGACGCAAATGCAAAAATCGGACATGAAAGGACTTACCGACCAACAATAGGATCATTCAGTCTACATGACGAAACAAACGAAAACGGCATGAGACTGATCAGTTTTGCAATGATGAATAATATGGTAATCGCAGACACAAGATTCCAGCGGAAAGATATACACAAGGTAACCTGGAGATCTCCAGATGGAAGAACGCAAAACTCAATTGACCACATACTAATAGATGCGCGTCACTGCTCAGAAGTACTAGGTGTTAGATCATATCGTGGTGCAAACATCGACTCTGACTACTATATGATTGGGGCTAGAATCAGAAGCAGAATATCGATAGTAAACGAAGGAAGAACTCGCAAGGAAAGAAAATTTAACGTGAAACTGTTAAAAGAAGAGGAAAAACAAGAAGAATATGTAGATGAAATAAATAGAAGAGTGACAAATGCAAGTAACGACAGCGCCGAAGACATAGAGGTTAAATGGAGTAACTTAAAAACCCTAATCAAAGAATCAGCGACAAATACTCTAGGATACGAGCCCCGTGAAAGAAGAAATGAATGGTTCGACGATGACTGTGCACGAGTAACGCAGGAAAAGAATGTAGCATATCAAGTGATGTTACAGAAACACAGAACGAGGAATGCAGCTGAGCTGTACAAAGAAAAAAGAAGGCGGGAGAAAAGAGTGCACAAAGCGAAGAAAAAGGAATACTGGGAAAACGAAATGTTAAAAATAGAAGAGGCGAACAGCCGAAACGACGTCAGGCAACTATATAAAAAAAATTTGTTGTCTGTAAAGGGGGCGTTCAAGTTTACGTAACGCAGTTTTTGAAAATTTTTGACCCCCCCCTCCCCCCCTGTAACGCGCCGTAACGTTTTTCTGTACCCCCCCCCCCCTTCTTAAACGTTACGTAACACCCAACACTTTTACCTGAAAGTGACAATTATATGACGCAAAGTACCAGAAAGCCGCTAAATTAGCTTATTTATTGTTTTAATCGCGATTACCCGTAAAACATAAACGAAAAGGGTTGCTAAGTTGGGAGATTTGAATGCCCTATTTTTTTATTTAAATAAAAAAACAATGTTACGTAACGCGTTGTTCGAACCCCCCCCCCCCCCGCCCCTGTACCGCATCGTAACGTTTTACAAACCCCCTCCCCCCCAAAATGCGTTACGTATTACTTGAACGCTCCCAAAGAGGGTTTACGGACGATTGTTTAACGTGACAACGTCATGAGAAAACATTGATGAAATGATTGCATACTTTTATTAATAAAATTGAATCATTTATATTAAATTATCATTATTTTGTATGGATACAAAAAGGAGTGAAATGAAATATTCATTTTGATTGATAAATTAGCTTTTATTTGCACTAATGAATTCAAATATGTTTATTACTTTAATGAACAGATTATTTACAAGTAACAATGTGTAGTAACAAATTCATTTACAGCTTTTATACATGTCTGATATTTAACTTCTTGCAATCTGTGTTATTCTGTTAAGGATAGGCCGATGATAGGAAAAGTATGAAATGAATGGGAGTGTTTCAAGTGTAATGTGCCTTGAAAAAGTCAAATCGAGGGTTGTTCCTCTCAGCGTTGTTGACTTAGCAACATCTGATGTGCATTCGAGATTGTACATATCCTTCATGAATTTGAGGAATGTATCATCATTTTTCACGTTTGTGTTGAAGTCGCCACAAAGAAGAATTGGTACATTGGTATCAACTTGCATGATCGGATGCACATACTGCCTGTTATGCACGTACGGAAAGAGTGTTTGGTGCAGCAATACACTAATGTTTGAGACACTTGCTCCAGGATGAATATACACTGCGCCAAGTATAATTTTAAACGTTGTATCAGCAGTGAAGCATGTAATTTCAGCCAAGCGGACCTCGCCTGTGTTTCTGATGAGACTAGTTGTGTCCGACAATTCAACGTGGAGAACTTTGGCCGTGGGTGTTGATGTTAATTTTCGATAGATTGCCACTCCACCAGCTGCATTTGAATCAGAATCCGATCGATTATTCTGCCTGGTTATATGTACATTCATAATTATTGATTGGAACTGGATCAAAATTGTCACGCATCCACGTTTCAGTCAATACCAAATAATCCGATCTTGGTATCACGGGATCCGTTTCAATATCGGCGAAGTGCGCAGACAAACTCTGAACATTAAGGTTTGTCACTACAGTTTGCCCAGCGTTGTTACCGTCATCACAAAATTTCACTGCTTTCGAAGTGTCCACGGAGTCGAATGTGTTCGTTACGGACATCTCGCGTAGTCTGTGAGTCGTTCCCATCCCGTTCGTGTTTGAAGATAAAAGGCGCATCTTTTTCCGTGATGATGTGCAAGCCGTCTATATTCGTTACCCGACTCAGCGCCACGTACACCAACTGTTGTGGTTGCTCCGGGGAGTATTTATAAACAATAACAGTAAACGTCCCACCTTGCGACTTGTGAATGGTAATAGCACAAGCAGGAACGCAATGAAACTGTTTTCGTTTGCATTTCACAGTTTTCGTCAGTGTAATGTTCACTATTTTCTTATACACCGGCACCCAGTTAGGGACAGAGTGTTTGGCTTGCTTTGCTTATTGTTGACAATTTGACAAATTTAATCTAATTAAATATTGTCAATTTTAATCAAATTTCTAAGATTACTACAATCAAATTTTTAAAATTACTACGGGAAATAACGGGACATAACGGGACAATGAGTCATCATTTTTCATGCATGCAGCCGGCGTTCATCGTTTTAATAGACGTTGTCACGTCAAAAGTAAATGAGCACCGAGTCAGTTTCAAGCCCAGAGTAACTATGTGCAAAAATAAGAATGGGGAAATCTTAAGCACCAAAGAACTAGTTCTAACTAGATGGCGCGAACACTTCAAAGAACTGCTAGCTGGAGATGAGGAGCAACCGCCAACAGAAAACGTGGAAGTAGCAGAAGAACTAGCGGGAGATATGCCTACATCAGAAGATGTACAAGACGCAGTGAAAAAACTGAAAAACAACAAATCTCCGGGCAAAGATAGCATTGTAGCAGAGCTATTAAAAAAAGGAGGTGGAAACCTGATATTAAGCCTGCATGAAATCGTAACATTAATATGGACCCAGAAACAAATACCATCGGAATGGAGCAAGGGCATTGTGTGCCCTATACATAAAAAAGGAGATCAGCTAAACTGCCGTAACTATAGAGGCATCACTCTACTGAACGTAGCATATAAAGTATTTTCAAATATTTTATACGTTAAACTGCAGCCATACGCAGAAGAAGCTCTGGGAAACTATCAAAGCGGTTTCCGTCCAGGAAGATCTACCACAGACCATATTTTCACTCTTAGGCAGGTCCTAGAAAAGGCGAATGAATTTTACATAAACATACATTCGCTATTCATAGACTTCAGAAACGCCTATGATAAAATAAAACGTGAAGAATTATACAAAGCTATGGAGTACCTAAGATTCCCCAAACACCTTGTAAATTTGACTAAAATGACAATGAAAGAGGTATTATGCAGAATAAGAATTGAAGGAGAGCTATCAGAACCATTCAACGCCACAGTAGGACTAAGACAAGGAGATGCCCTATCGTGCTTACTATTTAACGTAGCTATGGAAAAAGTGATAAGAGACGCAGGAATTAACACCGCGAGCAGTATTTTCAACAAGTCGGTACAAATATTGGCGTACGCTGACGACATCGTAATACTAGCCAGATCCTTCGTAGCAATGAAAGAAGCCTTCATATCGCTAGAAAGAGCAGCAAAGAAACTCGGACTAGCAATTAATGAAGAGAAAACGAAATATATGTGCATCTCCAAAAGACGTAATGATCGCCAGAATATGACAATTGATACATACAACATCGAAGCAGTAAAAGAATTTATATATCTAGGGACGCTAATTTCAAAAGACAACGACACGACATTAGAAGTTAAAAGGAGATTAGCGCTGGGAAACAGATGCTACTTTGGGCTACGTAAACATTTCTTATCAAGGAACATATCAAGAAGCACTAAAGTAAAACTGTACAGAACTCTTATAAGGCCAATACTACTGTATGGATCCGAAACCTGGACATTAAGAAGTAACGAAGAACACCTCCTAGGGTGCTTCGAAAGAAAAATCCTGCGCACTATATATGGAGGTATCAACGAAAACGGTGTTTGGAGGAGAAGATACAATCACGAATTGTATCAGTTGTATAAAGATCCAAACATCATAAAAACTATAAAAATTAACAGAATCCGATGGGCAGGACATGTTGAACGTAGCAGTGACGATAGCATAACAAAAATTATTATGAACAAGAGACCAGACGGACACAGAGGCACGGGACGTCCAAAAAAGAGATATTTAGACAGCGTAGAAGAAGATCTGCGAACCCTAGGTATAAGAAATTGGAGACTTCAAGCCAGGGACCGACAGTTCTGGAGGAGGATGTTGCAGGAAGCCAAGGCCAATAACAGGCTGTGGAGCTATTTATGATGATGATATGTTTTTTACATAATATATGTACCAAAATTCTTAGAGTTTTTGGTAATTATTTACTATATCACCCCACTTCCAGGGGGTAGGAGTGGGGGTAATAAGGGAGATTGACCTGGACACGTTTCTTTTGGAATTTGCCCTTGGTCATCCCTTAAAAAGTTATTCACTCTTGAAATTTTGTAAAAATCACCTTTTTACAAATATTATTTTATGCTTTAATAAGCAGTTATTGCAGTAACGACTTTGACGCTGGATTGTAAGACCCAAACTCCCACCCAACCTCTACCTCATTCTCGAATTGGGCACAATCTTTTATTGCTGCTCCCAGAGCAGAGGACGGGCGGACTGATATTCTTTATTATAATTCTATTATTGTAAGTAAACACATATATTTAAATTGACCCAAACTAAATGGCTTAAATTTTCTCTGTAAGCAATAATAAAATAAATACACAATAACTTGAATTTTTGCTCAAAAAGAGCCTATTTCATTTTTCTCAAATTAAAAAAAACGCGATGCAAATTTCCTATTAAATCTCTTCAGGGGCGTAGCTACTGGGGGAGGGGGCGTAGGGGGGCGTCTCGCCCCCCAATGTCGGCAATTTCGATCATAGTCGGCAAATTCTAGCTCTTCTGAATTTCTTTCGAAAATCCGAAGGAAAACTACATACTATATTCCATAAAGACAAAAATAAATAAAAATAAAAATAAGTAATTATGATTAATGTTGAAGAATCAAATGCGATAAAAAAAATTGATTCGGAATTTTTTATTATTATTTGAGACCTATTTGACTTTAACGGCTAGCAGTTAGGAAAGTTCGTATCCGAGAAAGAAGTTTTCGACTTTCAACGAGTTGGCCATGCCTTTCCATTTTCCTTAAGAGAACAAAAAGCGTACGTTTTCTGATGTGTAGATACGTTCTCTCGTCCTCGTAGTCTTGTTACCTGTTTTCTAAGTTGTTGTACAAGTACAAGAAGTAAAAATAGTGTTAGTTTTATAGTTATATATATTTCGTAATAGAAATGGAACGTGAACCTTCTGCTAAAAAAGCACGCAAACGAGTTAAATTAGAATGTTTACAGTGCGGTAGGCAGTTCGACGATGACTGGAGAAAGAAGCATGAGCAGAAGTGTCATGGAGGGATACGAGTCCCAGTGAAAATGGAAAATCTAACCCATTCGAAGCTTCAATGAGAAAGGCAAAAAGCCAACATGCTGTTAATACAGCAACGACAAATCAGAACTTGCCGGTAAGTTTACATTTTGAATTGTGACGTATACTTCTTTCAAATTTAAATTCAGTTCTCAAATATCCGCGGTTTTCCTTTCATTATCTATATGTATATTATATATATTATATATATATAAAAATAATAAGTTTTAGGCTCTGTCCAAATGTTCGAAGGTTGAGAGGTGTGGAGATAGAAACCATTTGTTGTGTTTCTCGACTCTATTTTGGCACTATTTGCTATATTTTCCTCTTAATTATGTGCTAAAATAATTCAAATCTTTTAAGTAACTTCATTCATGTGATAGTGTATAAAATGTACTTTAAAATTATATAAGTTTGAATGTTTTAATAATTAGAATAGCTTAGTTATTAAAAACATTCTGCAATTTTTTCGTATTCTTTTTAATTTCATTTCGCCTTTTCCGTTGTTGTGGACACAAAGTAATCGTTTGGAAATTAAAAAGTATTTTACATTTTATTTGTCACGCACTTAGGACCAGTCATTAAATTCGATTAGAATTAATCAGCGATTATTTATTATACAAATCTAGCAAAAACTCTGATTACCTTTAGTGAGATCCGGCCTTGATCTTCTTTTTGTGTGTAATTTCACACATCATACTAATAATTTTTATTATTTTAGGCAGATGCAACTGTAACCAATGCGACTGATAAAGTTTACTCTTCTGTAAGTGCAGCATATTTTTATGACCGCAATCCTTTGCCATCGGAACTGCAGTGTGCAAGCCCAGCAGTTGAAGTTTCTTCCACGCCTACTATTCGTACGGCTGCTGAAGAGGTTGAATTTAGGTATGTTGATGTTGAAACTCACAGGACAGAAAGTAACACCGGAGCATCCGCTTCAAACAAAATGTCTGATGATGATCGATCCGGCACTGAATACGATCACGAATTCGGCGAAGGCATTCACATTAGGGTATTGAAATGTGCTGGACAGTTGAATAATTTAGTCGATTGTTTGAACGACTGCAAGCCAATTATTGAAAAATTGACCCAATCTGACGAATTAAGTGTTCTCCCGTTTCTTATGGAGACCATAGATATAGTTGCCTAGGCAAAAGAAAATTTTTCGTCAGTGTTAAATATCTGTGGTAAGATCGTGAAAGAAATCGAGCAGAAACGTGGAGATGTTAGCGTTACGGAAAGTGGTTGCGATTCCATCGTTGAACATGACCCAGGAAAAAGGTCTAAAATACAGTCAGACAACCAGAGACATTATTTACTCAGTTTAGGTCCATATCAGCCAAAACTCGCTGCATACCCGATAAACGGTTCTATCCCGCAGGATAGACAGCGACGTTTCAATAGTGCATGGTACAAAGAGTATCCGTTTTTAGAATATAGCACAGAACTTAACGCTGCATTTTATTTTGTTTGTTGCCTGTTTCATGAAGGTCCTGGGAGAGAAAAAACACAAAATGCTTGGGTTGAGAGCGGTGTAAACAAATGGCACAAAATGAAGAGCGTAGGGAAAGAAAAGGACGGAAAACTAGCGCAACATTTCTCTTCCAACTCCCACCGAATTGCTCTATCAGATTATTGTCAGTTTATGTTGACACATAATCACATTGATGTGTTACTCGACAAGAGCAAGCGCAAACAGATTATTCTGGAAGAGCAAGATCTTACTTTCAACACTGAAGTTGTAACAATCTTGATGGATATTACGCGAACGTTAGGTAGACAAGGTCTTGCATTCAGGGGAAGTGACAACGATGACAATGGAAACTTTTGGCAAATGGTGAATTTAATTGCTAGACATAACTCAGTACTGAGGAAATGGCTTGAGGGCACACGTTTCAGGCCATACCACACAAGTTACCTCTCTGCTTCATCCCAAAACGAAATGATTGAAGTTCTTGCAACAGCAGTGCGTAAAAAGATAGTCAGTGATATTCAGGAAGCACAATTTTATGGAATTATGGCAGATACGACACCAGATGCTTCACACCAGGATCGATTAGCTGTTGGGGTGAGATATGTCGACAAAAATGGAAAAACTCAGGAGCGGCTTTTGGAAGTTGTAGAAGCAATCGATAAAACCGGTGTCGGCCTTGCAAATGAGATATCACACATCCTTACGAAGAATGAGCTCGATATAGCACGGGTAGCTTTTCAGTCATACGACTTTGCAAGCAGCATGTCGGGAGAATTCAACGGCACCCAGCAGAAGTTTTCAGAAATCGTGGGTCGAATTGTACCGTATATTCCTTGTCAAGCTCACAGACTGAACACTTTTGTTCAGCATAGTTGCAATGCCAGCGATATTATTGCTGACGTTTTCTCCGTGCTGGAAGAACTTTATGTCTTTTTTACGGCAAGTACTAAGCGAAATAAGCCTTTAGTGGACCAGCTCACAGCAATAGAAAATGCTCTTCTACTGCGGAATCTGTCCAAGACTAGATGGACTGCTCGAGCGGAATCATTGAAAGCGGTTTGGATCTCATATGAATGTATCCTACAAATTTTGACAAAAATAGTTGATACTTCTTCTTTTGATAGCAAAACAAAGACCAAGGCACGAGGATTAAGAAAGAAAATGTTGTCGCTAGACTTCATTGTTTCGCTGATGTTTCTGAAGAACGTTCTGTACAAGTGCAAGTTAGTTACTGAAAAACTGGAGTCGAAGAATCTTAACATAATAGACGCTACGATGATACTGAAGACATGTATAAAATCACTGCAAATAATCAACAGTGACGATGAAAATATGAATAGGGAAATACATAGCGCAATTATCTTTTCAACTAAGCAAGGTGTGGATCCGTTAAATGAATTTGCTATGCATCATAGACGAAGATTGGCGCCTAATAAATTAGACGATAATCGAGACAGTCTCTTTTCTCCCGAACTTTTAACGTTCTATCGCATGGAGTTTAAGAAGGTACTGGATACTCTTACGGTGATGATGAATGATAACCTCAATTCCTGCATCAGCATAATCACGCCGTTATATGAAATTATGAATCCTCCCATTACAAGAGAGAAATTAACAATAGATCTGGTTAAGAAAGCGGCAGATTTCTTTCCAAAAACCCAGGCAATTTCTGACATGGAAGCATTACACGCAGAACTGGAAGTTTTGTCAGACTTCTGTTCAGAAGCTGAAACATTGGATGATATTTCCAAGAAATCAGAATCTTTAAAGAACATTTTACCACCTGCGAACCGTGTCAGTCGTTTGGCTCTAACTTCCCCAGTCACCGTTGCTTCCAATGAAAGAACTTTCAGTAAATTAAAAATTGTGAAAAACTATTTAAGAACAACAATGACCGATCAACGTCTGAATGAACTTGTGTTGCTTACATGTGAGAAGGACATTTTGGAATGCATAGATTTAAGCGCTGTCGTGAGTAGATGGGCTCGTCTAAAAAAGCGGCGGGTTAAAATACATATTGTGCAATGAATGAACAAAGATTCAATTAAAATAATTCAACAAAAAATAAACATATTTTTCATTAATATCACAACACTTTACTTTAGCGGGATTTTTTGATCAGTTAATAATGTTGAATTTTATATGAGAGAACGAATCGTACTTTTAAAGATATAATTTTTTTTAAGTTAGTCGGCAACATCGTCATATACGCCCCCCCAATTAATTTTGCTTAAATACGCCCCTGAATCTCTTCCCATTCATTAATTCATTGATAAATTTCAGCCACCGACCAAGAAATCATCGTAGTTTCAGCCCACTCACCCCCTTCCAAAACAAAACAAAAGGAATACCCCCAGGAATCTATTTTTAGATCCGAAACTTTTGGCTTTTCTTCTAACATGCGTCAAGGGCTTTGAAATGCTTTTTTAAATTCAGGCGCAAACCTGCTTTTTTCAATTTTTACTAAAAAATAACAAAATTAAAAAATGTGTCTATTTTATGATTATTATGCACTTATAAAGAAATATTATTATTTATATTATTAAACTAATGTTGAAAACCCATTCCCATTGATTTTAGAGGTTTAAAACAGAAATTCCTATCACTAAAACTCAAATCAGTGTTACTATCGCCATCTAACAAACCAGCTGGAAAGATGTTTGTCCATATTTACTTACTCTATAATCAATGCAGACCCTTAGTACATAAATCATTAGTTCAGACATCAACCAGAGTTGTTACCGACAATCGTTGATTATACTTTTTAACAAACAGATGGCTCATAAATCATCACAATACTTATTATGCTGCATACAAACCGGCCCAACGAAGGCCAACAACGACATTCGACGTTGGCTACCGAACGTTCGTTCGCGTTCGGAGATACGTCCATAAGCATTTGTTGGTTTAGCAAACGTTCGTTGGGACGGGTATTCGGTTTAATTGCATCGAAGAATGGATGACGACAAAGAAATCATTATATCTAGTTTCATATACCTTAACGAAACATGCTTCAATTGAATTTTCCTAAATGCCACTAAAAATATCTTTTCTATAAAATGCAACAAAATCCATAAACGTCACACTCTTAAAATTTCGGCCTTCGAGCCTGTCAATTGTTGGTTAAACTTCGATGCCCGTCCACACCACATTCGCTCAAATGGCTTTTTTCCTTTGATGTTACCGCCACGCTACGGGTTGCAAGCGAACGCCAACGAATCTTCGTTGGCTTTCGCTAAAACGTCCACACAGAACCAACGAACGTCAGCGAATCCCATTCGTTGGCCTTCGTTGGCCCGGTGTGTACGCGGCATTAGACGAAGTTAATGATCCAATCGTAAGTTTAACCAGTTTGACCTTCTGTTTAAGTGTCCTTGAGATCATCTGACAAAAATTTCAACGCGAGTGGAAAAGTCAAAATATTGTGATGATTTATGCGCCATCTGTTTGTGAAAAAGCATAATCAACGATTGTCGGTAACAACTCTGGTTGATGTCTGAACTAATGATTTATGTACTAAACTAAAATTGGAACGCGCGATAAGTGAAGACAACTTCAAGCTTCTGGACGAAAAGAAAAGAACATACCACTAGGCTCGAGAAAAGGGACTCGAGAAGGTTCGAGAAGTTAAATAAAGGTGGAGCCTGGATATAAAAGCGGTTTGCAGGCGCTGAGAGTCAGTTTTGATTTAAAATGCGATAAAAGTGCTTTAAAGTGAGAACAGTGAAAAGTAGTGATTTAAAAGTGAACTATAAAGCGATAGATAGAATTTAATAGTGCGAGATAGTAAATTAGAAGTGATTATAGTGAACTGTGAGAATTGTGTTTGTTGTGTTTTGGTTTGTAATAAATAAATTTTGTGTGGATAATTAAAAAGTGTATTCCTTAATTAAGCCTACGAATCCGTTAAGCCGTAAAAACGTAACAATTGGTGTCAGAAGTGGGATTAATTAAGAGATAAGTAAAATAGGTGAACTTGAATAATAATTGTGACTGGAATTTAAATTTTGTGCGTGAGAAAAAGGACTTATTAATAAAATGGGTCGAAAGTTAGTGGATTTGCGCACTGTGGAGTTGAAAAGAGAATTAAGTAAGCGCTCGTTGTCAACAGTGGGGGCTAAAAATGCCCTAACCGCCCTGCTTCGAGAAGCTATGGTGAACGAAGGTAAGGATCCTGAAACCTACATTTTTGAAGACGAGGTAGAAGCGGAGCCAGAAGAAACGACAGTGAGTATAGCAGAACTTTTTAAAACATTGATGGTGATGAAGGCAGCGCAAGAACGGGCATCGGCAGAGATGAAGGAAGTGCAAGAACGTGCATCGGCAGAGATGAAGGAAGTGCAAGAACGTGCATCGGCAGAGATGAAGGCAGATATGAGGGAAGCGACAACAGAAATCAAAGCGGAAGTGTTGGCGTTAAAAGATGAACAAAAATGTTAACAGTAGTTCATGAACGCTCGATCGCAGAACTCAAAGGGTCAATGGAAGAACAGAAGAACCAGCTGGAGCAGAAAATCGAATAATTCTCACTATCTGTCGACAATAAGCTGGAAAACATGAAAGAAAATGTAAGGAATCATCTGGAAAGTCTCGAATCTTCCATCAAGGCAAATGTAAGGAATGATCTGGGAAAACTCGAAATTGAGCTAGAAACCGTCAGAGCCGATCTAGAAAGGGTAAAGATTCACCACCCAGCGGCAGCATCTCACGAAGTCATCGGAGTTAGGAAACTGCAGCCTCCAACTTTCGACGGGCAAAGCCCATGGTCTACTTATAAGCTCCAATTCGAAGCAGCAGCAACAGGCAATTTCTGGACTGAGGAGAAAAAAGCAACGGCCTTAACGTTGTCACTAAGGGGCACAGCAGCAGAAATATTGCAGTCAATACCAGCAGAACATCGCAACAGCTACGGGTTCTTAGTTTAAGCGCTGGAAATGCGTTACGGTGATCAGCACATGCAAGAGGTTTATCGACTTCAACTTCGCAATCGACTTCAAAAGCCAGGAGAAACTTTACAACAACTATGCGCCGATATCGAGAGGTTAGAGCAACTGGCTTATCCTAGCTTCGGCCAAGACTACATCATCGAAGTAGCAAGAGAGGCTCTTCTTAACGCATTTACCGACCGGGAGGCAGCCAGATTGGCCGGAAAGAAGAATGCTGCAGAAGTTTTGGCATATGCTCTGGCATACGAGGCAGCAAAGCAAGCAACAAGGAGTACGGTCCACCTCAGGGGAATCAATGAGACTTAGAACATTTGCCATCGAATCAACACCTCGGAAGTACGTCGCCGTCTACGATGCTGGAACTGTGGTGAGACGGGCCATCTCCAAAGGAGTTGTCGAAAGCGAAGGAGAGTGGAATCTCCAGGGAGTAGAAGTAGCTGAACATGCTGTGAAAAATATAGACAACGGGAGAAGGGCGACCGGAGGGAGTTGGTGGGGAAATTGGAGACCTCTGATGTCTTCATCCTCAACGGCAGCGTAGCAACAACAGCCTTGTAATCGAGGTGAAAGTTGGTGATGAACAATGCACAATTACAGTGGATAAGGGTGCGTCAAGATCTGTCCTTCGGGCTGACTTGGTCGGTAGAAAGTGGCTGAAGAACGCGGACCAGTACACTTTGAAAACGGTAACCGGATTAGTGAGATTACATGAGGAGACAATGATGGATGTGGTGTTTGACGACATGAAGTTTACACATGCGTTCCTGGTAGCTGACATAGTAGACGAGTGTATTCTCGGCTTGGACTGTATGAGAACACACGGAATATTATTGGACATTCGAGAAGGAATTATGAATCATCGCAACAGGGGAATTCCAATGGATACTGCACTGTCCCGGCGACTATGCGAACCAGGTTTTAAAGATCGTTGGTGTATTGAGGAAAAGTGTCAAAAGATGACTGCTGAACCAAGCATAAAATACAAAGACCAGGGAATTCGAGATGCGCAACGCGACGGCCCGGACATTTCTGCAATTTTGTCATGGAAAGAACACGACGAGAAGCTTAAATGGAAAGACATCGCAGAGAGAAGTGAAATCCTGAAGAGCTATCGGGCCCAATGGGATTCATTGCATATCGAAGGAGGAGTATTGAAGCGCAAATGGGAAACAGCTGATGGTACCTCTCATCCGAATGCAGGTGCTAGTCCCTCGTGCTGGAATAACTGATATTCTCGAGGAGTGTCATAATTGCCCGTCAGGAGGACATTTGGGAGTCAACAAAACTCTGGCAAAAATAAAGAAGAGATTCTATTGGCTTCATATGCGGGAGGATGTTACGAACTGGTGTCGTAAATGTACAGTTTGTGCCGGCAGCAAGGGTCCTCGAGTCAGAGCGAAAGAAGAAACTCGACAATACAACGTTGGGACCTCAGTTGAGAAAATCGGAAGGGAGAATCCTAAGACGGCCAGTGATAAGATGAAACCAAGGTACGACCTCCGAGCGAACAGTAGTGGGTACCAGGAAGGTGACCTCGTTTGGCTGTTCAACCCTCGACGACGAAAAGGCAAGTCTACGAAACTTCAGCGCCAGTGGGAGGGGCCCTATAAAATCCTAACACGGATCAACGATGTTGTCTACAGGATTCAACAAGGACCCAAAGCCAAGAAGAAGATTGTGCACATAGACAGGCTGTGCCCATATCATCAGCCGGATCCAGGATGGACAACTGTTCGGGACGAACAGTCCTAAGGAGGGGCAATGTGATAATTTATGCGCCATCTGTTTGTGAAAAAGCATAATCAACGATTGTCGGTAACAACTCTGGTTGATGTCTGAACTAATGATTTATGTACTAAACTAAAATTGGAACGCGCGATAAGTGAAGACAACTTCAAGCTTCTGGACGAAAAGAAAAGAACATACCACTAGGCTCGAGAAAAGGGACTCGAGAAGGTTCCAGAAGTTAAATAAAGGTGGAGCTTGGATATAAAATCGTGTGGGGTTTAGTTCTCCCACCAGCGCCACCGTGACTTCGGCGCAAAGAGCTTAAGAGAGAAAAGTGTCAGCAAGAGTCAGTCGCCTCGCCGACGTATCTACACCTTGACGTGGTGGTGAGGCTTGCGTGGCCCCGTAAGGGTGCCCTGACTAAGATAGATGCGCGCAATCCCAAGGTGTAAACAATCGTGCTGAAGGGATGAATGGTACTGCGTTAGTGTACTACTAACGATGGACTCCGGATACCAGGCGACCTCCTGTTTAAATTAGCCTTCCCATGGTAATGCGGAGCTCTGCCATGGGCGACTGTCCTTTCTCGCGCAACTCGTGGGATCAATATAGATACCTTAAAAAATAATAATGAGGATGGAGCACTTCTCAACGCTTCAACCACTTCTGGGGCTTCCATAGCCCCCCAACAGGCCAACCTACAAGACCAGTTGGACATTCCCTGCGAACTCATGCAGCAGGGTGCCGATCACGGCCCCAATGAAGGGGAATTTTCGGGATCCCTCTTCATTGAGGGCAGTCTGAGTCCGCGAACTGCCGTGGAGCACGCTGAGATCACTCCTTCAATGGAAGAAGATCTCCTTAGAGGCCCACCTGCGGAACCGCGCTCACCTTCTGCTCCATTGGAGCGGCAAACTGGAAATCAAAAAGCTCCTTCTAAAAACCGGAGTGGCGCAGCCACCGAACGTTTTAAGAGACTTATGGAGGCTGGTTACTCTCGGGAAGATGCCGAGAGGATTTGCGTGGCCCCCGAGGAAGAGAGGAAAGCCATTCTTCCTAATAAGAAGAGGGGTAGATCCTCTGGATCCTCTCCAGGCCAAAATGCCCCGGCAAAAAGGGCGAAGGCTCCAGCTACATGGCCTGGAAAGCCATCTGAAAAGCCTTCACCAAAGAAGTGCGACGCACCCACACTGAAGCCTAAAACAGCTTCAAAGCCGACCTTCTGCCAAATAGCAGAGAGTGTCAGAATGGGTGTGCTCGCTGCTGACTACCCAGAGACTCTCCTGACCACGGATCAGTTAACTGCTGTGCAAGGGAGTCTTCTGGAGGCGATAGCCCAGTTGGGACTAAGCTCAGAGCAGCCGAGGTTCCTAGGTGTCGCTGCGCGCCCGGGGTGGCTAGCCATCACCTGCGCCGACTCGGCCACGGCCACGTGGCTGAAAGGTGTGATGGTTAACCTTAAGTCCTGGGAAGGAGCTAGTCTTGTCGCTGTGGACGAAGACAAGCTGCCGCGCAGCCATGTTATGGTCGGATATTTCCCGGCTGCAACCGAAGACCCTACCGACATTATGTTGAAATGGATAGGGGTCCAAAACAGAGCTCTAAGGGTGCATGAATGGAGAGTACTCCACAAAGTGCACCGTCCACCATTTACGGAGATGACGTTCTCCGTGGACCAAAGGTCAACTGACGAGCTGAGACGGACAGGCGGCCAAATTGGCTACAAGTTTGGTTGGGCACAGCTTAGGATTAAGGCGGCAGAAAACCCTATGTCCAAGGCTGACTCTGGCCAAACTCATACTGTCCCCTCAGCGACCGCCAGCACTTCGCGAGCAGCCGCGACCATTTCCGCTCCTATCACCAAGGAAGCAGATGCCCCGAAGCTAATATCTGAAGCCTCGCATGAGCCTGCTCCGGAAATGGGAGAGGTAAGCTCCAATGTGAGGATGGTGACCACTGCACTCTCTGGGCTGGTGGTTGGGGGGTCCTCTAACGAGGTAATGAATCCCTCCACTAGCTCAGTGTTTCAGGCGGCCGGGGCAATGTCTAGTACCCCACCACCCGACACATGCGAACATATAGCCTCCAGAGAGGCTGGTGCTGCTGGCGGAATCGTCGGGGAAGCAACTCTGGATGCTTCCTCTATTGCCACTACAGACGGGGCTGAGCCCCTAAAATTGCCACTCCAGTCCTCAAGGGGTAAACCTCCACAGCCCAGTAAGGGTCCTAAGAAGGGGAGGAGAAAAAATCCCTTCAGGAAATGAGTACTGCTTCCAATATGAAGCTTGTCCAGATAAACCTTCATCACGCCAAGGCTGCTTCTGCAATACTTGAAAAAAGGTTTATCTCGGGCAATTTAGATGTGGCCCTAATCCAAGAGCCATGGGTGTACCGAGGAAGAATATGTGGCCTCGCTACGAATGCTGGCAGGTTGATCTACTCCACCGAGCATGACTGCCCTAGAGCAGCACTGCTCATGGGGAAGAGACTAACATGCCTTCCTCTTTCGCAGTTCGTATCCAGAGATCTGGTCGCGGCTGAGGTAGTGCTACCTGGAGACGTAGGAATGCCCAGGCTCGTTATAGCCTCGGCCTACTTCCCTGGTGAAGAGCCTGCCTCACCACCACCAGATGTCAAGAGACTTGTGGAAGACTGCACTAGGAGGAATATTCAGTTAGTGATTGGTTGCGATGCCAACGCGCACCACCTTGTGTGGGGAAGCACCAATACTAATTCTAGGGGCAATTACCTCCTTGATTTCATTACTATCCACAATTTACAGGTTATGAACAAGGGGCACGAACCTACCTTTTCTAATGTGATTAGGCAAGAGTTAATTGACCTGACTCTTGCTAGCACATTTGTCAGTTCCAGAATACTAAACTGGCACGTCTCAAGTGAGCCATCAATGTCTGACCATAGACATATAAGGTTTAACCTGAGAGCTTCTGCAATATCCTCGGAAACATTTAGGATTCCACGGCAGACTGACTGGGACGCTTATCGCACAGCTCTCAGTTTAGGAATCAGCCATATGGATACTAATCTCATTACTGAGGCCGCGACCTTGTCTCTACCAATCTGCAGGAAACGATCATCGCAGCCTTCGAGAGCAGCTGCCCTGCGAAACCTCGAAGCACTAACCGAAAGGTTTCTTGGTGGAACAATGATCTCTGCAAGCAAAGGAGAGAAGTCAGAAAATTATTTAATAGGGCTAAAGTCTCGGGCAACTGGGACCCCTACAAGAAAGCCCTTACCAATTACAATAAAGATTTGAGAAGATCCAAACGAAGGTCATGGAAAGCCTTCTGCGAAGAAATAGACAAACTTCCAGCCTCCACGAGGTTACACAAAGTTCTGTCTAAGGATCACTCCAATGGCATTGTCTCTCTCAAGACCTCTGAAGGGTCCTTTACGGAGAACACCAGGGATACCATGGAGCTATTAATGAGCACTCATTTCCTGGATTGGCCTTTGAAAATAACATTGAATCGGAGGTAGTACTTGCCCATCGGTCCTATAATAGGAACAAAGGCCTGGCAAACAGGATTTTCACTTCCGGTAAGATTGAGTGGGCCATTGGCACCTTCAGTCCCTTCAAGGCTGCTGGAAAGGACCACATCTTCCCAGCTCTCCTTCAGAGAGGCTTGGAAGAGATCTTACCGGTCCTGCTACCACTTTTTCGGGGTAGCTTTGCGCTGGCCCACATTCCGAGGTGTTGGAGAGAGGCTAGGGTAGTCTTTATCCCTAAATCGGGGAGAAGATCAAATAGAGATGCAAAATCCTATCGACCCATCAGCCTCTCTTCCTTTCTTCTGAAAACAATGGAGAAAGTTTTAGACAGTCATATTAGAGAGGGTCTTACAGCGAGCCCACTTCACTGTCTGCAATTTGCCTACCGGCCAGGCAGATCTACAGAGACTGCCATTCATGTGCTAGTGAGAGATATTGAGAAGTCCCTCAGGGCCAAGGAAATCTCTCTCTGCGCTTTTGCAGACATTGAGGGTGCGTTTGACAACGTTACCTTCGACGCGATCAATGAAGCAGCAGTAAAAAAAGGCATTCTTCGCCCCACTGTGAGATGGATCACGTCGCTTCTCAGCAGCAGATTGATAACTGCTGAGATGAATGGTGAATCGATTACGGTAATTGCTGCTAAAGGCTGTCCTCAAGGGGGCGTTCTATCACCCCTCCTATGGTCAATCGTGATCGACGAACTACTTGCCGACCTGAATAACCGTGGATTTAAAACACAGGCCTATGCTGACGATATCGTCATAATGGTTAGCGGCGGTCATGATAGCACCGTTTCAGACCTCATGCAAGCCGCTTTGTCACATGTGCATAGCTGGTGCCGTAGCAAGAATCTGGGTATTAACCCACAAAAAACTGTCATCTTACCGTTTACTAATAGAAGGAAGCTAAATTTAAAAGCTCCCTCTGTGGACGCAAAGAAATAGGTTTCTCAAAGGAGGCTAAATATCTAGGCATAATCCTGGATCAAAAGCTCTCCTGGAAATCTCAAATTGAGAGAGTAACTGCCAAGGCAACTGCATCTCTCCATGTTTGTCGCCAATTCGTAGGAAAAACCTGGGGTCTTAAACCTAGGTTAATGTTTTGGCTATATACTACGGTCGTAAGGCCCATGATCACATATGCATCCATCGCATGGTGGGCTAAGACCAAACAAAAGGGTGCTATGATTAAGCTGGCCAGGGTGCAAAGACTGGCCTGTCTTGGTATCACAGGGGCCAAAAGCACCTGTCCGACTGTGGCTATGGGGGCTTTACTGAACCTTCCTCCGCTGCACTTGGTGGTGAAAAAAGAGGCTCTGGCAGGGGCACTGCGTCTACGGGACCTTTTCTCCTTTAAGCCAGGAGACCTGCTGGATCATTTATCGATCCTCAAGGAGCTGAACTTGGAGCCAATGATATCTTTGTCGGATACCATTCCTGCTACTCTTGACTTTGACAAACCGTTTACGACGATTATTCGAAGTCGGTCAGAGTGGCAACATGGCAGGCCTCTCTTTAGAGGAAGCACGGCCTTTTGGTACACAGATGGTTCCAAAACCGATAAAGGGGTAGGGCTGGGTGTTTATGGCCCAAGGAGCAAAATATCCATGGCTCTAGGCACTACCCCCACTGTTTTTCAGGCTGAGGTACTCGCCATCCAGGTGTGTGCTCAGACTTGTATTAATAGAGCTCCAAATAGCTCTAACATTGTTATTTTCTCAGACAGTCAAGCTGCACTGCTGGCCATTAAATCGCACAGAGTGTCATCAAAGGCTGTCCTGGATTGCCTTCAATCCCTGAAATTCCTCAGCAGGAACAATAGTGTCACGCTGATGTGGATTCCGGGCCACGAAGGTCACATTGGTAATGAGATTGCCGATAGCCTGGCTAGAGCAGGCGCAAACTCATTACTTATTGGTCCGGAACCTTTCTGTAGCTTAGCAAGCTGCCACGTAAAATGGCCTTAACGAATTGGGTTGACCAAATGTTTCTTCAAAGCTGGTCTAGGACCCAGGGTACTCGTCAAGCTAAAAGATTCATGCAAATCGATAAAGCTAAGGCGGGCAAACTTTTAAATCTCAAGAGGTGGGAGCTAAAAATAATAACAGAGCTCCTGACGGGCCACTGTTCGCTTAACTATCCCCTAAACAAAATAGGACTGGTGGCCGACTCTGGCTGTAGATTCTGCGGGACAGCTCCCGAAACCGCGGAGCACTTGATGTGCGACTGTGAGGCTACAGCGAGGAAAAGACTGAGCCTTCTCCATCGTGATTTCCCTACTCCCAGGGAGATTTGGGACAGCAACCCTAAATCAGTTTTAGGCTACCTAAGAAGCCTTAACCTTGATGGTTTTTAAAGAAGGGGATGGCACAATAGACCAAACAAAATAGGTCGCAGTGCCCGCTAAAGCGCCCCTCAACAAGAATAATAATAATAATAAGAGTCAGTCGGTGTCTGGACCTCGCATTGCGCGCCTCTTAAGAATTCTTTGTCTTTAATGTTAATTATTGTTTTTTGTGCTTTAATGAATAATAAATTTTAGTTATTGTTATTTCGTTTTTTTTAATGGTAAATAATAAAAACACCATAGCGGTGACCCCGATTTAGACTTAATTTAATGAAAACGTGATCTCAGATATCGACTCCACGCTAAGCAAACAACTTGACTCGAGCCGTCGCGGCCATATTTTTTTCTTCTTCTCTTCCTCTTTCGGCTTACATGTAGTCAATGTAAACAACGCAAAGCAAGAACAGGCTTTTCCTTGGTTTTTTAGCTTTTTCAAAAAGAAAAGCTTATACAGAGGCTCTGTCCGTCTGTCCGTCTGAAGCCTACTTTCATCTCTCAAAGTATTGCCGCTACAGACTTGGGCCATATCTCAAAATGTAGCTCTTGGTCAAAAGACCAAAAACTGAGAAAATGGTGTGGCAATTTCAACCAGAAGTATATTTAAACAACAAAAAAGAGCCTTTAAAGAAAATATTGTGACTAATTTTTGTGTTCTAAGGCTTATAACTTCTTAATTATTCATTTTACCACAAAATTTCTAAGTAATAAATTGTACATTATTTAATTCTAAACAAAAAGTGTCCTTGCAAATTTCCGGTAAGATGTGCCGTTTCGGAGATATAGTGGAAAAACCATTTGCATACGTTTTCCAAGATGGCGGCCAAATGGAGGGGGGGGGGTTTAGAATTCCGAAAACTCAAACTTAAGCTCACCCTGACCCCCCCTACACATCCCAAAAATAAAACCTTGTCCTGCATTTTTGCAATGTTAAAGTACCATTTCCATGGACTATAAAGAGCTAGGGAAAGTCCCTCGTCTGTGGGGCTGCGAGTTCGATCCTTCGGCTCGCGGTGCTTTTTTTTCGTCATAATAATTTTGTTTAATTTCCTTCGGAGATTTTGTTTCATATGAAACAAGTTTTGGACATGAATACGTCTCTAAATTTGCTTCCAGAACAAAAACCGATGATAACGAAATTATGGCATATAGTTTTTATTTGCTGCTCAAAAACTATTGTTTATATTGAATAAAGAAATATACCATGACGTGGGTGAAGAATCAAAGAATTTTATTGTTTACATTTGATTTCCTTTTTTTTAAGCTATGATGATTATATTGTAGTGTTTGTTAAATACTTTGTTAAGTTTTAGATTACGCAGTCTCACAACTTATAACCTACATAAGCCTTTAACAAAAACTTTTCAAGATTAATTATATATAGCGTTGGTCAGTGTAATACTTATGAATCTCCATGGCCAAACTAGGGTGCGGTAAGCCGAATTTTTAACAATAAGACATGTATGTTTAAGTAAAATAATACACCTAATTCTGTTGTGCAAAGTGCATCACATTAGATTTTCCTCCAATCCAAAGAAAAATGTTTAGATTCGTTTTCTATAGTGTTTACATGTGTGATGTGCTTTTTTTTTCAATTTGACACATTCGAATTATTGGCCTCGATTCCCATATCCGGCGGGTTGGAAGTGAGTGCGGATCAATCTCCACTTAATATGTTGTCATCCAATCTGAAGTGTTATTCAACAGAAAGAATACCATGAAAAAGCGTAATTAGTGGCTAGTCTCTAGGCACAACATCCCACTAGTTTTTATTTAGTGTCGTGCATTGACATTTTAGTGTTCGCTTCGGGTAATAAATAAGTGTTTTAAACAGTTACAATCTTATACATTTTTTCCCCTCTTTTATACGCTTCGTACATATCTAACATGCCGTTGGAACATTCACCAAGCCGCGATTCATCTCCCACGCCGGCCAACGTTAGGCCGCAAACGTCCATAACAGATTACCCAGCAGCAGTGCCTGGCTCGTCAGCTAATCAAAATGTCAGTGAAGTTTCTTCAATTCAATATTGTAACCTCCCGGCCTTTTAAAAGGAAAACCCGGTGATGTGGTTCATGCAGGCAGAGTCAGTTTTCCAGTCTTTCAACATACGAGCGGACAATGCAAAGTACCACCTGATTGTCAGTAATCTGTCCCCTGATGCGCCTGTGGCTGTTACTGATATAATCAAATCCCCTCCTACTTCTGAAAAGTACAAATTCCTCAAGGCACAACTTATCAACCGCCTAGCTGATTCTGCAGATAAAAAACTGCACAAGGTATTAGCTGAGCTCGAATTAGGTAGCAGGAAACCCTCTGAGCTGCTCCGGCTTATGCGATCCATGGTAGGCGCTCAAGCTCCCGAGAATGTGCTAAGAGTTCGTTGGTTAGCGCTACCTCCTCAGACTGCCCAGAAGCTTCTACGTGACTTCCAGTCCTCATCATCACTCGACGAGCTTGCGGTTGGTGCGGATACTCTTTTGGAGAGTGGGAATTCACCTCAGTTTGTCATGGCCGCAGCTACTCATTCTGGCCATTCTTTAGCTCATTCACAATCTTCCACTACTAATGATTCTTTTGTTACAGAGCTCAGAGAGTTTAGGAAAACTCTAGAGAAATTGACTACGCTGCAGCAAGAAATAAACAATAAGCTAAATAAGCAGCCCCATGATAACAATCACAGCAGATCCGGCTCTCGTTCACGATCTGGCAATAGGGAGCCACACATTTCTCAAGCAGGGCATTGCTTCTACCATCATAATTATGGCATACGCGCACGGAAATGCAACAAGCCGTGCACCTTCAAACCTGCTCTGGAATAATCACCTCCGTTCGAGGGAAACTAGCTCTGCTGTCGTCAGTATCGGCGGTAGGCGACAGCGAAGTCAACAATCAGCCTCTTAGAGAATACCGCCTTTTTATTTGTGATAAACGTAGTAACCGGTTATTCCTAGTGGATTCTGGTTCTATGCTCTCTATCATCCCACGCTCATGGATTCATCACAAGCTTGAAGCTACGGACTACAAACTTTATGCTGCCAATAACTCTATTATTAACACTTATGGCGGACATCCTCTGAGCCTACAACTCGGCCTTCGACGAGATTTCAAGTGGTCATTTATCGTGGCGGATACTAATAATGCTATAATAGGAGCTGACTTTTTGGCTTATTTTGGACTCCTCATCGATCTTCAAGGTCAATGTCTAATTGATAAAACCACCGGACTCACTGCGAGAGGGTATGTCGCAGAAGCATCAATTCATAGCATCTCAACCATAGGTTTTTCTTTTAACACAATTGAGCCACCTTATAGACAGCTTCTACATGAGTTCATCGACATCACTGTGCCTAAACCATTTCCAGTAATTCTTAAGTCAAGTGCAGCTCGTCATCACATTGTCATTACTGTACCTCCTGTATCGGAACGTCCTCGACGTCTCACGGGAGAAAAGTATGTAGCAGCCAAAGCGGACTTTGAGCTCTTGCTCCAGCATGGTATTATTAGACCCTCCAGCAGTCACTGGGCAAGCCCCATTCACATGGTCACTAAAAGACTTGGGGGTTGGCGCTCAACGGGTGATTATCGTCGCCTTAACAAACAGACAGTACCATATAGCTATCCAATCCCAATGATTGATGACTTACTTCATCGCTGTCATGACTGCTCAATATTTTCAACCATTGACCTGGTCAAAGCGTACCACCAGATTGCAGTAGCCGAGGAAGACATTCCCAAAACTGCTGTTACGACGCCGTTTGGTCTTTTTGAGTTTTGTGGGATGCCTCCAGGTCTCAGAAATGCCACACAAACTTTTCAGCGTCACATGGACAATCTTCTCCGCAACGTGGACTTCGCTTCTTGCTTCATCGACGACCTAATAATTTTCTCCAGATCTCCAGACGAGCATGTTCAACATCTACAAGCTATTTTTAAAATATTACGGGAAAATAACCAGGTTATTAATCCCAGTAAGTGTTCATTTGGCAAGGAAGAAGCTTATTATCTGGGTTATCACCTCAACAAAAACGAATTCACAGCACCAACAGAAAAAGTAAAAGCAGTTCTAAACTTTTCAACACCCGAAACTATTGCTGATCTGCGACGCTTTCTTGGCATGCTTAACTATTATCGTCGGTGCATTCCTAAAGCCTCTACTGTTCAGGCACCCCTCAACGAGCTCTTAAAGAATGTTAAAAAGCGGGATAAAACTAAGATTAGTTGGACACCTGAACTTAAAGCTGCCCTGGAGCAGTGTAAGTCCAGCATTTCATCAGCTGTCGTTACTACCTTTTTATCACCAACAACACCCATCGCATTATCTACAGACGCTTCGGACCATGCCATTGGTGCTTCATTGGAGCAATTCGAAGATGGAATCTGGAAACCTCTAGGATTCTTCTCCCGGAAACTAAGTCCTGCGGAAACGCACTACAGCACGTATGACAGAGAGCTTCTTGCTATTTTTTCCAGCATAAAATTTTTTAGACACATCTTGGAAGGTGGTCCGTTCGTGGTGAAGACTGATCATCGCCCATTAATACATGCCTTTGCTCAGAGATTGAATAAAGCTTCTCCTCGACAGCTCAACCAACTCAGTTTTATCTCACAATTCACAACTGAGATTGTCTACATCCTACTACAACTTCTCAAACACCAAGGCCATCAACTCTACTGCGACACTTCCATTGGTTGGATTCGTCCGTATTTACCAGAACCCCTTGGAAAACAGGCTTTCGACGTTCTACATGGCCCTGCTCATCCTAGCGGTCGCGCCACATCTCGGCAATTGAAGGAGAAATTCGTCTGGCCTGGCATCAAACGAGATGCCCTCCAATGGTTCAGAGAATGCATCCCATGCCAACGTTCTAAAGTTCAAAGGCACAACCGTATAGGCTTACAGCAGGTACGTGAAGATGGCCCGGAAAATTTTCGGGCTGAGTGGAAAAACGTCGCATTCGAAAGCTTCTAGTTATTCCACGTTTTTCCACCGATTATTTTCGTTTTTCCACTTACCACAAATTTTTTATGAAAAAAAATATTTTTTCGGGCTAACTTCACAAGCCCGAAAAATTTTGCGGGCTGGGTGGAAAAGCGTCCCATTCCACAGCCTATCGTTAGACCTTGTTTTTCCAAAAAAAAAATTCGTTTTTCCACCCTTAGAAAAAAAGTTATTTCAAAAAAAGTTTTTTTTTTTCAAAAATGGATTTATATCGATGTTTGGGTTTTTTTCCGTGTTCTCTTACCATGTAAAAACTAAGAAACCTCCAAAAATAATCTTACATCACTGTATTTTGATTTCTTAACTCCGCGAACAGGATGGTATTACCATAGCGAAATTACGGAACTCCAAAAATCGGATAAAAGACCTGAAAACGCCAAGAGGGTTCGGGAGAACTTCACATACCGCGGAAACGCCGATAGGGTTGATTGTAGGGGTTCAAAAGCTTTTACCATTTTTCTCCCTTGACTAAAAACATTTTTCCACCCCACCATCTTGTTTTTCCACCCCTCTAAACTTAGCCCACGCGAATAAGTCACACAAAAAAAACGGGCCAACTTCACATGCCGCGGAAAAGGCGAGGGGGTTGATCGTAGGGGATAAAAACGTTTTACCATTTTTCTCCCTTGCCTAGAAAGATTTTTCCACACCGCCATTTTGTTTTTCCATCCCTCAGAACTTAGCCCATGCGAATAAAAAAACGGGCCAACTTCACATGCCGCGGAAAAGGCGAGGGGGTTGATTGTAGGGGATGAAAACGTTTTACCATTTTTCTCCCTTGCCTAGAAAGATTTTTCCACACCGCCATTTTGTTTTTCCACCCCTCAGAACTTAGCCCATGCGAATAAAAAAAACGGGCCAACATCACATGCCGCGGAAAAGGCGAGGGGGTTGATTGTAGGGGATGAAAACGTTTTACCATTTTTCTCCCTTGCCTAGAAAGATTTTTCCACACCGCCATTTTGTTTTTCCACCCCTCAGAACTTAGCCCATGCGAATAAAAAAACGGGCCAACTTCACATGCCGCGGAAAAGGCGAGGGGGTTGATTGTAGGGGATGAAAACGTTTTACCATTTTTCTCCCTTGCCTAGAAAGATTTTTCCACACCGCCATTTTGTTTTTCCACCCCTCAAAACTTAGCCCACGCGAATAATGTCACAGAAAAAAATTTGCTAAGAAAAAATCTAAATTTGTTGATTTTTGGGGTCGCTGATCACGAAAATCGGGGTCCCGCGGTCCTAAAACATGGGCGTCACCCTTAAAAATGCAAAAACATCCCTTTTTAGGGGTTTTTCGCAATTATTTCAATTATAATGAATGAATCTAATGCAATGAAATACACTTCTTTTTTTCTTTTTTTGCGAAGGAGGTTGATTTTTACTAAATCAAGGCGAACTTTATGATAAGGGGTAGTTCTAAAGGGTTGAAATCACCCCTAAATCGGCTAAAAATAGAAAAAGATGTAAACATTATTTTTTTAAGTTTATGCCTCAAATTCGATTTTGTGGGGGTACTGTCAGGCAAAAATAAATTATTTGCAACCCTTAAGGGGTTAGAACTACCCCTACAATTATAAAAATCAACTTTATATAAAAAAAATTGCATTTGCATTTTTTTCAATTATAATTGTAATGTAGGGGTAGTTTTACCCCCTTGAGGGTTGAAAATAATAAATTTTTGGCTGATAATACCTATTGAACCTAATTTCAAGCAAAAAGTAAAAAAAAATTGCAAATTTTTTTATATAAAGTTGATTTTTATAATTGTAGGGCTGGTTTTACCCCCTTAAGGGTTGAAAATTATTTATTTTTCCTGACAGTACGCCCACAAAATCGAATTTGAGGCATTTGAGGTTTTTCTATTTTTATCCGATTTAGGGGTGGTTTCAACCCTTTAGGACTTCCCCGTATCATAAAGTTCGCGTTAATTTAGTACAAATCAACCACCTTCGCAAATAAATATTAAAAAAGTGTATTTCATTGCATTATTTTATTTTATTTTATTTTTTATTTTATTTTATTTGCCAAAACAAGGCTCACTTAAACTAAATATTTTACATATGGTACTTAACATAACATATGGTACTTAAAGTAAGCACTGGCAGAAATAATCATAAGTTATACTAATTGATTTGTGCTGTTAGTAAGGATCTAAGTTTTTTTTTGTAAGAATGTTTGTTTATGGAGGGAGAGAAACATGATCCATAGGAATTAAAAACCATACAGCATCTGTTGACAGGCTCGTTCCTAGCATACTCCGTACGATGCGGATATTCCTTAAGCAGTTTTGTATGTCTTGTTTGTCGAACATCATCATTAAATTTGATCATATCCGACAGACACTGCACTTTAATATTGCCATTTAGAACGTCAAGGGTGAGGCATGACGTGAGCAGCTTTCTCCTGCATGACAGAGGCATGAGTTCTAGAACCTTTAACCTCTCCGTGTAGGGTGGAAGGTTATGATAATCATGCGGATCATGTAGATGCCTCAGCGCAAATAGAAGAAATTTCTTTTGAATTGATTCAATCCTGTTGCTGTGAACTTGGAATATAGGATCCCAAATAGTGCAAGTGTATTCCAGGATTGGGCGGACTACAGAACAGAAAAGTGTCTTTGTGACCCATACATTGTCGAATTCTTTAGCCCTTCTCTTTATAAAGCCAAGAAGTTTATTGGCTCTGGCCGTGATATTATCATATTGCAGATTGAAATTTAGTTTGTTGTCAAGGACAACACCTAAATCCACAGTATGATCAACATGGTTCAAAATTTTGCCGTTGAGATGATAAGAGTGTAGCTGCGTGTCTTTTTTGCGTGAGAAGGTTATTGCATGACATTTGCTGGTGTTAAGATGCAATTTATTAGCTGTGCACCAGTCATGCAATGCATCAAGTTTCGACTGGAAAAAGACAACGTCAATTTGGGATTTAACGGCGCTATATATTTTCAGGTCGTCTGCATAAAAGAGATGTGGAATATCTATTAACTTTTCAGATAAATCGGTGATGTAGATATTGAAAAGAAGAGGGCCTAGATGACTACCCTGGGGAACCCCGGAAGTTACTGCAATTTCATTAGAAAAAAACCCTTGAAATCTAACAACCTGAGTTCTGTCATTTAGATAAGATTTTATCCATTCCAGGGTAGTACCTGATATACCGGCTCTTACAAGCTTTGCCATTAAGGTGTCATGATCTACTCGATCAAAGGCCTTGCTGAAGTCAGTATAAACAGCATCCATTTGATACCCGTTTTCCATGCCACGCAGCAGATCAGAAGCTAAGACCATAAGATTTGAGGTCGTCGAACGCCCTTTTCTGAAACCATGCTGTTGTTCGTTTAGCAATGGGTCAATAAGTGGGGCAATTTTGTCATAGACAAGTTTTTCGAAAAGTTTGGGAATGGATGACAAGATAGCAATGCCCCTATAGTTGCCCACCGAGTGCTTATCGCCTGCTTTATGTATTATGTATGTATGTATTAGTTTTCATTATTATTGAAATAATCGCGAAAATCCCTAAAAAGGGGTGTTTTTTGCATTTTTAAGGGTGACGCCCATGTTTTAGGACCGCGGGACCCCGATTTTCGTGATCAGCGACCCCAAAAATCAACAAATTTAGATTTTTTCTTAGCAAATTTTTTTCTGTGACATTATTCGCGTGGGCTAAGTTTTGAGGGGTGGAAAAACAAAATGGCGGTGTGGAAAAATCTTTCTAGGCAAGGGAGAAAAATGGTAAAACGTTTTCATCCCCTACAATCAACCCCCTCGCCTTTTCCGCGGCATGTGAAGTTGGCCCGTTTTTTTATTCGCATGAGATAAGTTCTGAGGGGTGGAAAAACAAAATGGCGGTGTGGAAAAATCTTTCTAGGCAAGGGAGAAAAATGGTAAAACGTTTTTATCCCCTACGATCAACCCCCTCGCCTTTTCCGCGGCATGTAAAGTTGGCCCGTTTTTTTATTCGCATGGGCTAAGTTCTGAGGGATGGAAAAACAAAATGGCGGTGTGGAAAAATCTTTCTAGGCAAGGGAGAAAAATGGTAAAACGTTTTTATCCCCTACGATCAACCCCCTCGCCTTTTCCGCGGCATGTGAAGTTGGCCCGTTTTTTTTGTGTGACTTATTCGCGTGGGCTAAGTTTAGAGGGGTGGAAAAACAAGATGGTGGGGTGGAAAAATGTTTTTAGTCAAGGGAGAAAAATGGTAAAAGCTTTTGAACCCCTACAATCAACCCTATCGGCGTTTCCGCGGTATGTGAAGTTCTCCCGAACCCTCTTGGCGTTTTCAGGTCTTTTATCCGATTTTTGGAGTTCCGTAATTTCGCTATGGTAATACCATCCTGTTCGCGGAGTTAAGAAATCAAAATACAGTGATGTAAGATTATTTTTGGAGGTTTCTTAGTTTTTACATGGTAAGAGAACACGGAAAAAAACACAAACATCGATATAAATCCATTTTTGAAAAAAAAAAAAACTTTTTTTGAAATAACTTTTTTTCTAAGGGTGGAAAAACGAATTTTTTTTTGGAAAAACAAGATCTAACGATAGGCTGTGGAATGGGACGCTTTTTCACCCAGCCCGCAAAATTTTTCGGGCTTGTGAAGTTAGCCCGAAAAAATATTTTTTTTCATAAAAAATTTGTGGTAAGTGGAAAAACGAAAATAATCGGTGGAAAAACGTGGAATAACTAGAAGCTTTCGAATGCGACGTTTTTCCACTCAGCCCGAAAATTTTCCGGGCCATCTTCACGTACCTGCTTACAGCACATTGAAGTTCCAGACAATCGCTTCGATCACATTCACCTAGACATTATAGAGCTACCAGTGGTTCAAGGACTTCGTTATTGTCTAACAATGATTGACCGCTTCTCGCGTTGGCCAGAAGCAGTACTGCTACCCAACATCGAAGCTGACACCGTTGCCACTGCTTTCTTCAATCATTGGGTCGCGCAGTTTGGCACTCCGCTCACGATAACTACGGACCAGGGTACTCAATTTGAGTCCAGGCTTTTTACTTCTCTCGCTCTTATGGTTGGCGCACAGCGTATTCACACAACACCTTATCGTCCACAATCTAATGGGCTTGTTGAACGTTGGCATAGGACACTTAAAGCATCCTTAATGTGCGGTTCTCCTACATTTTGGCCGCAGTTACTATCTACAGTTCTTCTAGGTCTTCGTACATGCTTCAAGGAAGATCTCAACGCATCACCAGCTCAACTCATGTTTGGCACGGAGCTTCGTATTCCAGGTGAATTAATGGTGAGACCTACTCCTACAGCTTATCACATCAAAAAACAGCCGTTCATTCTCAAAGATCTATATACATTGTAACAGCATAATGGCGCAATACTATTGGATCTTGGATCGCATTAATACAGGAACAACAGTTTTTCATCTTATGTTATTATTTGGTGTCGAAATAACAAAATTAACAAATTTGGAGCATCCATCATCTTAGAAATCTGGCGAGTTAATGAGGTGTACTTATTACCTGTGATTCTAAATTTCCGAGGGGTTCATTGTTCATAACCAGGTGTGGGGCGGTAGGAAATCCCAGAACTAAATACCCGGTCTTTATCTTGTCCAAAGCTACCAGCTCTCCTTTCCTTCGTCTAACTTTTACACCTTCGCCTTCGTCATAGGTTTTGAGCTTGTTCACTCGAACAAAAAAAAACCGGCTTATTCCGATATTACATTACAAACCCGGTGGACCAACTTTTACAACTTTCGACCCCACGTACTCAATTTTTTCCGTGTTTTTCAGTATTCCGGCCGACCCTCAATTCAGAACTGACTAACTCCAAAAAAATTTGTTTTTTTCTTTCTTTTCTCCCCTTTTTCATTGCCTCCTAGCCCTTCTATTTTTTTCTATTTTTTTTCAACAGTGAATCAAATCAAGTCATGAATTATTTATCGAGTCGATAAGAACCGACCGTTACATATCCTCGGGTCCACAAGGCCGACTCGCTAGGCAGTGAGGAGCCGAAAAAGAACGAGAGGTTTTGTTTCCGTGACTCCGTGCAGGTGCCACGTGCGGGGCTCGACTCATCACCTGAGATTAAAGGTCTCATGCTCTGCTCTGACTGAGCTAGCCGGGCTTTTACACAAGTGAAAAGGAAATTAGGAAAGACGTTGAAAGAAGGCTTAAGCCGAACATTTACAAGTTGAGCAGGCTGTAGATTTTCTCGGAAGAATATCTGAAGATACCGGGATCCGGCTGAAGGCAATTCCATATTGTCCCCTTCCGGTTCCCATAAGCTTTCAGATATTCTCGCCAAAACCGGTTTCCTCTCGTTCCAGGGAGTCAATCTCACGCAATACCACATTGCAGGGGATTCCTCCCCTTAGAACGATAGGCAACTAGTTTGCCGAGGTACACCCACAGCCTGACCGAAAACTAAAAAGGATGAAGAGGAAACCTTGAGGCAATCAAAGACGTAGGTCTTTGCCGTGATATACACCTATGCTCCGGCCAAATCCTCCAGCTCGTACAAGCTAGTTCCAATTTTTTTACGTATCCGAGCTTTCAGGAACCGGGGTGCCAATTTGGCACTGAAACGACCCGCTCGGTTACTCACCCAGAAAGTTCTCCGATACACCTCATCTCCTGGGCGAAAACTGCCCACTCGACACCGTAAGTTGTATTGGTGTTTATGTCTTGTGTGTGCGGCGGCTAAGTTACTAGCAATCCGCTCACGAAGCATCTGCATTTTGTCCGTCAATGGCAAGACAGCCATGTCACCCTCCTGGAAAACGTTCAGTTTCTTCAGGACTGGATATGCTGATCCGTGCAGGATCATATGGCTACCAAATAGGGCCTGATACGGGGACATGCCGATCGCCTCGTGGTGGGTACTACGGAGAGCACATTCAATGGACGAAAGATGTCTATCCCACTCACGATGATCCTCCTTTAAGTACGCTCTAATGGCGGCTAAGACAGATCTATTCACCCGCTCAGAGGCGTTGGGGTGAGGCGAATACACAGCCGTGCGCACATGGTGCACGCCATAATCACTTAACAATTTAGCAAACTCTTTGGAGGTGAATTGCCGACCATTGTCGGAGAAGACCGTTTCAGGAACTCCAAAGGTATGGAAGATAGTTTGCTCGAGAAACTTGACGGACACCGCCGTGGTCTCAGCGGACACGGGGTGCAGGAAGACAAATTTGGTGAAAGCATCCAATACAGCAAATACTGCCGTGTGGCCTTTCTTCGACCTGGGATAAGGACCTAAGAAGTCGACGTATAGAAATTGGAACGGCCTCGACGCATCCATGGGGTTTCCCATAGGTGGTCGAAGTACTGAACTGGGGGCTTTGGTGGTCTTGCAAACCTCACAGTTGCCGATGAAGTCCCTCACCTGTTTAGCCATTCCTGGCCAAAAGTATTTGCATCGCAATCTGGCTAGGGTCTTCCCTATTCCACCATGCGACGCTTGGGGAGGCGAATGAGAAGACTCGACGAGAGACGCGGTCAGTTCCATTGGAATCCACAACTTCCATGTCAGATCGTCAGCAATCGGATTTCCAGTACGTGGAGATGTACGCTTGAAAACGTACCCATCTTCGACCCGCAGGTCTGGTAGCTGCGGTGAGGCTTGTCTGAGGCTATCAACCAGCCGAAGATAATCAGAGGATTTGAAAGACGGGGCATTTAAGTCCACGTCGAAGCACAGGGACATTTCGTCAACGCAATCCATGCGTGACAAGGCATCGGGAACCACATTGTGGGTGCCTTTACGGTGTTCGATCGTAAAATCGAACCCCTGAAGCTTAAGACTCCACCGTGCTAGACGACCGTTGAGCTCCTTCTGGCCCATGAGCCATTTCAGACTTGCATGGTCAATAATGACCGTGAAAGCCTGTCCCTCTACATACGCTCTAAACTTCTTTATACTCAGCACGGCTGCGTAGCATTCGAGCTCAGTAATGGTGTAGTTCCGTTGTGCTCCGTTCAATTTCTTGGACATATAAGCAATTGGATGTTCTCCTCCATCCATGTCCTTTTGAAAGAGCACACTACCTACACCAGTCCTGCTGGCATCGCACTGAATATAAAAATGCTTAGAAAAATCTGGAGTGACTAAAAGGGGAGCTTCTGTCATCAGCTTTTTCAAAGTCTCGAACGACTGCTGGGCCTCATCATTCCAACTAAAAGGTTTAGTCTTCAAACAATCCGTGATTGGAGAAGCCACGCTGGCATAATTGGGGATGAAACGCTGATACCATCCGGTCATACCCAAGAACCTCCGGGTCTGCTTATGAGACTTCGGAGTCGGGAATTCCGAGATGGCCGTCACCTTATTAGGATCCGTTTTCAGTGTCCCATCACCAATTATGAAGCCGAGATACTTAACTTCAGTCACGCAGAATTTGCTTTTAGCCAGATTGAGTGTTAACCCCGCACGACGGAGACAGCTGGCAACTTCATCTAAAAGCTTTAGGTGGGAGTCAAAGTCGGATGAAACTATGAGCAGGTCGTCCAGATAAACAAAAACGTTTTCACGTAAATGACCCGGGATGGCTTTATCCATCAAGCGACACATGCGCTGTGGGGCATTGCATAAGCCGAAAGGCATTACTGTGAAGTGGTACAGGGGACGACCGGGGACAGTGAAAGCTGTCCGCTCTCGCGACTTCTTCTCTAACGGAATTTGCCAGAAGGCGTCTTTAAGGTCTAAACTCGTGATGAACTTGGTGTCTTGAAGACGACCAAGAAGACCATCAATATGTGGAAGGGGATAGGCGTCTTTAACCGTGACACTATTGACCTTGCGAGAGTCAAGGCACAGGCGGACCTTACCTGGTTTTCGAACTAATACCACTGGAGAATTCCAAGGGCTGTTCGATGGCTCAATCACCCCCAGAGCCAACATCCTGTCCAACTCACCGTACATCAGCTGTTGTACGGCGGGTGAAACCGGATAATGTCTCTGTTTAATGGGAACTGAGTCACCAGTGTCAATGACATGTTCCTCCAGGTTAGTCTTTCCCAGTCCTAAGACTTCGAAAGAGGGAAACCTGGCCTTGACCTGCACCAACCGTTCGCTTTGCAATGACGTTAAGTCGTGCATATTAGCAGGCACGGATGGGGCGGTTAACTCGCAGACAACTTGGGGAGCGATGCCGAATAGATTCCAGAAATCGATCCCTAGATACAGTCTCTGGCGGAAATTGGGCACCACATAGATGGTCATATGACGGGTCCTTCCTCCAAAGGATACAGGGACTCGGATATAACCGCAAATTTCCTGCGGAGCCCCGTCAGCCGTTTGCACCGAAGTGTGCAAAGTGTAGACGGTAACTTCGGGATGATTGGCTAGAAAGGATTCAGCATCTCTTCCCAGGCAGCTGATATTAGCACCACTGTCCAATAAACCCTTCACCTCTTCATTAGAGACAGTGACCTTAGCAAATGGACGGTTATCTGACAAGTCCGAGATGATTGCAGAAACAACTTTCTGCGAAAGGTATCGCTTCTCCTTTGCTCGTACCCTAATTTGGGGAGGGGTATGCCGGGAACTTAGTGAGTCTACGAAAGGTGGCTCCGAAAAGATGCGGGCATGAATGGAGATATATCTCTTCCAACGGGAAATCCATGAAAGTCTAACCTCCTCGGAGGGAAAAACAGGAAGAGCATCAGTTGACGTAAAGTCGCTGATGGTAGTCGTAATATTGATTTGAGAAGGAGGGATAACGGGCGAACTTAGTTCAGGCGCGGACTTCCGTACGGTCTCGCACCCCGGCTCCGGTTTCTCTGGCAGGTGGGGCACACTGGTGTGACGACTCCTGGCTTGCCACACTTGTAGCAAAACAGGCCACGAGTTTCAGAAGGGCAGTCCATAAATGGATGACCTGGTTGCTGACAATTCCAACAACGTAGAGGTCGTGGATTCGTCTGGTTCATGATTCGTCACGTTCATCGCATGAATTGTGTCTTGACTGTCTCCCAGTCAGGATCCAGAAATTGTCGTCTAAATTGAGACCAGTACCAGTCTGGAGCTCGCCCAGTCAATAAAGCGGAGAAATGTCGACATAATTCTGATTGACCGACTCCATCATCGAGAGCCTTCAGCTCCACCCGGAACAGAAACTCCTCCGCCGACAACACCTTGTCCTCGCCGGAGAACTTTAAGTTCCAGAATATAACCGGAGACTTGCGGTGAGGGTTCGCAGACGAAGAGACTATTCTGCCGTCAGAAAGCGGTGCCTCAGCCTGGCCTGGAAACTGGTCACTGGTGACGCAAGGGGCCACCGGAACATTAGCAGGTCGCTGCTGAGCTAAAAGCGTGTCTAAAACTTGTCGCAAATGCGCGACTTGCTCCTCCAGCGAAGGGTTTTCGTTGCCAGTCGATCCATTACCTTGGGCGGCTTGGGATCCGCTCGGAGGATCACTACCACCAAGTGCTGGAGTATTCTTCCCACTTCGTAGTTCCATTGGGTATAAAGTTTGTTTAAATTTAAAAAAAATTCGACTGAATCAATTACCTAGGCGTCGTAACCTAATCAAGTACTCACGTAAACCACCGGGATTGGATAATCAGTAGTGTAGTTTAAATATTGTTATAAATTCAAAAGCCAAAAAAAAAATTTCTTCAGGATGGCTGAGCGCGAGAAGATTTCCCTCGCCCCCCTCAGGACTCTCGCGTGTCGATGTCAGTTGGTGATGACTATGAGGCACAGTCCTCACCAAGTGTCATCCACACCGCTTAAACACCTTCAGGTCTACACCCAAAAGAAGGACAGACTGAATAAAACTTCGCATCACAACGAAATGGAAACTTCTTCCCAAAAAAATAAAAATTTGGACTGATTCCGCTGTCCAACCAACAGCTGAGCTACCTCTCGGCACTTCAATCAGAAGGGAGGGACAGACGGAGAAAAATGGGTTACCAGAGAAGAAAGAAAAACAAAATTTGGTAAGCTGAATGGACTATCAGGACGTTCACGGGGCGCAGTGGCAGACGGTAAAACGTCTGTTACCAAAGACGGTTAAGCAATTAATTGAGGGTCCTGCTCTCGGACCGACGCAGTGGCAAGCGATATCACGCCTGATACCAGAGTCGCCGATCCCAGAAACAGGAAAGGAGGTCACCCTTACTCCACCTTCACGCATAGCCAAGCGACCACTCGCTTGTTAGCAAGACGTGAAGGCAAGCAGGGATCGAAGACATTTAAAAAAACGAAGAAGCTACCGCGTTATTGGACAACCTGAAAGTGAAAACAAAGAAAAAATCACACAAAATTTGGACAATGAGTTATAGCAAAGAGGAAAAAAAATCGAAGAAAAGAAAGTCAAGGACTAAGGCATCGCGGTACTACCTTAGCCCAGGCGAGCACTAGGTACTGGTGGTGAACCATAAACTGACCCAAAAAAAAATCTCGAAATGACCGTGTAGGCACAAGTGGTACAGCAGACCAGAAAAATTTTAACTTCAATGTCCGTGTAGGACGGTTAACGGGCTTTAAAAGCCGCGTTGGGCGCCATTTATGTAACAGCATAATGGCGCAATACTATTGGGCGCTATTTATGCGAGGTATCGTCCCCTCAGCCAGAACCTCGGAAAAGCCTAACCGAAGACACGATACCCTATATAAAAAATTCGGAACTCCTGTCCACCCTAACGCCGATCCTTCTGTTAGGGGGACTTGTAGCCGGCCACACGGAGTTATAAGGCTGCTCGCCGGGTGGGTCGTGGGGTGTGTGGCCGGGCCGGTACTTACATGGTTCACCACTTACCTGTATGTCGATGCGAATAGTTTTAGTCACCATAGTCCATCATCACGGCGGCTCCTGAGTGATGCCATAGTTCTCCGCTTCCATGTAAGATGACAGTCTATAAAAGTCCTCACCCTACAAGATTCGCGAACACCTAAAACCCCAGCAGAGAACTTAGATACGCTCAACCATCCCAAAAAAAATCCACTGTTTATCCTAACATTCTGTTTGTCTTTTTTATTTCTATAACAAGTTGCCGGTACATGGTTTAACAAAAAAACAAATCAATTAGAAAAAAAACTTAACTCAAACGTGACAACCTACGTCGCAGCGTGCGACCCGAATACAAGGTTATTCCGGAAAATTATAACACCAATAATCAATCAAACATACCTATTTAAACAAATTAGAAGAAAACCCATCGTCCTGGTACCAGTACGCCGGTGTTTTGCACATCACATATACAAACATAAATTCAATTGGAACTTACACACGACTTTTTCAATAGAATGTTATAACTAAGGGAAATGTTAAATATATGGTATAATCAAAAAAAAATTTTTTAACAATTTTTGGCGATAACACTTGTATAATTATGGTATAATGACTCTAATATCACCAATTTATAACATGTACTTGACAAAAAAGAATAAATATAGATCTACTAGACTAAAAGAAGTAATATATGTATATTTGGATTAATAAATATGGTATTACTTGAAGCAAAACTCAATAGATATATTATTAAAAAAATCAATTGCTATTATAATGATCAAAAGAGTGAACAATACGGTATTAACACGAGGTTACATCCGCTGAGCACGCCTAGTGGTTTGGACCCACAGAGGACTTTCAGACCCTGCGTTTGGCCAGCAACGCCTCTTCGAAAAAGTAAAACTTGGAACTCCGATAATTTCGTTTCGATGTTGTGGAGGTATTTGGGTGGATATATAATGTCCTTAGTTCCTTCACACGATCAGGTAATCAACACCGGGTAGCGTTAATGTCGCCTCTCCACCCCGAGTGCGTTTCTTGGATCGCATTAATACAGGAACAACAGTTTTTCATCTTATGTTATTATTTGGTGTCGAAATAACAAAATTAACAAATTTGGAGCATCCATCATCTTAGAAATCTGGCGAGTTAATGAGGTGTACTTATTACCTGTGATTCTAAATTTCCGAGGGGTTCATTGTTCATAACCAGGTGTGGGGCGGTAGGAAATCCCAGAACTAAATACCCAGTCTTTATCTTGTCCAAAGCTACCAGCTCTCCTTTCCTTCGTCTAACTTTTACACCTTCGCCTTCGTCATAGGTTTTGAGCTTGTTCACTCGAACAAAAAAAACCGGCTTATTCCGATATTACATTACAAACCCGGTGGACCAACTTTTACAACTTTCGACCCCACGTACTCAATTTTTTCCCGTGTTTTTCAGTATTCCGGCCGACCCTCAATTCAGAACTGACTAACTCCAAAAAAATTTGTTTGTTTTCTTTCTTTTCTCCCCTTTTTCATTGCCTCCTAGCCCTTCTATTTTTTTCTATTTTTTTTCTACAGTGAATCAAATCAAGTCATGAATTATTTATCGAGTCGATAAGAACCGACCGACACTTCACATATACCTATTCCTACCGCGGCCGGTCAAATGACCGGTCTTTCACAACTTATATTTTTCAATATTTAATGCAGACCAGCGAATAATAGCCAGCTTACCAGTATAAAAATATATTTTCTTTTATTCAATTTATTCACACATATATATGAGGAAAAGTCATAAAGTTTAAAGGCGATTCGCTTACGTTGAATGTAGAAAATTCCAATTGAAAATTTGAAAACGGTCATTTGACCGGTCCCGGTAAGAATAGTGTTAAATACGAAAAATGACATCGATATAAATCCAATTTAGAAGCTGATTTTTTAAGTTCGGCGTAAACATAAAATATCTTAGCAGTTAACGGACTTTGCCATCAACCGGATGAATACACTCGGCCATGTTTTTTGGGGTACATGTGACTGTGGCGCCCTCATTATTCAAACGAAAAGTGACAACACGGAGTTATACCTCCTTGTCAGGGAGACTATACAAGGAGGTATAGGTATAGGAGGTATATATATATATATATTATACGCTACAAATATTATACACACACACACACACACACACACACACACACACACACACACACACACACACACACACACATATATATATATATATATATATATATATATACCTATATATATATATATATATATATATATATATACTAGCTGGGACCCGGTGCGCCTACGCTGCACCCATAAGTCAATAATAAACAATAAAAACCATCCACTGACTTAATATTTTTCGAGATATGAATTTTACACAGATGAAATGCCTCAAAGAACATGGGTCTTGCGTCGGCCGCCATGAATCGGTATATTGAGTCTACTACATTGCTTATTGTATTCTACTTATCATACCCTTTAATTTGATACCCATGTTGAGGGGGTTGTGAAGAAAGTGGTAATCCGGCCTCTTTAGACGGCCGCCATGGATCTAAAGATATATTTTGTATACTACATTGCATATTGTATTCTACTTATCATACCCTTTCATTTGATACCCATGTTGAGGTGGTTGTGAAGAAAGTGGTAATTCGGCCTCTTGAGACGGCCGCCATGGATCTAAAGATATATTTTGTATACTACATTGCTTATTGTATTCTACTTATCATACCCTTTCATTCGATACCCATGTCGAGGTGGTTGTAAAGAAAGTGGTACCCCGCCCTCTTGAGACGGCCGCCATGGTTCTAAAGATATATTTTGTATACTACATTGCTTATTGTATTGTACTTAACATACCCTTTCATTTGATACCCATGTTGAGGTGGTTGTGAAGAAAATGGTAATCCGGCCTCTTGAGACGGCCGCCATGGATCTAAAGATATATTTTGTATACTACATTGCTTATTGTATTCTACTTATCATACCCTTTCATTTGATACCCATGTCGAGGTGGTTGTGAAGAAAGTGGTACCCCGCCCTCTTGAGACGGCCGCCATGGATCTATAGATATATTTTGTATACTACATTGCTTATTGTATTCTACTTAACATACCCTTTCATTTGATACCCATGTTGAGGTGGTTGTGAAGAAAGTGGTAATCCGGCCTCTTGAGACAGCCGCCATGGATCTAAAGATATATTTTGTATACTACATTGCTTATTGTATTCTACTTATCATATCCTTTCATTTGATACCCATGTCGAGGTGGTTGTGAAGAAAGTGGTACCCCGCCCTCTTGAGACGGCCGCCATGGATCTAAAGATATATTTTGTATACTACATTGCTTATTATATTCTACTTAACATACCCTTTCATTTGATACCCATGTTGAGGTGGTTGTGAAGAAAGTGGTAATCCGGCCTCTTGAGACGGCCGCCATGGATCTAAAGATATATTTTGTATACTACATTGCTTATTGTATTCTACTTATCATACCCTTTCATTTGATACCCATGTCGAGGTGGTTGTGAAGAAAGTGGTACCCCGCCCTCTTGAGACGGCCGCCATGGATCTAACGACATATTTTGTATACTACATTGCTTATTATATTCTACTTAACATACCCTTTCATTTGATACCCATGTTGAGGTGGTTGTGAAGAAAGTGGTAATCCGGCCTCTTGAGACGGCCGCCATGGATCTAAAGATATATTTTGTATACTACATTGCTTATTGTATTCTACTTATCATACCCCTTCATTTGATACCCATGTCGAGGTGGTTGTGAAGAAAGTGGTACCCCGCCCTCTTGAGACAGCCGCCATGGATCTAAAGATATATTTTGTATACTACATTGCTTATTGTATTCTACTTATCATACCCTTTCATTTGATACCCATGTCGAGGTGGTTGTGAAGAAAGTGGTACCCCGCCCTCTTGAGACGGCCGCCATGGATCTAAAGATATATTTTGTATACTACATTGCTTATTGTATTCTCCTTAATATACCCTTTCATTTGATACCCATGTTGAGGTGGTTGTGAAGAAAGTGGTACCCCGCCCTCTTGAGACGGCCGCCATGGATCTAAAGATATATTTTGTATACTACATTGCTTATTGTATTCTACTTATCATACCCTTTCATTTGATACCCATGTCGAGGTGGTTGTGAAGAAAGTGGTACACCGCCCTCTTGAGACGGCCGCCATGGATCATTTTAGTTTCAATAGCGTCATGGCCTACCTATTGTTTGACAGCTGCGTAAATTTGAAATTTTCATTAAATGTAATGATTCAATTTAATGACAATTTTACATTTGTCAAACAATAGGTAGGCCATGAAGCTATTGAAACTAAAATGAAGTGAAAATACCTAAAATTACCATTATTGTTTGGATTTTGCAGCTGTTTTTTTGGTTAAAGGTATAAAAAATAGCCTACGACCTATTCTCAGACCTACCAAATATACACAAAAAATTTCATGCAAATTGGTCAACCCGTTTCGGAGGAGTACGGTAACAAACACTGTGACACGAGATTTTTATAGATATAGACTAGCTGGGACCCGGTGCGCCTACGCTGCACCCATAAGTCAATAGTAAACAATAAAAACCATCCATTGACTTAATATTTTTCGAGATATGAATTTTACTTAGATGAAATGCCTCAAAGAACATGGGTCTTGCGTCGGCCGCCATGAATCGGTATATTGAGTCTACTACATTGCTTATTGTATTCTACTTATCATACCCTTTCATTTGATACCCATGTTGAGGTGGTTGTGAAGAAAATGGTAATCCGGCCTCTTGAGACGACCGCCATGGATCTAAAGATATATTTTGTATACTACATTGCTTATTGTATTCTACTTATCATACCCTTTCATTTGATACCCATGTCGAGGTGGTTGTGAAGAAAGTGGTACCCCGCCCTCTTGAGACGGCCGCCATGGATCTAAAGATATATTTTGTATACTACATTGCTTATTGTATTGTACTTAACATACCCTTTCATTTAATACCCATGTTGAGGTGGTTGTGAAGAAAATGGTAATCCGGCCTCTTGAGACGGCCGCCATGGATCTAAAGATATATTTTGTATACTACATTGCTTATTGTATTCTACTTATCATACCCTTTCATTTGATACCCATGTCGAGGTGGTTGTGAAGAAAGTGGTACCCCGCCCTCTTGAGACGGCCGCCATGGATCTAAAGATATATTTTGTATACTACATTGCTTATTGTATTCTACTTATCATACCCTTTCATTTGATACCCATGTCGAGGTGGTTGTGAAGAAAGTGGTACCCCGCCCTCTTGAGACGGCCGCCATGGATCTAAAGATATATTTTGTATACTACATTGCTTATTGTATTCTACTTATCATACCCTTTCATTTGATACTCATGTCGAGGTGGTTGTGAAGAAAGTGGTACCCCGCCCTCTTGAGACGGCCGCCATGGATCTAAAGATATATTTTGTATACTACATTGCTTATTGTATTGTACTTAACATACCCTTTCATTTGATACCCATGTTGAGGTGGTTGTGAAGAAAATGGTAATCCGGCCTCTTGAGACGGCCGCCATGGATCTAAAGATATATTTTGTATACTACATTGCTTATTGTATTCTACTTATCATACCCTTTCATTTGATACCCATGTCGAGGTGGTTGTGAAGAAAGTGGTACCCCGCCCTCTTGAGACGGCCGCCATGGATCTAAAGATATATTTTGTATACTACATTGCTTATTGTATTCTACTTATCATACCCTTTCATTTGATACCCATGTCGAGGTGGTTGTGAAGAAAGTGGTACCCCGCCCTCTTGAGACGGCCGCCATGGATCTAAAGATATATTTTGTATACTACATTGCTTATTGTATTCTACTTATCATACCCTTTCATTTGATACCCATGTCGAGGTGGTTGTGAAGAAAGTGGTACCCCGCCCTCTTGAGACGGCCGCCATGGATCTAAATATATATTTTGTATACTACATTGCTTATTGTATTGTACTTAACATACCCTTTCATTTGATACCCATGTTGAGGTGGTTGTGAAGAAAATGGTAATCCGGCCTCTTGAGACGGCCGCCATGGATCTAAAGATATATTTTGTATACTACATTGCTTATTGTATTCTACTTATCATACCCTTTCATTTGATACCCATGTCGAGGTGGTTGTGAAGAAAGTGGTACACCGCCCTCTTGAGACGGCCGCCATGGATCATTTTAGTTTCAATAGCGTCATGGCCTACCTATTGTTTGACAGCTGCGTAAATTTGAAATTTTCATTAAATGTTATGATTCAATTTAATGACAATTTTACATTTGTCAAACAATAGGTAGGCCATGAAGCTATTGAAACTAAAATGAAGTGAAAATACCTAAAATTACCATTATTGTTTGGATTTTGCAGCTGTTTTTTTGGTTAAAGGTACAAAAAATAGCCTACGACCTATTCTCAGACCTACCAAATATACACAAAAAATTTCATGCAAATTGGTCAACCCGTTTCGGAGGAGTACGGTAACAAACACTGTGACACGAGATTTTTATAGATATAGACTAGCTGGGACCCGGTGCGCCTACGCTGCACCCATAAGTCAATAGTAAACAATAAAAACCATCCATTGACTTAATATTTTTCGAGATATGAATTTTACTTAGATGAAATGCCTCAAAGAACATGGGTCTTGCGTCGGCCGCCATGAATCGGTATATTGAGTCTACTACATTGCTTATTGTATTCTACTTATCATACCCTTTCATTTGATACCCATGTTGAGGTGGTTGTGAAGAAAATGGTAATCCGGCCTCTTGAGACGGCCGCCATGGATCTAAAGATATATTTTGTATACTACAGTGCTTATTGTATTCTACTTATCATACCCTTTCATTTGATACCCATGTCGAGGTGGTTGTGAAGAAAGTGGTACCCCGCCCTCTTGAGACGGCCGCCATGGATCTAAAGATATATTTTGTATACTACATTGCTTATTGTATTGTACTTAACATACCCTTTCATTTGATACCCATGTTGAGGTGGTTGTGAAGAAAATAGTAATCCGGCCTCTTGAGACGGCCGCCATGGATCTAAAGATATATTTTGTATACTACATTGCTTATTGTATTCTACTTATCATACCCTTTCATTTGATACCCATGTCGAGGTGGTTGTGAAGAAAGTGGTACCCCGCCCTCTTGAGACGGCCGCCATGGATCTAAAGATATATTTTGTATACTACATTGCTTATTGTATTCTACTTATCATACCCTTTCATTTGATACCCATGTCGAGGTGGTTGTGAAGAAAGTGGTACCCCGCCCTCTTGAGACGGCCGCCATGGATCTAAAGATATATTTTGTATACTACATTGCTTATTGTATTCTACTTATCATACCCTTTCATTTGATACTCATGTCGAGGTGGTTGTGAAGAAAGTGGTACCCCGCCCTCTTGAGACGGCCGCCATGGATCTAAAGATATATTTTGTATACTACATTGCTTATTGTATTGTACTTAACATACCCTTTCATTTGATACCCATGTTGAGGTGGTTGTGAAGAAAATGGTAATCCGGCCTCTTGAGACGGCCGCCATGGATCTAAAGATATATTTTGTATACTACATTGCTTATTGTATTCTACTTATCATACCCTTTCATTTGATACCCATGTCGAGGTGGTTGTGAAGAAAGTGGTACCCCGTCCTATATATGTATGTATGTATATATTTTATATATGAGTTTAAATAAGAAGTTAGGTAATAACGAGTGAGTTATTAGTGTTATAATAACAAGTGAGTTTATATATATGGGTCGTTCCATACATTATGGAAGCGAAATTTGTACAATTTTTTACAATAAGACAAAAAATCGTACGAATTTCCTGTCCGTAATGCATGGAATGGCCGAAAAGTGAGTTTTTTTTTGTAATATATACGAGTGAGTTTATATATGGTTAACGTGGTTGTGGCGTCTTGTTCCTAAGCAGATTTGGTATATGAATTCTAAACCGATTTTGGGCTATCATGCCTATTCTGAAATCCGCTGGAATTTTCTTACAGTCGTATGCTGCTAATGTACGAAAATTTCAGCGGAGTTTAAAACCAGCCACGAGTAATTAATTATTGAGCCCGGTTGGAATATAATTCAATGCAATGCAATTTTTATAATTTAAATTATTTTTTAAATCTTTAAATTTAAATTAAATCATTTTCAAACAAAAAGACAGATTCACTTGAAAGTATAGAAAGCAAAAACCAAAATTCATCACAAGTGACACATTTTGTAATTACCTACTAAGTTCAAATTTTAGCTACTCTAACTCATATATTTAAAATCATCAGCTAGCGGCTCTACTTTCCAAGAATATACAAATACCTTTTCTTAATCTAACATTCTTCGGCCACAATTGAGAGTTCTATTTAATAGAATTTTGCAACTACTACACACGCATTTCGCACTCTCTTCACTAGGAGGATTATTATAACATATTAACATCTTTTGATTTATTATATTCTATGTATTATATAAACTATTGCTTTTCGCAATTATAATCATCATGTAGCATCAAACACAATCTCCTCAATTTTCGCCTTTCAATGTCTATATTAGTATTTCTTTAGCACAGAATTTTTTAATAGATCACTTTTCCATATTATATGCTGAAAAATATTATTTTTAAAATAAATTTAATTTTTTATTAACATATTATTTTTGTAAATGAACGAACTTTCCAGCAAACGAATTTATCAATCGCCATAAACCGGATGAATGCAATCGGCCATGTTTTTTGGTATACATGTGACTGTGGCGCCCTCACTCAATCAAACAAAAATTGACCACACGTAGTTTTAACTCCTTGTCTAGCCTCCATGAGACAAGAGGTGAGTTGCTTAATAGTTTTGTGTTAGAGAGAATATTTTATATGCCAAGTTTGTAATTTTTAAAATAAATTTATATAATGGACTCACATACGCTTGCACGGTATACATAAGCAAGGTAATGTAAAAGACTGTATACCGTATACGGTAGACGTCACGTGGAGGACACTTCCCATATAAAATCGAAGCTGTTGTTGGTGTTTCTGCATTAGCGCTGAAGTCACCAGGGGTCCATTTTTTACGGTATTTGAAGCTGTCGCCTCTTTTACACTACTTTATGTTTCTGTATACCGCATTTGAATATATACACTTCTATATTATCTGTCAGCGAATTCAACGCATGTACGCTTGCACGGTATACAGAAACATGGTAATGTAAAAGACTGTATACCGTAATATAATATAGCTGACGTCACGCTTTCCATATAAAATATTGTATCTGCATTAGGGCTGACGTCACTAGGCGCCTTTTTTACGGTATTCGAAGCGGTCGTCTCTTTTACATTACCTTCTGTTTCTGTATACCGTGTACGCGTGTATGCTTTTAATTGCCTCGATTCCCAGATCCGGCGGGTCGGAAGTGAGTGCGGATTTGACACTTTGCGATTCTCAAATCCGCAACTGCAAATTTCTTTTTAACATTTTCCGCCCTGTAAAAGTGTGATCCGTCTCGACTCCTGAATTAGCAACTTTATATTGTTAGGTTTCTTACGGCTTAACGGATTCGTAGGATTAATTAAGGAATAACACTTTTTAATTATCCACACAATAATTTATTTATTACAAACCGAAACACAATTTAATTACAAACACAACTCTTACAATTCACTATAATCACTTTAAATTTAATAACTCGCACTATTAAACTCTATCTATCGCTCACTTTTAAATCACCACTTTTCACTGTTTTCACTTTAGAACACTTTTATCGCCTTTCAAATCAAAACTGACTCTCTCAGCGCCTGTAAGCCGTTTTTTATATCCAAGCTCCACCTTTATTTAACTTCTGGAACCTTCTCGAGTCCTTTTTCTCGAGCCTAGTGGTATGTTCTTTTCTTTTCGCCCAGAAGCTTGAAGTTGTCTTTACTTATCGCGCGTTCCAATTTTAGTTTAGTACATAAGTCATTAGTTCAGACATCAACCAGAGTAGTTACCGACAATCGTTGGTTATGCTTTTTGACAAACAGATGGCGCATAAATCATCACAATATCTTGAAATTCCTCTCAACTTCATAATAGTTTATAGATGGATTAAATAAACTATTTTATCATTTAAGTTATTTTTATTTAAATTATTTTGGATTTTTTTATTTTTTAATTATTTAACTTTTAAATTACACTAATTTATTTAAAAAAACGGTTAAATTAAATTTTCTGCGGATTTGAACGACAGATGCGACTAAGATAATCCGACATCGCTAATTCCATAATCGCGTGAGTCTTCACTCCAGATTTTTTGATTAAACAAGTCGCAAAATGTCAAATCCGCACTCACTTCCGCTCCGCCGGATCTGGGAATCGAGGCAAATATGTCTCCAGCTTAAAGCCCGGTATGCTAGGCTCAAGGAATTGTCTCAAGAAAACTTCTGCATTTATTCCCTTAAGAAAAAGTGACAGTTGGTAAGAAATTTTGGCATTTGTCTAATTGTCATTGCTGACAGTACAGTTGTTTTGTTAATGGTTCAACGATTACTTAAAACGCAAGGCTTCCTTCAACTTCTACTTTCAATTAAAAAAAACCAATGAAACGTCAAAATTACTTAAAGAAATAAGTGCCTCGACACTGGCTGCGTTCAGTTAGTGGCATAATGTAACATAATGTAAAATATGGCAAAAGAAAAGAGAAGGGAAGAATGTTGCATTGTGTAACGAAATTTAACTGAACGATATCCGTCGGTTTATGCCACAAATGTCAAATTCACTATGACCAACTTTCAACTGTCACTATGCAACGTTCGGAGATGCAAAATAGCTTCGTCGGTTTATGTTACATAAACGACATAACATCGTTGCTAAGTGAACAATTTTTTGTGCTACAAATGTCAAAAATATTTTACATAGAACCTGAACTGAACGACTTTTTGTTACATTAGTCACATAATGTAACATTGTGCTACTAAGTGAACGCACTCATTTATTTCTGGAAGAAAAACTAAAATTTTATCAATAGCGACATCTGCGCGTCATTAAAAAAACACGATTTTTCTGGTGTGATTTCTTGAACCTAGCATACCGGGTGAAGAAATCGCAGCAGAAAATATTTCTGAGCCATTTCTTGACAATTTTTTTACATAGGTTTAAGATAGGTCAAGTAATTACTTGAGCCTAGCATACCGGGCCTAAAGTATCCTACGGAAAATAAAACGAGAAGTCCTCCACTCAGAAAAAAATGTCATCTATTTTCTAGAGTACAAAGCTCAGCACGAACAGGATACTAGGCTTTATGGACGGAATGCAGACCGCCCTCTAACCTGAATTCTGCACACTTTTTTTACATGCATTTTAAAGGGGGGTCTGAATTCCATACGAGCAGGGTCTGTTCAAGATTTCTGCTAAAGCTGCTTTAGTAGCAGAATTTTTAAACTGTCAAACAGCAAAGTAAGAAAAAGCTGATATGATATCTTGGACACAAAAAAGCTGCTAGCATAGCTAGTATTTCATGCAGCCAACCAAAGTCAACTATTATTCTCCCCACAATTAGAAAAAAGCCTGGCCGTGCAGTTGCAATTCCTAAATTTACTACTTAATATGTATTAATGTCAACAAAACCTCACTCGAGTCAGTCATTTTGGCAAAACGACAAATGACATTTACACAATCATGTATGATTTACGTAGCTGCTTTCTTGCTTGCAGTCGAAAATGCGAGCAGCAAAAAGCAGCTACATTAGCAGCTTTCTTCTAATCTTGGACACAAAAATAGCAGCTTCGTTGGCAGGTTTTCTGCTCTTTTGGACACGAAAAGCATGACAATAGCTGCTAAAAGCTGCTATAGCAGAAATCTTAAACTGATCCCACGATACTGCAAGAATAAAACTAAAATTTCGGTTACTTGATTCTAAAGGCTGAACTACAATGTGCCGCTGGCGCGTGGTGCTGGCGCTGTAAAGCAAACTGTCAAAAGTAAAAAACGTAGCCCACCCGATGTGCGACTACAATGTGTAGATGACGCTGGCGCGTGCTGCTAGCGCTGTAGCTCACTTTTGCCAACTTCCTACTTTTGGTGCGCGCCAGTACACCAGCCAGTTAATAATTTTGATAAATGATTTTTACAAAATGGCCAGATTGCATTGTCATCCAAACTAAACGTGTATGCAAAATTTCAGCTCTATCCGAAACCGGGAAGTGGGTCAAATTTAACTTCCAAGATTTGACGACAAACAGTGTAAGTTAAATAAAATCGGGCGCCATTTTGGAACCGCCATCTTGATATTTTTACAAACTGGCCAGATTTCATTGTCATCCAAACTAAACGTGTATGCAAAATTTCAGCTCTATCCGAAACCGGGAAGTGGGTCAAATTTAACTTCCAAGATTTGACGACAAACAGTGTAAGTTAAATAAAAGAATTTAAAATAAAATAAATGGTTAAAAAAATTTTTTAAAAAAAATTCTTTTCATTAACTAAAAAATGTACTGAAAAGTAAAAAATAAAAAATATTTTAAAGAAAGCGTGAAATTTCAATTTTAATGAAAAAGTTAATTAAAAGAATGGCGCATTTTTCATCAAAAATTGAAAATATAACTGTAAATCGCGTGAGATTTACAATAACCCTCAATTTTTTGCTTTGTTAATTTCAAATTCTAACAAAATTTTTTGATGAAAAATGTGCCATTCTTTTAATTAACTTTTTCATTAAAATTGAAATTTCACGCTTTCTTTAAAATATTTTTTATTTTTTACTTTTCAGTACATTTTTTAGTTAATGAAAAGAATTTTTTTTAAAAAATTTTTTTAACCATTTATTTTATTTTCTACTTTTTAGTTTATTATATGTATTCCGCCATTTTATGATGGCAATTCTATTAGATTTAAAAGTACGTCACACAGTTTACTGTATTCATTTGATACCCATGTCGTGGGCTCGGTGGAACATAATTGCAAAAACGGCCGCCATCTCGGAAGCGTCTTCTTGATTTTTTTACAAAAAGGTCAGATTGCATTTAGTACTTATACATGATGAGTTGAACTCAAGTTGAACCCAAGTCTAACTACATGTAAACGGGAGTCGAGTTGGGTTAAGGTTGATTGAACTCGACTCAGCTCTGCTACCTGGGTTTAGTTGAAATTATGCATACGGACATGAGTTCAGTATTTGAGTAGTTGAATTTAGTTGGCAGCAGCATGTCTGTGTTTGTTCGTGATTTTTTGTAACGTGTATTGCTTCTTTATTATCAACTCACCCTTAACTCAACTATTCATCTCATCATTCATACACATTAACCACCCGAACTACGAGTGTGTGCAAAATTGGAAGTTGATCGGTTATATTTTCTACTTTTTAGTCTATTATAAGCTTTCCGCAATTTAGTGTTGGCCGCCATTTTGAATTTGGAATGACGCCACATAGCTTATTGTGTTCTACCTGTCATATCCTTTCATTTGATACCCATGCCAGAAGGCCGCGGAGCACAATTTCAAAAATCGGCCGCCATTTTGCAACCGCCATCTTGATATTTTTACAAAATGGCCAGATTGCATTGTCATCCAAACTAAACGTGTATGCAAAATTTCAGCTCTATCCGAAACCGTAAAGTGGGTCAAATTTAACTTCCAAGATTTGACGACAAACAGTGTAAGTGTTGGCCGCCATTTTGAATTTGGAATGACGCCACATAGCTTATTGTGTTCTACCTGTCATATCCTTTCATTTGATACCCATGCCAGAGGGCCGCGGAGCACAATTTCAAAAATCGGGCGCCATTTTGCAACCGCCATCTTGATATTTTTACAAAATGGCCAGATTGCATTGTCATCCAAACTAAACGTGTATGCAAAATTTCAGCTCTATCCGAAACCGGGAAGTGGGTCAAATTTAACTTCCAAAATTTGACGACAAACAGTGTAAGTGTTGGCCGCCATTTTGAATTTGGAATGACGCCACATAGCTTATTGTGTTCTACCTGTCATATCCTTTCATTTGATACCCATGTCAGAGGGCCGAGGAGCACAATTTCAAAAATCGGGCGCCATTTTGGAACCGCCATCTTGATATTTTTACAAAATGGCCAGATTGCATTGTCACCCAAACTAAGCGTGTATGCAAAATTTCAGCTCTATCCGAAACCGGGAAGTGGGTCAAATTTAACTTCCAAGATTTGACGACAAACAGTGTAAGTGTTGGCCGCCATTTTGAATTTGGAATGACGCCACATAGCTTATTGTGTTCTACCTGTCATATCCTTTCATTTGATACCCATGTCAGAGGGCCGCGGAGCACAATTTCAAAAATCGGGCGCCATTTTGGAACCGCCATCTTGATATTTTTACAAATTGGCCAGATTGCATTGTCACCCAAACTAAACGTGTATGCAAAATTTCAGCTCTATCCGAAACCGGGAAGTGGGTCAAATTTAACTTCCTAGATTTGACGACAAACAGTGTAAGTGTTGGCCGCCATTTTGAATTTGGAATGACGCCACATAGCTTATTGTGTTCTACCTGTTATATCCTTTCATTTGATACCCATGTCAGAGGGCCGCGGAGCACAATTTCAAAAATCGGGCGCCATTTTGGAACCGCCATCTTGATATTTTTACAAAATGGCCAGATTGCATTGTCATCCAAACTAAACGTGTATGCAAAATTTCAGCTCTATCCGAAACCGGGAAGTGGGTCAAATTTAACTTCCAAGATTTGACGACACACAGTGTAAGTTAAAATAAGCGCCATTTTGGAACCGCCATCTTGAAATTTTTACAAAATTGCCAGATTGCATTGTCATCCAAACTAAACGTGTATGCAAAATTTCAGCTCTATCCGAAACCGGGAAGTGGGTCAAATTTAACTTCCAAGATTTGACGACAAACAGTGTAAGTTAAATAAAAGAATTTAAAAAAGCAGACGTGTGGAAAAACATATCGGAAGAATGTGGATTAAGTGGTTAGTATTGTAACGGTCGCCTGTAAAAAAATTATAAACCGATACAACCATAAATCTTCCAAAGAAAAAAAAAGTTTGGCAACCTCGCAGACTGGCAGACCTTTTCCTCATTTCATCATTCCGCGATTTTTATTAGCTGGCAGCCCCACGCATTAACTTTTCAGTAGAATTCGGCACTTATACTACGCCAAACTGTCCGTACAGTTTGACGAAAATTAACTCCGATGGCACTGAAACGACGAAAAATGATAAAGTCGCCAGGAATGCGGGCTAACGGGTTTTTTTCTCTGTTCGTTCCTGCCTACGAGAGATCGCCTGATCGGGCGTTTTTTGGTTGGGGGGGAGGAGAGCTTCCCGAAAGTCAGCGGGGCAGTGGAGTGATGACCGTCACACAGTGGCGATATTTTTGATATTTCACCCAAATTACTCTAGAGGTCGTAATTTTTAAGTTATTGACAAAATTTTTTTTGAATTTACCTATCGATCCCTCTAGCCGGATTTTGAAATTCCATTTTCGTTTTTTTAAAATTTTTAACAAAAAGTCTCATTTTTTCAAAAAAATACAATTTTTTCTATTCAATTTACTCTAACGGGCCGAAAATTAGAGTTTCTGTACTCATGTTTTTTTAAAATGTTCGTCTTTTAGTTAGCTATTAATCTGTCTAGATGAATTTTTGATATAGTTTTAGAAAACCGTTAAAATTACTGTCAAATATCAAATCAATCAGTTCGAAATGTTTTGGTAGAGGTTTACATGTCACCCTGTATTTTTGTAACCATATAAGAGATTGATACGGTCGCCTGTAAAAAAGGCCCCAATCTACGCAGAATACCCCCGCCTATGTGAAACGGTAAAAGTTAAGGCTTCAACCCACCAACTTCCAGAGTTATGTGTCGTCAAAGTCAAAATTTTGTTTTTTTCTTCATTCAAATTTCAACTTCAACCACCTTTTTTCTCCAAAAAAAAGTAGCTAATTGATATTTTTTTATTACAAAATTGGAAAGCTTGGACAATTTCCTATGAATAATGTTTTACAACTTTTATGCTACAGCCTATAGTTTTGAAGCTATAAGCAATTTTAATGCTAAAAATGGCCTTATTTGGTACTTTTAGACATAACGTCAGGTTGTAGGGAACTGAAAAAGTATCAAATAAGGCCATTTTTAGCATTAAAATTGCTTATAGCTTCAAAACTAGTGTATTGAATTTTGAATTTATTGTATTGAATATGTGGTGCGATTGTCCATAAAGGGAGATGAACACTTTTAGCCGAAACCTAAAATTAAAATAATAATCGAGTAATTTTGAGTTTTGCCACCAAACCGGTCGGCGGCAGCGACTTCATAATATAAATATTTAATAGGATATCTCGTTATAAAACTATCACCCGAGAAAAGAATATTTGGAAAGCCGTCCTGTGTGCAGCACGGTATATTCATTATCATTCTCTTTGTTAAGCGAATATATTTCATTTATGTTTCCATTATATTAAAATTTTTTTTAAATATGAAAAGTATCTAGGGCAATTAGCGAGACGAATGTAGTAGACATTTTATTGACAGTTGGATTTTTTTTTTCAGGATTACAGGTGCCGACGATCGGTGCCGTTTTTCGTGCCGACGATCGGTGCAGCGGATGCATACATAATCCTTGGCGGTCGAGCCTTCCCAGCCACCTCCTTTTCAGCCCCTTTTCTGAATTTTCCTTTTTTTTGTAACCATAGTCGTTTTCTAAATTTTTAGGTACTTTTACTTCGTGCTACAGCGCACCCCCCTTATCCCGACAGTTACAGTATGCAGTTTGTACTTTGTAGTGATTTTCATAAATGATACTTACATATATTTTATTACAGTTGAATTATGCAAGAAAAAGTGGAAAAGGTTGCGTGATTCGTATGCTAGGGATAGAAATAGCAGGAAAAAAGTTTCAAGACAAGGATCCGAAGACGCCGAAACTTCCTGGAAATACTCCAAAGAAATGGAGTTCCTTTCTGATCAGCTTAGACCCAGAGCGTAAGTGTTTATCTTGATTAATTAATTAATTTAGTTTTAATCAAAAGTATACGTAGGACAACGTCTAACTATGAAGAACTGGAAATACAGCAAATTAATAGAAATACCCAGGAGGAAGAAGTCAATTAGGGCGCATCTACATCGACAGCAATTTTAGAAGACTTCATTATCGAGGAAACTGTCTTCACTCCACCTGAAAGGCCAGCACGACAGACGGAGGAATTATTTTCACCAGGCACCAGCAGGATTTTCGGTTTTGAATTATCGCCTCCTCCAGACAGTAATAGTGCTAGTAGCAGCAGAGTACGCCGCAAATCAGCTAGGGACAGGGAAATTGAAGAAGACTTATTGGGCACAATGGCATCTATAGAAAAGTACATAAAAAGACCTCGACAAGACGCAGCTCAATCATCAGAAGATGAGGATGAACTCTTCTGTAAGTCTTTAGTTAGCAAGATAAAGAAATTTCCTCGTCGAGTGAAAAATGAAGCTAAACAGTTCATGCTGAAATATCTTAATGAAATTGAAAACAGATTAGATTGTGGTGAAAATAGTTAATTTTTATTCGTTATTTTTATAAAAGTAAATAGTTAATATGAAAATTGTGTTTTTATAAAACAACCTTAAGCTATACTAAAACTAAACTAACAACTTTCTATAATATACTAAGCATTATAGTAATGCCAAAACAAATTTGTGTATTTCTTGTAACATCTCTCACTAAGGTTGAAAATGTACTTTCCCCTCTATTTTGTTAAAATTTGTCGAACTTCAAGGGCCTCACGTGTGCTATTATTGCTTCCAACTCTGTTAATTGAACGCAGCGCTACATTTTCTTGTCGCCAAAGACCTTCGATTATTTCGTTTTGATCATTCGAGTGATCGCAATAATTTTGTGGACAATAAGTATTGCCATTATAAATGCCGTCAGTTTTTTTTTCAAAAAATTGTGTAATATTACACATGCGAGGACGGCCTTGTTGAAGTGGGAGGTCTCGACTCCTGAATTAGCAACTTAATATCTTGAAATTCCTCTCAACTTCATAATAGTTTATAGATGGATTAAATAAACTATTTTATCATTTAAGTTATTTTTATTTAAATTATCCATTCAAGCAAAACCCTCTCAACTACAGGCCTCGTAGATGAATTTTTCATGGTGGTGGTAATAGGCCCAAAAGTCATCGCATACCGGAGTAACATGGCGCGGAAGCCGTACGCGCAGAATTTTTGTGTTTATTTTTGCAGTAAAAAGTGATAAAATATTGTATTTTAAAACTTTTAACTGCACTTGGATTTATCAGTGAATAGTTTTTTAGTGATTTCATTAAAAAAATAATTCAAATTTGGTGAGTAAGTGTGTTAGGGTGTTCAAATTGTTAAGGCGATCAACTTTTTTTCACATTCACGGTGTTTTTTCATGTTTATTTACGAAAAAAATGTTGAATATTTAATGTTTTGTGTAGTTATGGAATTAAAAGTGATTTTGAAGTGATTAATACATATATTATGATATTATTATTAAAAATATAGGTGCCGAAAAACACTTCTCTTATTCACTTTTCCATTCGCACTTTTCTGTACTTATATGTTTAGTAATAATTGCAAAATAAATTAATTAATGACTTTAAAATCACTTTTAATTAAATATTCAGCATATTTTCCCTTAATATACACGAAAAAAACACCGCGAATGTAAAATAAATTAATCACCTTAACAATTAAGACACCAAAAATACACTAAATCACTACTTTTTATATATTTTTTTTATTAAATCACTAAAGAAATAATCACTGATAATCCTTGTATGGTTTAAAGCAGTGATTCCCAAAGTGGGTTCCGCGGCACCTTACGGTTCCACGAAAAAATTTTAGGGTTCCGTGTCACCAGCGCCGAAGCGCAAATACATTCGTAGACTCACTGGCGCTGCACCGGCCGTTTAACGCCTTCTTGCTAATCATAAAGTGCGAGTGGCTCTTCTTCCTTGAAATTTGGTCTACTTCACGCCGTGTAACATTTTGGTCGCCATTCCATATTCCCATGTCGAGGGGGTTGTGAAGAAAATGGTAATTCGCCCTCTTGAGATGGCCGCCATGGGCCAAACGATATATTGAGTATACTATATTGATTATGGTGTTCTACTTATCATACCCTTTCATTTGATCCCTATGTCGAAGGGGTTGTGAAGAATATTTCAATGCGCCCTCCTGAGGCTGCCGCCATGGATCTAAAGGTATATTGAGTATACCATATTGCATTGTCATCGGAGCTAAAGCTGTATGCAAAATTTCAGCATGATAGGATATCCGGAAGTATTTGAAAAATTGATTGCAAAATTTGTTCCGTGAAGAAAACAGCATTCCGTCCTCTTGAGACGGCCGCCATAGATCCAACGGTATGATGAGTATACTATATTGCATTGTCATCGGAGCTGAAGTTGTGTGCAAAATTTCAGGGTGATCGGGTAACCGGAAGTATTCAAAAAATCGATTGCAAGATATGTACCGGACAAACAGACAGACAAGAAAGCGAGCTAATAAAAACGTTTTAAAATATATTAAGGGATATATATATACCTACATATATCATTATTATTTTATTTTTTCATCGTTGGGTTCCGCCAAATTTTATACATTGTAGAAAGGTTCCGTATGAAATAAAATTTGGGAATCGCTGGTTTAAAGCGATAAATTTCAATAATTTACCACTTTTTACCATATAACAAAAACACTCCCGAAAGTACTCTGCGCCATTAAATTCTCAGCAACTGTCAAATTCTGGGACCATTCTCAGCTATAGCCTAGTATGGAGTTCGAACGGAATTCCGTTCCCCATATAAAATACATGTAAAAAGATGCACGGAATTCCGTTCACCCGATTTTTCCGTGTACTTTTTGTTTTGTGAGTACGGACTTCGAACGGAATTTTGCTGGTAATATATCACTTGTGAAACTTTCTAACAGATGGCTCTGCAGGGGAATTGGACACTTTTTTCCGTTCACGTTGGAACGGAATAAATAGCTAGACAATTATTCCGTGTTGCTGCTGTTGGTAATTTTGACAGAACGAAAAAACCAGCTGTTGCTGCCAAGTGCGTGGTGTAATATGTGATTTTTATCAGTCAGCTGTTAACTTTTTCTCACCTTTTGACTTTTTCTTCACAGTACTCTACACGGAATTTTTCCGTGTAGAAATATATGCCAAAAATGCTGAACGGAATTCCGTTTGAACTCCATACTAGGCTTATGGTTGTATTGGTGCCAGATAAAACTGCATGGCTTGTAGTTGAGAGGGCCTTGATTCAAGTCAAAGAATAACGTAATACTACATTTCAGTTCAACTAGTAACGTAAAACTCATACCTTTTTATTTTTCATGACAATGAATCCGTGTATCTATGTTTTTATACATTCAATACTTGTACAGTGTAAGCGTACGCGATTGTGATTTCCCTAAAGTGTATTTCCAAAGTAGTAGTGAAAATTCAAAAAGATGACGTAACGCACACTGTACTTCAAAATTGTAAGTACACATATTTGAACTAGAAAATTAAACTCGTAATAAGAGAAAAACAAAATTAATGCGTAGCGACCGCTACACTTGTCAGCATTATTGGGATGGAATTCTATGCAGCCACAGAGGACCCGCCAGCGTGTAACCAAAATCCCAAAAGCATTTTCCACTACGCGTCGTGCTCGGGACAGTCTATAATTAAAGACTTCCTTATCTTTAGTCACCAACAGTCCAGGATATGGTCTCATTAAATTTTTTGTCAGGGGGAAAGCATTATCGCCGATAAAATAGTGTGGTAGAAGTTTATTTGAATTTGGCAGATGTGACGGTGGTGGTAGATTGATTTCATCTTGCCAAATTTTTTTTCCAAATACTGAATGGCGGAATATCCCTCCATCACTTTGGCTACCAAAAGCTCCCACATCCACAGCCGTGAAAGTATAATTAGCATCGCACAAAGCTAGTAAAACAATGCTAAAATGACCTTTATAACAATAAAATTTGGATCCTGATTTTGGTGGGCACTTAATTTGCACGTGTTTGCCGTCGATACTTCCAACGCAGTTAGGCATTTGCCATTTTTGTCCAAATTCGTCGCTTACCATTTTCCAGTCCATTACATTTAGTTTTGACATATATATGGGTGACAACAATTTCCATAGTATCTCACAAACTTCAATTATTATTACTCGAACTGTTGACACAGCAATCCTAAAAGTCCAAGCCAAGTAATGCCTGGATACTCCTTGCGACAAATATCTATAAAATATTCAAATATTAACAACAATTTTCTGAAAAAATGTTAAACTATAATTTACATTAAAGTTAAAGCAAGTCTGCACTCGGGATCTATTGGTTTTCTTATAGACGTTTTTGTGAGATGGCCTTTCACTAAACTTAAAAGCAATTCGTATTGTAATTTGCTCATTCGCGTAGCCTTGAAAAACAGCTCTTCATCATTTTCTTTTATAAATTTAAATGTAGTCTCGTAAAATCCTTACTGCTTCCTCTGCTGATACAAGGGTGGCACCCACCATCTCCTTTTATTTTTCCTTTGTAAAAGTTTATAAGTCAAATAGCACATATTCAAGACATTCATTAAGAACACCGCTTCTTCATTTTTATTATTCATTTTGAATATTATTTATTATTTCGTTAATTTATAAAAAATATATTTGTCACGGATTACAATAACACAACACTGTCAATTGTTCTGACAAGACTACTTAGCGCCACGGCATTGTATTTGCACTCAGCTACATGGCGCGCACCAGAGAACGCGCAAGCACCAAAAAGAGCGCCAGCGGCACGCGGCAGCGCCACATTGTAGTTCCAACTTAATTCTGATTTCTAAACTCCACGCGTGAACTTCCATTATCACAACTGTCGCAAGCATTGAACGCATCCAAAATGTCAGTGGTGTTTCTCCCTTGTTCTTCACATACCATATAAGAAAAATCTCGTCCACGTTTTTACCACAGAAAGCTGACACTGACATTCGCGACAGTTAACTTGAGTTGGGCGGACGTCGTTGTTTGCTCGCGAAGTAAATAAAGAAAATTTCTCGTTGAGTGGTTTTATATTTTTTACAAAGAAAACTCCATGATTTATCGTAAAATGTTCGGGGAGAAATTGCTGTTTTGTACTTAAAATTAAAAAATTGCGTTCGATTTGCAATCTCGGGGAAAACGTAGAAGAATTGCTTAGTTTTAGTATAATTTATTTATTTTGTTTCTTTTTTTCCGTTTTAATTTCGATTGATTTTGCAAAGTGCTTGTGATTTTATCTTGTTTATAAGTGTGCAATATTGTTTCTCTTAATAATAGAATAATAAATTCTTTTAAATAATTATGGGAGGTAGAGGAGAAACAGCAATTTTGTACAGTCGGCCTAATAATGGCGAACCGATCCAGACTGACCTTAACCGGGTACATTGAAATTATTTTAATAGTAAAATTTTATTTTATGTAAACCTTATGTATACGAATGAAAGAAAAAAAAATACTAATTTGCATGAGATTTGAGGGTATTATTTTATTTAAGTAATCATATTCACAAAATTAACATCCTCATCGTGCTTAATTGGCTTTTTTGTAAATTATCAAGATTGCATTTGTCCTGTTATCTCCATAATTATTTAACAAAAGAGAATGTTGAATTTAAGAAAAGAATACAAGCAACAGTACTGAGATGTTGGGAAATCATCTGGTCGCAGCCACCATAATCTTCATAGCAATAAAAAGAATGTGGAATATCCGTAGACCCTATTCTCAAGGCTTGCGTTGCTATTGCTCCTCATCTCAAGCATCGGGCCACATAACATAAGTCATCTATATTAACACATCAATGATCAAAAATTTGCAGGAATTTCAATATGACCACAATAATTTCTGTTTGAAATGGTACGTTTTTCTACTTTTATTAATGTTTATAGAAACGTTTGCAAGAGTATACTTGAGAATGGTCAAATCGTTCGTAGATCACTTTTAATTAAGTATATCTTTTAACTTACGAGTTTGGGTACTATACATTTAAAAAATCATTTTTTTTCCTAAAAACTACGTAAGAAAAGTACTTTTACAAAAATTTATTTTAATTACATATAACATTGGATATGGATTACTTAGCATAACGAGACAAACAAATATTTCTTTTATATTGTTTATTAACCATAAAGTTATAATTAGATAATTTTATTAGTGCATTAGATGAACAATTAAGAATGTATCAGTAGCTGTATTAAATTAACACAATATATTATATAAAGGTAATTATTTAATGCGATTAGGTTACCTAATAATGTGTGACCATTCTCTTTTTTTGGTTTTTGTAACCCTAAAATCAAAAAGTTTTAATTACAGCATTTTGATCCTGATGATGAGTAACCTGAATGTATTGTTAAGTATAAAACAAATATTTTAATTTCTTTCAACATATTGTTAGAACAATGTAAATTGTGCGGATTAACATAGTTAATCCTTTTATTAATTTTGGTGGGCAGCAAACCATAGATAAATTATAATATAGATAAGTAAAGTAGCGCCAAAACTGATTCCACTTGCTTTTAAGATCCTAGCGTGTGATATCACCTTATCATACTAAGAAGTTATACTTTGGGTGTGTTAACATATAGTACAATGTCATACTTCAAAACAGGCGAGGTGTTTGTAATGCCAAAATGACAAAAACATGAAAAAGAAAAAAATGGAGAGCTATTTTACAAGGTGAATTATAATATGCATTCAACGGCCTACGAGTATGTAGGTGTTGGGACATCGTCCCACTACTGTCATATTACTTGAGTGTACAAACTCAAACAGTTTATTCGATCAATAGCATATTATTTACAAGTTTTAGAATAAATTGGAAGATACTAGTCCATATGACAACTGTAATGCCGACAACAATTCAAAACTTAAGTACTAAGTTATATTTAAGTGCTAATACCTAGGAGTTACAGATAATCTAGTGATACGAAGCCAGGTGAATAGGCTGGCAGCGAAGGTCTCTGTAGTTGTATCACAGATGGAGTAAAATGGACGGAGCCGCGCATTGACATCAGTCCTATGTTATATTGGGCATGTTCAAAAGGTACACCGGGAAGAAGCAATGCTTCTTCAGTGAACAGACTAAATTGCGCTTCGCAGTTTAGAGGCGAAGCATTGCCCGACCCGGACCTTACAATTATTTATTTAGCATACTAAGTGTTTAATGATTAATAGTTAATAGTTGTTAGTTTGTTTCTTTGTTTCGGCTCAGAAGCTTACTAAGCTTACTGCTAGACATTGCACCATGACGTGACAAATGACATGACGGACTAGTAGTACAAAGGGTGATTCCTGAGCTTAGCACTGCCACATAAAAAAAAAAAAAAAAAAGAATCATTTTTTTTTAATTTTTTTTAATTTAGTTACAATTATCAATATTCGGGACTTCTTTTCCGGGAATTCATTTGACTAAAATGGAAGGCTTCTGAGACGATAATATAACATATTATTTCAATAGTGACTTAGACTATGTTGGTAGTTCCAATTCTTTCGAGTCAGTCAGCCTTGAACCAGACTGGGCAAAATAGGCAAGGTGCCTGTTTTTTTTAAGCATTTCATTTCTCTTACTAACAATCTTGATATAAATTTAACTAAATGCTTAAAGTTAATTATTATAACCTATTCTAGTCTATCTAACTTACTGGCCCTCAACAGGCACTCTAAATTAACCTATATCTTATATTAACTTATGCCTTTCGACTAAAACTTATCTATTTTTAATTATATTTTATTTAAAAAAAAATCATTATTATTATTATTTTATATCTAAGGAAAAAGGAAAAAAAACTTAGAACTATCTTTATATTATATAAAAATCTTACGTCTACTTAATAATTAACTTACTTCTAGAACTATCTGGGCGGGGGCAGCGGAGACGATAAAATCGTCTCAGGTGACCCCCGTCCAGGCGACGAGCTTCCACAGGCTCGAGTGATGTTAGAGCTCAAGCTCGTGAAAGCTCGCACCACTTACCTACAAACTAATTAACCTAAACACTATTCTAAACACAGAACTATCCAGGCGGAGGGCCTGCCTCGGGTGAATTCCGTCCAGACGACGAGCTTCCACGGGCTCGAGTTAACAGAACTAACAAGACAAACAAAAACTAATAAACAACAAACAAACAGCAGGCAAACAAAACTAACCAAAGCTCGTGGCAGCTCGCACGAATTTCGTTTTTATTTTATACGGTTAAATAAAAACACAATAATTTATTATCTTTGGATAATATTAATTAATTTTTATTAAAACATGGATTGAACTCTTCGGAGTCAATCTTTACTTTCTAACAGTGGTCTTAAGACTAAATTATTACATTTAATTTTGTAACAATCAACCAAAATATCGCTGCTTACAAACACAAAGAATCAAAATATACATTTTTGTGGTATAAGCAATAATTCTGCATTTATAAAATTTCAAGAAATTGGAAAACGGAAAACCATTTCCGGTAAATTGCTTCGTTTGCAAAATCATATTCAGTTTTTATATGGAGTTAAAATATTTAAAGGAAAAACCTTTTCCGGTTAATTGCTTGGTTAGCAATTCAATCATGGGAAAGTTGAAATTAAATTTGATAATTATAATGACATGTTGCATCGTGTCGCGATGCAATTTGATTTTGGTCATCAGTGGAGTTCAAGGACGTAACTCCTCCCTCCTTTGAACGAAGACTACCGTGAGTTATGTTTTTAATTTTTATTCCCAATTTTTTGTGTTTGCAAGTCAACGTTACAGTTAATATGAGTATAATAACAAATATTAGAGAAAAAATACTTCCATATATATAATCATTCTTTTGGTAGGTTAATTCTTTAATTTCTTTAATATTGTCAATTTGATTTATTTGAATGTCATCGAATATTATCTTTCTATTAGAGTTTTTCATATCTTCCATATAATTTGTAACTGTAAAACTATGCTTAAATTCCTTTTGATAATTACTTAAAATATTATTATCAATTTTTATACTACAATTAATAAAGTTAATTAGATAGTTGCCTTGTAATTTAAATTTACGTTCATCACAACTGCTATTAAAGTTTGTGTTGTTTTGGTTTTTAACTAATATCTCTATATAGTTCTCTCTACTTGTGTTTCTTTTTTCTATATACCTAGCCTTTTCTTTACAAAGATTTTCATAAATAGTATTAGTCCAGTAAAATGGTGCAGAAAAAAGGCCCAACTGTGCATTTTCTGAAAACAGCAATTTTTTTTTTTCATTGTGTAGGGGGGTTGGTTGGGAGTATAAAAGTGTAAAAAATGGTTTGTCTTATATCTCGGAAACCGTGAGACCTACAGAATTTTTGTAAATACATTTTTTTTAGATAATCAAATTATCTACAACTTTTGCAAATAATGTTTTTTCGTAATATTAATAATAAAAAAGATATGGATGAAAAATGACAAAAATTTTGGGGGTGACGAACTTTAAAGCGCTATAACTCTTTTATTATTGATTTTACATAAATATTGCCTTAGAGCTTTTTTGTAGAGCATTTTATTACGAATAATTTGATGTGGTCATTTATTGAATTTGGGTTGTTCTTATTGATTTTAATGCAGTGCCAAACGAAGGCACGTCCAAGGTAAATGTATTTTTTTATACAATTTTTTTGACGGTATTTTATGGCATTTTTCTGCATACCGTGTTGGAGTAAAAAGTTTTACTCATTTTTAAAATATGAAAATTGAATGAATTGGTCATTTTAGTTGTAAGTAATAAATGGCTAATTTTGAAACAAAAAAAAAATGTATCGTAAGTCGTCCATTCACAGGTATAAAAAAGGTGCACAGGTATAAAAAAGATGTATTTCTTTATACAAGTTTTTATGGTGGAAGATTTCTGTGATTTTTCTATGGAAACCTCAGACCAACATGTCGATCACAGAGATTCACAAGTACCTACTTCGGGACAATGAGGACGTAGAAAAATTAGACCATTGGCTTGCATCGCATGAACCATTTTTTGAGAGATCGGAATTAATTTCAATTTTTACCGGTGTCGTTGCTCATGATAGCATTAATTGCTACCGCGCGATCGAGATTGGAGATGCATTAATTTCTCAAAATATTGGAGCACATTTTCAAGACTTATCATACAAGAGAAAGAACAAAGTACTTCCTTTGAGTGCGCTTCCGAGTTCGATTGAGGTGGAGAAAACTCCCGTCGTTATAAATCCCTTGCTTCTCTTTCAACGAATGTGTGTGTCGAAGGAGTCTATTGGTCAAATGAAGCAATATTTTGAGTATGAACTCGCCCCTTTCCCATTATCTTTGTTTTCTGAGGAAGGTATGCGAAAGGGCACTAAATCCACGTTGTTTAACGCCTTCGCACCGCTTGATGATCTCGTTGACCTTGGGTCAAATAAACTTTTTGTAATCGATGGCGGATATCTTCTGCACGCTGTTGTATGGGACCGAAATGTATCATTTCAAATAATTTTAGACAAATACGTAAAGTACGTTCGAAGTCATTACGATTCTAACGTGATAATTATATTTGACGGTTACTCAGATGATCCAGACATCGCTGGTACTAAGTCATGGGAGCGCCTTAAGCCCGGTACCCACTTGTTGCAAACCGGCGTTTCGTATCCCTGTATCGTTTCAATTGTTGATTGATACGAACAAAATAGGAACCCAAATTTTTCGTGTATCATCACTGCGTATCGAATCATCCAGCCTTTATCATGTTTGATGCGGGAGCGCGATACTGTTATCTGGTCAGTGTGTGATTTGAAGTGACGATGAACAGGATACGCGCATGCCCGTCCACACTTCCTCCTAAAGCGTATCGTATCATTCCTTTGATGTGACGGAGAAAAACCGCTAAATGAGAGATCGGGTTTGGATTGTATCATTTCGCACATTTTGAAACGAAGCGTTGCAATTTTTTTAGAAAAAAATTTAAAGAACGGTGATACGAAACGCCGGTTTGCAACAAGTGGGTACCGGGCTTTAGACGTTCCAAAAAACACATATCTACTGATTTCATTTTTAATCGCAGTAGTGTTCCGACAATTTCACAGGAGAAATTTCTTAGTAACCAAAACAACAAAAAAGCCTTTATCGACTTTTTGAAGATACAGTTATTAGAAACGTGTTATCATATTGATCAAGCAGAAGGAGATGCAGATACACTTATCGTAAATTGTGCCCTTGAAAAATCAGACTTTTTTGATTTCGTGACTATTGTAGCGGAGGATATTGATATCCTTGTTTTGCTCACCGCTCTAGGCCGCGATCACCCGAATGTTTTTTCCTTAAAACCCGCAAAAGGGCATTCACCGCAAAAAAGGTATTCCCAATCAAGTCTTCGACATGGAGATATAATAGCTAAAAATATATTATTTATTCATGCCTTCTCTGGGTGCGACACAACATCGGCAGCTTTCAGTCATGGAAAAATGAAATTTATTCACGCCCTTGAGAAAAACCCAGAGTTAGCTTCGGAAGTTGAGGTTTTTCAAAATGATAAAGCTGACCCCGCTGTACTGAGTATTATCGGAGAACGTTTCTTTATTGCCTTATATGGTGGTGAAAAGCAGGAAACATCATTAAATATACTACGGTATAGGCGATTCACAAAATGTGTAGTTAAAAGCAAATTTAATCTCTCTACCCTCCCTCCTACACAAGATGCAGCTCGTATGCATATACATATTTAGAGTATATCACCAAGTACAAACGTGGTTAGGACGATATAAAGATCCCGAATGCTGGGGCTGGAGAAAAATGTCGCGAATGTTTGTACCAATTAAATGGACGATGGCGCCGGCGCCTCCGGATCTGTTAAAACTAATTTTTTGCAGGTGCAAAACCAAGTGTGGTGCAGCCTGCGGGTGCCGGAAGAGTGGCTTAAAATGTTCTGCGATTTGTCAAAATTGTAATGGTGAAACATGTGAGAACGTGGTAGAAGTCTGAAAGTTATTAGACGAGGATGAATTCAACTATGAATGCCCATCAATGTTGCCCCAAGAAGTCGACAACAGTTTTCTCGACGAGGGCACTGAAACTCCCACGGATGATAACTGTGTAATTATTATAGAAGATGAGAACGCTTCAATAAATGACACACAACCTGGCCCTTCAAAAACAAAGAAATAATAATGTTACCAATGTTAAGTGGATTAGGCCTACAGGGGAACCACATTAAAAAAAAACGCGGCGACAACTCTACCTCGCGGGTGGTGTGGAAATGAGTTCAATTTAAAATAATTCGATAAGACATCCTACAATAATATTAAGTATTATATTACGAAATAGAAGCATATGCAGAACTTTTGTTATAACTACTCCGTTTGCATTGATACAAAATCAATAATAACAACAATAATTTAATAAATGACCATATCAAATTATTCGTAATAAAATGCTCTACAAAAAAGCTCTAAGGCATTTTTTATGTAGAATCAATAATAAAAAAGTTATAGCGCTTTAAAGTTCGTCACCCCCAAAATTTTTGTCATTTTTCATCCATATCTTTTTTATTATTAATATTACGAAAAAATATTATTTGCAAAAGTTGTAGATAATTTGATTATCTAAAAAAAATGTATTTACAAAAATTCTGTAGGTCTCACGGTTTCCGAGATATAAGACAAACCATTTTACATCACTAAAAACAAGATGGCGGCCGAACGTCACGCCTCCGGATCCCGAAAACTCGGTTTTATACTCCCAACCAACCCCCCTAGACAATGGAAAAAAAAATTGCTGTTTTCAGAAAATGCACAGTGAAAGTACCATTTGACTGGACTATATCTTTATTACATCTTCCCTCTTGAATATTGATGGGTTTTTCTTTTGTAGTTGAATGGTAGCTGTTATTATACCATTCAATTGCTTTACTAATTTTTTCTTTTATGTTCAGTTCTTTATTTTCTATACCAAGGATTCTAATTTTTTCACTTAGTGTATTATGGAAACGTTCTATGTCAGAGTTTCGAGTGTGGTTATTTGATTTAACTAAATGAAATGCTATATTTTCATTCCTCATATAATCTTTAATATTGATACTCTTAAATTCATTATCTGTAATTAACTTCTTTATATTACCTCTTTGTGATTTAAATTCTCTTAGTTTTTCAATAATTGTTTGGTTATTCCTATCTTCAAGGTAATAAGCTGTAGTAAATTTAGAAAACCTATCTATAAATGTTAAAAAGTTAGCTTTTGAATTTGTATAAATATCCATGTGTATAATTTCTTTGATATCTTTAGGGGTTTCAGTAGATTTAAATTTTTGTTTAATCGGATTTCTGTCGTATTTAACGCGATTGCAGATATTGCAATTGTTAACATATTTGTGTATTAAAGTTTTAAGATTGGGGTGATATATGAATTTCTTTAACCCTTTATAGTTCTCGTTTATCCCTGTGTGTCCCGTTTCATATATATGATATTTTTGAATATATCTATAAGCTTCTTCTTCTGTGTCTATATCTTTGGCATGATATGAACATTTAAAAAATTTTATGGTTTGTATGTTGTCATATAATTGTATAATTTTCTATTGAAGTTTATTATATTCATGATCACTTAGGTGGAATATACCTATTTTCCCGACTCTGATATATCTTCGTAATATATCAGACAAATTGTTTTCTACATCTTCGGGGTTTATATATATTTTTATATTTTTATGTTTTTTTTCGTGTTCTATTGTTTTATTATTAGTTAATATTATTTGGGTTTTAAAACGATTTACAGCAGTATGTAATATAGGGATATGATTATGTAAATTTTCCCCTTGAGTATGAATTGTATTGTCAATGTCATTATCATTAATATTGTTTTCCATTGACATAATAGATATTTCTTCAGGGATTTCATCTTGTTCAGTTATTTGTCTCTCTAGTATTGGCATTTCTCTATTTTGATCATTTTGAAATTCACCGTCTTCTCTTTGGAGTATGGACATTTCTCGATTTTCATTGATATTTTGAAATTCACTGTCTTGTCTTTGGAGTATGGGCATTTCTCGATTTTCATTGATATTTTGAAATTCGCTGTCTTGTCTTTGAAGTATGGGCATATCAATAAATTCATTAGGAGTGTTTACTTCAGCTACATTAATTTCGTTGGTTTCTACATTTATTCTACTGAGAAAGTCGGCTACCTTGTTTTTCTTGCCGACAATATAGTCCATATTTATATTATATTCACCTAGTTTCAATAACCAACGGTGAAGTCGAGGATTAACATCTTTTCCTTTTGTTTTTGCATATAACCACTTAAGGGGCTGATTGTCTGTTAACAGATCGAATTTTACACCATACAGATATGGTCTAAAATAATTTGTAGACCATACTATGGCTAAAAGTTCTTTTTCAGTGGTTGAATATTTTTGCTCGTGTTCATTTAATGTCCTGCTAGCATAGCATATTGGGTGATTATCTTGTTGCAAGACAGCACCAATAGCAAAATCACTAGCATCCGTTATTAGTTTAAATTTTTTTCCGAAGTCTGGATATCGTAGAATAGGAGCTTCAGTAATAATTTTCTTTAATTTCTCGAATGAATTTATATAATTGATATCGTTTACGTTTATTTTTGCTTTTTTCTTAAGATACTTGGTCATTGGTTGTGCCACTTTAGAGTAATCTTTTATAAACTTACGATAGTAGCCTGTAATGCCTAAAAACGATTTTATTTGTTTTTGTGTATTAGGTAATTTAAGTTTAAGTATTTCTTCTATTTTTTTTGTATTTGGTTTAACTCCTTCAGAAGTAAGAATATGCCCAAAATACTCTGCTTCTCTTCGAAAAAATTTACATTTATCGAATTGGATTTTCAGATTATGTTCTTGCAATTTATTAAATATTTTCCTTATACTGTTTATATGTTCACTTAATGTTGTACTGAATATTAAAATATCATCCAAGTACACAACGCATATTTTATTAATATAGTCTCTCAAAACAGAATTCATAAGGCGTTGAAAAGTCGCCGGTGCGTTTTTCAAGCCCAAGGGCATTCTCACAAACTCATAATGTCCTTGAGGCGTAGAAAAGGCTGTCTTTTTCTGGTCTTCCTCTTTCACCAGAATTTGATGAAAACCTTTTGCTAAGTCAAGGGTTGTAAAGTATTGCGCTCTGCCCAGTTTATCTAAAATGTTGTCAATGTTTGGAATAGGGAATTTGTCATCGATCGTGATTTCATTAAGTGTACGATAATCGATAACAATTCTCCATTTCCGTTTTCCCGAGTTGTCCATCTTTTTGGGCACAATCCATAGAGGGCTATTGTAGGGCGAGTTACTTTCCTTTATGATTCCTTGCTTTAACATTTCCCCGATTTGTGTAGATATTTCGTTTTCGTGTACCTGGGGGTATCTATAGATTTTAGAAAATATCGGTTTGTCTGTAGTAGTAATTATTTGATGTTCTATTTCGGAAGTATTTGTTAGATGATCGCCTTCTTTGTAAAAAAGACCTTTATACGATTTTAGTAACCTAAACAACTGTGTTTTTTCTTCTAAATTTAAAGTTTCACAAAAATTTTCAAACTCGTTTTCGTTCACGGTATTAACTTCTAATTGGCAAATTTGTTCCAATTTATAAGGATAGGAATTGATAAATTTTATGTAAGTATTATTAATTTCTAACATATCATTTTTATTATCAACAATACCGTTCAATGGTTTAAGTATATTTTGTCCGATTATTGCATCATAAGATTTATAATGGAATTTTGTTAGTTTCCAAATCATAAATGCATTTTCGTTAAATTCTGTAGGTAATTTAGTTTTAATTTCTTTGTATATAGGTGTTCTATTATTAACAGAATTGATAATTAGTGGTTTATTTAAAAAATATCTTTTATATTGAGGTAATTTGTTTTCATTTAACAGAGAAGTTGTAGATCCTGAATCAATTAAAGCTTTAATTTTATCGTCACCTATCGATAATTCTACTATCGGTAGGTAAAACTGTGAGGTGTTGACTGAAAATTTGCTTCATGTTGGATATGATCTACATCCATAGGCTCTGGTGTACTATGGGTATTTACTTTGTTAACATATGAATTATTATAATGGCTTTTACGAGTCTGTATAGAATTATTTTGTCTCTGTCCACTGTTATAATCTCGCCGCGATGGTCCGAAGTTCTGACTTTGAAAATAATTACTATAATTTTGTTGGGGTTGTCGAAAATTCTGTCTTTGAACGTAATTATTATAATTTTGTTGGGGTCGACCGAAATTTTGTTTAAAATTATTGTTGTTGAAGGCATTTCTAAATCTTTCTCTATTGTTTACGAAATTATCTTGATACTTATTCCAATTTCCGTTTTTATTTTGATTTATTTTATTTTTTTCTCTAATTAACCCTAACGTTTCTAATAAATTATACGCTTCACGTAAACTTTTTATATTTTTATTTATGATTATAGAAGACAAATTCGCGTCTATATTGTTTAAAAATGCTCTTAAAATTATTTCTTCATTATTTTTCGGTTTAAATTCTATAGGTTTTTGTATGTCAAATTCGTACTTTTCATTAATTTTATCTAATATATTTCTTAAAGTTAAATAATATTCTCTTACTTGAAAATTTTTTGTTACTAGGGCTTCGTGGAATAGTTGATGGTAATTCTCCTTAACGCCATATTCTTGAACTAATGCTGCCTTCATTTCTGTCCATGTTGCTTCGGGTCCCAGAGTACGGATTGTATTTAACGCTGGTCCTTGGATTTTGTTGATTATAATACGTTTATATACGTATTGTTTCACTTGAGGGTTTTCATTTAAAATTGGAAGTACTGTGTAAACTTCTCTGATGAATGAAGTTAGTGCGTATTCTCCATCTCCTCGAAACTCGTGTATACGCTGTGTGTCTTTTATTATATCATTAAGATTAATTGAAGTTCCGCTACCTCCTTGCGTTGATGGATTGTTCTGCTGTGCCATTATGTCAATTAAATGAACTCGGTTTAGATCAAATCTGTTGTAATCTTTCGAGTTCCTTGGCATATATCACACGGTTTCTATTCTTACTACACTTCTCAACACTTCAATTGTTTTATTGTACACTACTGGATTCACTCGGACAAGCACAAAATAAGAATGTTATTTAATTCACATACAAATGTTCACTCATCCAATTTTCACTCAATTTAAAACACAAAATTTAAAAAAAATTCTTTGAGTTTTGTAGATTCTACCGCGACTGCGCCAATTTCGTTTTTATTTTATACGGTTAAATAAAAACACAATAATTTATTATCTTTGGATAATATTAATTAATTTTTATTAAAACATGGATTGAACTCTTCGGAGTCAATCTTTACTTTCTAACAGTGGTCTTAAGACTAAATTATTACATTTAATTTTGTAACGATCAACCAAAATATCGCTGCTTACAAATACAAAGAATCAAAATATACATTTTTGTGGTATAAGCAATAATTCTGCATTTATAAAATTTCAAGAAATTGGAAAACGGAAAACCATTTCCGGTAAATTGCTTCGTTTGCAAAATCATATTCAGTTTTTATATGGAGTTAAAATATTTAAAGGAAAAACCTTTTCCGGTTAATTGCTTGGTTAGCAATTCAATCATGGGAAAGTTGAAATTAAATTTGATAATTATAATGACATGTTGCATCGTGTCGCGATGCAACTTGATTTTGGTCATCAGTGGAGTTCGAGGACGTAACTCACGTAAGCTTACTTAATACTAAAACTATTACTAAGTAAAAACTATAACTAATTCTATCTAAGCCCTAAGCTAACCATTAAAACTAAATTACAAGCTTAACTATTCTATATCTAAAGATTTTAGGGCCAATGCGCAATATCTTAGTGTCCTCCAGCCACCAGTACAGAGTACTTGCAGTGGAGGCGTCGCGTCTGTCTCTTCCCGAGATTCGATTACTGAACCTCAGGAGTTCCTGAACTTCCATATCTTCGTTGCTGAATAAGTAACGTTTATCTGTAGCGGAACGATGTAGGTGGTAAAAGGGGGGCACTCCCGAACCGTCTTGGACCAATCTCAGCTCTGTGATATTCAGCGTTCGGGTAGAACGCTCCCCGAATAAGAGAATTGTCGATCTCCTTCGCTCTAGCAATATGTCTTCGAATCAACTTGATTATGAAGTTGTCGATCCTATTAACAAATGCCTTATCGTAAAGGATATTGTTGGCGTGAAACTTCGTGAAGCCCGATTCGGGTGTTCGATACAACCTTAAGCACGCCCGTAAGCATTGTTTTTCGAAAACCCGAAGCTTTTCCATATAAAAGGGGGATATGTTGAACCACACTGGGGCAACCATAAGTTGTGGATTATGTTTACTTCACTAGTTTTTTAATGTGGCTTCTCAGCCCACGAGTACGATAATAGAAACACTAGTTTTAACTTTGGTGTTTATTACAACGGTTAATCTATATAATTGTTTAACTTATAATTATGGCTATATAAAACACTGTGGAAGTATATATAAACGTAAATAAATATATGTCTATTATTGGCCCGTTTATTGCTCGCACTTTCACTTTTTATATTTGACCGTAATCGACACGAGGAGAAGTCTGAATTTGGAGATGCCGGAAATTGGCTAGATCACTAGACGTGATAGGGACGGAACAAAAACGGCAAGATCACTGAACTTTGAGTTCGGTGATCGATGGAGTGTTCCGACTGATAGTTTTGATCGTGCTGGAAGTTGTTGTGTGATATTGCTTAAAGTTTGGTAATTAAACGTTACACGGTCACTACAAAGTTAAAACCGGTCTGACTAAGGCTTGGTAGCAGATCACCTTTACCCGTGAGCTTAGATGTCTGCTGTAAAAAAGCCTTTTAGTCATGTTAAACGCCTTGTTTGCCTTGTCAAGAGCAGCACTTACATTTCTATTGAAATACAAGTACTGATTCAGCCAAAGCCCAAGGTATTTCACTTCCGATTTATGTTCTAACGCCTGTCCAGCATTGTTCGAAATTCGAAGGGTTTTCCAGCTCCTCTGCACATCGTAAGAAGCTCTGCGTAGAGGAGTCCGGAAAAGGATCAATTCGCATTTGCCAAAGTTGATCTTCAACTTCCAATCATCACACGTTGCAGGAGCGTCTGGATCACTCCAATATTCGGCCCCATCCTGTACACAATCAGAACATCCGCATTCCCTAATGCGAAGCGGAGTGAACTGATTAGGTCACTCGTAAAGATATTAAACAAAAGCGGCGAGTTCACTGCGCCCTGTTGCAAACCGTTTTTAATATCAAATACTTTTCCTGATGTGAAGTTCCCACTTTTAACGATGAACTTCTTCTTGGAAATCATATTATAGATGAAGTATAACAGAGGTCCGGTCATCCCGTATCTGACTAATTTGTAGGGAAGACCCTCGATCCACACTGTATCGAACGCCTTCTCGTAGTCGATCAAGCATATTATTATTATTATTATAAGGAATGAGGGGACAACCCATATGGTGAACTCTGCGGCCAAGTTAGGCCTATTGTGTACGTACCCTACTAGCGGAACAGACTATCGGCCTTCCAAATGAAGGCAAGGTCTTTAGTTGATGAAGACCGGACTTGGGCTCTCTGATAAACGTTCTTCTTCTAAGCCAGATCAGAGCAGGACATTCACAAAGAATATGTGTGGAAGTTTCGTCGCCTTCCAAGCAGACTTGGCATTCTGTCTCTTGAGACAGTCCTAGGTTGTGGAGGTGGTACCGCAGTCCTACATAGCCAGTGAGATAACCCACCAGCAGCCTTAGGTCCGCTCTGTTTAGAGTAATAGTGCCCCTTAAGGCAAAGGGTCTTATAAGATCTTTAGCCTGTCTAAGACCTGGGACTGACTCCCAATAGGCTAGGTTTGTTCTCTTAATCCACTCTTCTATCAAGGACTTGGAGATGGACCAAGAGATGCCACAGAAGGGTTCTGGGCCCTGGAACAACGTCTCAGACCCCTCCCTCGCGAGGCTGTCTGCAGCCTCATTTCCCTCGATACCCCAGTGTCCGGGGACCCAGCAGAGCGAGAGCGAGACCTCGTTTCTTCTGGTCAGGCTCTGGAGTACGTCAAAACACCCTGCTACTATTGCGCCTTTCAGACCTTTCTCAAGGTTGAGCCTAGCGCAGGTCGCAATGGCATGTATTTCATCCTGGAAAACAGAGGGCCACTTACCCATTGCAATCGAGACCTTGAAGTTGGGTCCTGCGACACCAGCCCCTGTACCATGTTCCATCTTTGACCCGTCAGTAAACCAGTGAAGATGGTTTGGATCCCTAGGAGGAATAATTTCTTCCCACTCAAAGCCATCCGGGATAATTGCTCTGAATTTCCTTTGGAACCGCAGTTGACTAACCATATGGTCGGATACGCGGCAAATGGAAATGCTTGGGATATTTTTAAGGATATCCATGTGTCCTTTGACCGTATGGGGCCAGTTGGATGAGATCTGAAGTCTCAAGGCACTTAAGGCGGCGGATTTCCATATGAAGAGATGCAAAGGGGTCAATCCAATGATTGCTTCCATTGCAGCTGTGGGGCAGGTCCGCATAGCTCTAGTAATGGAGAGGCAGGCAAGCCGTTGCAGCTTGCTGCACTTGAGGATCGACGTAACCTGTTTAGTTTTGGGTCACCAAACTATAGCAGCATAAGTGACAACAGGTTTAACGATCGTATTGTACATCCAGTACATCATTTGTGGTGTAAGACCCCCTGTCTTACCCAGAAGCCTTTTGCAGGCCCATATGGCCCTTGTGGCTTTGCTGATGACGTAGTCAAGTTGAGCGTTCCAGTTCAGCCTCTTGTCTAAATTTACTCCCAAATATTTGACTGAGTCTGAGTACTCAACTGTGGTATTCTGAATACAGATAGGACCTAGGTCCACTTTGTAGCGTTTGGAAAAAGGTACCAGGACAGCCTTATTTGGGTTGATTGACAGACCCTCCTTGGTACACCATCTTTGAACTTCTCGCAGTGCCGTTCTCGTGACCTCTGTAATAGTCAAGTCAATCTTCCCAGAGACAATGATGGCAAGATCATCTGCATAACCGATGACATCGAAACCAGATTCAGATCAAGATAGAACGAGAAAAGTAATTTGCAATAATAAAAACTGCTTGTAAAAAAACATGAAAAAAACGTTTTTCTACTTATTTTTGACCACCTGTTGATGCTTGTCGTTGGGTTAAAAAAAAATGTTTTTTTTTTCATTTTTTTTAGGTGGTCAAAAAATCTATTGGGTGGTCAAAAGTGGTCAAAAAGTGGTCAGTTTTTTTCCGTAGAGAAACCGAGAAAAATACACATTTGGGGGGCTACCGTGAAGTTGGCCCCCAAAACGTTTTTTTCGATTTTCTAGTGAATCGAAGGTGGTCAATTAAAGTTATTGATGGTCATTAGTGGTCATTTAGTGGTCAATTGAATCCACTATAAGATTTTGAAATTATCGAATTTCGGGGGGCTAGCTTCACACGGCTTCCGCTGGAGGGCAACTGTTTCCGCCCTATGTCCCATGAGGGATTAAAGGAGCGCAATGAATGATGACTCGCCTAATTTCAAGTTGGATATTTTGCTGCCACAAAAAAAGTAAAAAATCTCTCCAATACAAAATTTCTCTCTCTCAAAAAATGTAAGCAATGTCTCTCCATTACAAAATTTCACTCCCTCGAAAAACGCAAGAAATTTCTCCTCAGTACGAAATTTTCTTCCCTCGAAAAATGTAAGAAATGGTTCTCTATTAGAAAACTTTACTCCCTCGAAAAATGTAAAAAATGTCTCTACAGCAATTAAAACAATTGAGGACTTGTACTATTTACCATCATGTAAGAGGCAAATATACTGCCTGGCAGGGGCGGGTGGGCCATACGACGAACCGGGAAATTTCCCGGTGGGCCGGCTGTTCAGAGGCCCGCAGGGCCGGTGGCTGAAAGTACGTCTAAGTCAAGGGTGGGCAATCCTTTTATAACATGGGCAAAAATAAACTTTACGTTTTTTCCGCGGGCCGTAATAGTTAATTGGCATCTTGTTATGACCTGTAATTTTTTAATCTGCATTTGAAGTGACAGATCTTTAATGTGGTAAATTACACTATCCATCGCTGGGTCCTAAACTCAAAAACGTTTCTGTATAGTTTGGATAGCCACGCACCGCCCAGGCTTTTTACAACAGTGTGTATCTGCCTGTGTGCGTCTTGAGATTCGAAGTCATGACAAAATGACCAAGTGAAAGGAAACGTATCGTTGCAGCTGCGGCCTTACTGGTATTATTTAGAATTAAGAAATTAAGGAAGAAATTAAAAATAAGCTCGTTCGTTCACTCTATTGTTCGTGCTCGTCTGTTTTTATATGGACGATCGCCCCGCACTACACATATACCAGCGCTACAGATATACCAGCGCTTCTACAAAAGGCACTCGTCCCATGGTGCTCCGTCCGCGTCTGTTTCTACTTTCTAATATCACGCGCCGTGGAAGTGAGCTTGTGAGAATTAAATTGACTACGAAGAGGTTTAGAGCGACATACTCGCGTGAGCAAAACGAGGGCACGAAGGAGGAAGACCGACGATAGTGGAAATGGCAAGGACTTTTAAGATTCCAAAAGAGAACCAATTTTTTTGTCAGTTTCAGGAGAAATGAGTGAAGAAAATGTCAAATAGCAATCAGGCCCAATGTCAAAAGACGCAATGGATACCAGTTCAATATTAGTACTAAATTATGAACATATGTACGTGCTGCTAAGTGCGTTTTATTTTCAATTTAAACTAGGCAATTTAAAACAATTAAAATTTAGTTATAATTTCTTCCAAAGTTCTCGCAGGCTGGATAAAAACTTTCGCGGGCCGGAGAGAAACTGTCGCAGGCCGGGGGGGCCCACCGTTGGTCTCAGTGATCTACCAACCTATCTTCAAAAATTACCCACAAAGATACGACGCTCTCAAAATTTCCCATAAGCTCCCTTGCGAGTGAATATATCAATCGACAAGGTGCAAGCGAGACAAAATTCAATTTAAAAACAAAACAAAAATCGAAGAAAGAGAGGGTAAATAAAGAAATGTTATTTCACGAAGTGCGAAAGAGACGCACTGATTTCTCTTCTCCGCAATTTTTTGTGCCGTCTGGACTTTTATTTTGCTTGTGTGAATTCATGTACCATCTTCGTGTACTTCCTGCTCTGCATGTGTTTGTGTAGTTTGCCGTTGCTCCGCCCTCTCGCCATTCCGGAGCGCGTATATGAATAGATTAGAATGAATAGATTTTTACTTTCCTTTTTCTTCGCACAGAAAGGATTACATTGTCGTATCTTTCTGAGTAATTTTTGCTATCTTCATAAACATTTACTTACCGAAAATATAGAATCGGAATGAACTTTCATTTTCTTAACAAATTTTTGAAGGATTTTTGTACACTTTTTTCTGTATTTACTCTATTATTTGCCTATATAACTAAGCAGCAAAAAATTGAGTTTTTATATAACTCCTTCCGACTGCACATAAATAACTCCCAAACTTTTATGTTTTGTTTATTTTGTGGTATAGATGTTTTCAATCTCCTTGACATTTGGCGCATGCTGGAGTACAAAGCTCTTAAAAATGCTACAAATCTTGACAAAAGCTTCATTTAGCTCCTCCTATCAAATCACTTATTTTCATTTAATCAGCCACGGCTGCGTATAGCTAGATCGAGGTGTATTTTTCTGGCGCTTTAATGATTATTTAAAAAATTTACAAATTCTGAGTGAAAAACGTCGTAACACCCTGTAAATGTATACTTTAGCCATATCCGAGAATTAAAAAAAGGGTCGACAAATGTTATTTCCCGGGCCGCTAAGATGTTACCCATCCGCCCTTGCTGCCTGGTGTAAGTACATTGCACGCATGGGTTTGATGGAAATCTGCATATACAGGGTGTATCAGTTAAAATGTCGAAACGCCTGGCTGTGGTTAGGTCTTGGATAGACCAACAAAAAATCGTATGGGTGGGGGGGGGGGGGGGTCATAACGGTTTAGCCGCTAGGGCGCTTTGAAACTTTTTTGGTACAGGCTTACATATTACCCTGTATTTTCGTAACCCTAAAATATAATACAAAAGAATAAATATCATTATTAATAATATTTACTCTTTTGCGATACACAAATTGGTCGCCAATAACGCTGTCATAATTTTCGGATTTGTTAAGTCAATTTTTATATTGAGGAAAACCGAAGTTTCTGTACCGCAATTTGTCACTGCAGTTCAGAAGAACATACGTAAATAGTTTGACTTGCCTTAAAATAACGTATTTTTCTTATGAAGATTTGTGTCTTTTTAACTCGTTCCACAAAATTGATCGCATATTGGGAAAAATGTATTAACCCTGAAATTGTCACGTCCTTGTAACAATACTTCTCCTTCACGACCCATTTTTTCCTCTTAATAATTCTTTCGTTACTGCTTCTGTATTATTCTGTTGATTTTTTTCTTACTAGCCCCTTCAAAAACATCAAAAGATTCCCTACGAAAGTGATAACTGGACTCTAAATTCCAATAATATAGCCATCATCTATATGAACATCGAGTATGTCACAATTTTTTTATTGTACTTCCAGCCATATTGCTAGCACTGTCACAATATCTCCTCTGCAATTGTTAATGTCGATATCCAGTATTTAGAAGGTGTCGATAACCGCTAGCAACATGTGCTCTGTTTTGTGACAAGTGCTTGGCAGAAAGTTGAGGAATTGCTGAACAACTATTTATTACTCAAACACCTAGCAGAAGTTTTGAAAAAATAAAACTCGACCCTGTAGGACCTCTAAAACAGAGTAAATTTTACAGAGATATATAGGGTGAATTCAAAAACTCAACACTGCAGAACTCAGCAATTAGAAGTCTGTATGTGAATTCTGCAGTGTTCAGTTGTTGAACTCACCCATACTTATATGCAAATGCCAACTAACTACGTATGCTGAAATATTCTCATTAGGAGAAAGATTGCTATTAAGATACGGTGCCTTCAAAAACATTAAAAAACAGACATGGGTACGGAATTTGTTAATGAATTCCTCAGGAAATAGTATGTACGGCCCTTCTTCCACGGGTCGACTCGCACCGATTTGAGTATGATAGGAGTACATTTTTAGTTAAGTTCTTATACTAGTCGACGAGACTCAGTTGCACGCGACCTTACTAAAGCGCGTTCAAAAACCTTACTATGGTTAACCTTACTATGGCGTTCAAAAACTCCCGTGATTAACTAACCATGGTGTAGTTAAATTTTAACCATGCTCGGGAGCATGGTTAGCGATAGTTAAGTAGAAGAAGAATAAAAACAAATCCTTGAGAGTTGTTTTAATGTTAAACACATGAACAAATCAAAATGGGATATATGTGAGATTATTGTAAATAAATAATTAATGGAGACATACGAAAAAATTGGAAAAAAGGATAATATTTTCTGGAAAAAAATTTCATTTTCTTTAACTCGTAGTTCACCACGGTACGTTCAAAATCCTCTATGGTCAAACACAAACTTTCGTGGTTAAGTGAAGTGATGCAGCATAACCACAGCCTAAGAAAAGTGGGAATAAATACAATATCGTTTGTATTTTTTGCAGGACAATTTGAATTTCTTTTAATATAGAGATGAATCTAAAATATTCCTTTATACTTTTGTTTCAAGGTCCTCCTATGATAAAGATAAATAATATTTCCTCTGCAAAATACCTAGACATCTTGCCACATATACTGTACGCGTGTACGAGAATTGGTCGTGAGTCAGTAAAGACCAGTCGTTGATGGGGAGTAGAATCGCAAAGAATACGAGTCAACCCGTGAAAGAAAGTCTTACAAAATAAAACATAACCGTTCCACCATAAATCATTGGGGGCAATAGAAAGAAATCATAGATTATTAAATGTTTTATTTTTACTTGTTGACCACGGAACGGATTGAAGAATCCATACTTAACCTTTGGTTATATTGTAACTCCGTAGTCGGAGACAAACTTCACGTCTTTTGAACCTGTCTACGGAAAATTACAACGTTTCCGGTCTTCTCAAAACCAAGAACACAGATATTATGCAGTTGTCAATGGCTACTCAAAAGAACCGAAGTTTAGATTATAACAAGCTCAAGTGATTGCAAAAAGGATAGAGAAATAAAAAATAAAAAGAATAGAAAATTTGGACAAAAAAAACAATATCTTAGATATGTATAAAAGTAAATAAATGATAGAATAAAAATTAAGACAGGTAATAAAAAAAACACCAATCACCATGCAAAGGCCGTTACGTAGTAGTAGAAACAAAAATATATAAATTCTAGGGATTAGATTAGAGAAAGGACCCGGAAAGATATAAAGGAAACTTAATATTTCCTCCAGATTTTTCTATACCGACCTCACTTCCTTGGTTGACATCATTATATTATTTTGATCGATTTATCACATAAATAAAATACCTACTGGTTTATGTTTTTTACGTCAAAATCCATGTATATTCACTTCCAATATCTAGTCTCACTTCACCTACATCTGAAAACTAAAAACTGCCTACAACTTGGATATTTCAAATATTTTGACTGACCCATTCAAAGCTAGAAACTATCATAAATCTAGAACTAGTCATATACGAGGTGTGACAATTAAGTAATGAGACTGGTTATATTGCCGCGATTGTGGTAACCTTGCGACCTTGAAATTCCCTTTCCCTTCTCTCGGCATCCTTCCCCTCTCCATTGATATATTTGCCATCGCTCTAGCTTGTTTAGTTCGCCTGCTCTGTGGTGACCGCGTAAACTTAATTACCAAGTTTTACGCAAAGTCACACAACAACCTCCCACACGATAAACACGATCAGTCGGAACACTCCATCGATCACCGAACTCAAAGTTCAGTGATCTTGCCGTTTTTCGTTCCGGCCCCCATCGTGTTTATCGAATATTCAATTTCCGGCATCTCCGATCTACACTGTCCGAAGGTCCCTGATAAAAACCCGAAGTCCTGTCGCGCGCTTTTTATTTAGAATTACCATAATTCAATATCATTGTTTTTATATAAATATATATATATATACGTATACGAATTAACATAAATTCTAGTGTTAGGAAACAATTATAGAAATACTGTTTTTAATAAAGTGTAATAATCATAAAAAACAAATAACTTTATAATATATAAAACCTCATGGTGCGGTAACTATAGCTCTGTCGTGTTGAGTAAACGTGTGTTCGTGGTGCTCGTCACGAAAATAGAAAAACGAGATCAAGAACGACGCGTCGCGATAAAATTTTGCGTCAAATTGGGCGAAACAGCTTCGGAAACGTACGCTAAAATTGTAAAAGTGCATGGTGATAGTGCTCTTAGTCGTGCCTAAGTGTTTCGATGGCATAAAGAGTTTAAGGAGGGGCGTGAAAGCGTGGAAGACGAGGCGCGGAGCGGGAGACCAGTCGAGGTGCGGACTGAACGAATGCGCAGCGTGTGCGCGTCCTGATCCGTGAAGATTGGCGTTTAACAGTTCGAATGTTGGCGTCGGAACTGGGTATGAACCGTGAAACAGTCAGACAAATTTTAACCGACGATTTAGGGGTGAGAAAGTTGTGCGCGAAGATGGTTCCAAGGAACCTTTCCGAGGAGCAAAAGCAGCATCGAATGACCGTCGCAGAAGACTGTTTGGAACAAGTGGAAAACGATCCCAAGCTGCTTGATCGAGTTATTGCAGGCGATGAGAGCTGGTTTTTGCAATACGACCCGGCAACCAAACGCCAAAACTCACAATGGTTGTCTCCGCGACGCGTTGTTCTTGATTTCGTTTTTCCATTTTCGTGACGAGCACCACGAACACACGTTTACTCAACACGGCAGAGCAGGCGAACTAAACAAGCTAGAGCGATGGCAAATATATCAATGGAGAGGGGAAGGATGCCGAGAGAAGGGAGAGGGAATTTCAAGGTCGCAGGGTTACCACAATCGTGGCAATATAATCAGTCTCATTACTTAATTGTCACACCTCGTATGCATATAAAATTTTTATATAATTAAAATATTTCATTTGTTAAGCTCTCCTCAGCATTGAAGTTGTTCTTACAAAATATTAAATCACCCAATTAGTTTTGGCCGCTGATTCATTTTAAAAACAGTTTTCTTATAAACCTTTGCTTATCTATTTATAATTTATTAATGGTATTCCTTACTAATATTATAAATGCCTTTCTGTCTGTCTCTCTGTTACACTTTCACGCCTAAACCGCTGAACCTATCTCAATGAAGTTTGTTACAGAGATAGATCAGACCTTGGAGACGAACATAGGCTTCTTTCTGTCGCGAAAAAAAGCTTAACAGGGTGAAATAGGGGATGAAAGCCCGTATGGAAGAAATTATTTGCATTTTACTAAGTTTTTTTGCTCACAAATATGTCTATGCTTAGGCGGCGGCGCGGCGTTAATGTTTTTCGGTTAAATACAGAAGTTTGTAATATAATTTTCTCCATAGTGACTAAAGGTTTTCGTTTTCCGATATTTTAATTAGGTTTGTTTTTCATTAATTAATTAGTAGGATTTTTCACCATTTTTAGCCTTCTAACACCTCTTTCAACTGGGTTTTGACCCACTTTCATTCAACTGATTAACCCCAAATTTTGCCCAAATACATATGTAATTGGCAATGCAATTTGACAATTTTGTAAAGAAATCAAGATGGCAGGCGAATTTCGCAATCATGTTTCCCGATCCCCGACATGGGTATCAAATGAAAGGATATTACCAGTAGAATGCAATTAGCTGTGTGGCATCATTCCAAATTCAAAATGGCGCCCAATGCAAGATGGCGGAATATATAATAGAATAAAAAGTAGAAAATATAACCTATCGACTTGAAATTTTGCGCCAATGCAAAGTTTGCGTGACAATACAATCGGACCATTTTGTAAAACAATTAAGATGGCGGTTCCAAGATGGCGGCTGAATTTTTCAATTATATTCCCTGACCACCGACATGGGTTTCAAACGAAAGGGTATGACAAATAAAATACAATTAGTGCCGTGGCGTCATTCCAAGTTTCAAATGGTGGCCAACACTAAATGGTGGATTAACTTTCTTTTTACAAGCCACTCGGTATGCGTATCAAATGAAAGCGTGAGACAAGTAACATCTATTATCTGGGTTGCGTCATTCCAAATTTAAAATGGTGGCCAACACGAAATGGTGGTTTACCTTTTTCTTTACAACGCCCTGTAGCTTCTCTGGCCACGAGGGTTATAATCCCTTACACTTGGTTCAATTTAAACACTATTTGTTGTTTTATGTTTTAAATGTTATTTTATTATAAAATTTTATTATGGTATTATAATAGCACTCAGTATTTTATCTTTTATCGATATGTATATCTCATCTCTACAAAAACCTGCACCACCCGTCCCTCTATCTCAGTGGACAATAAGAATGTAATGGCTGACCCATCTCTTAACATCCTAGGCGTAACCTTATCTTCTGATCTGCGATGGAATAATCATATATTCCAAATCGCCAAACAAGCTTCCCAATGCCTGGGTTTCCTCAAGAGATGCAAATTCCTTCTTCGGCCAACTGCTCTGGCTACAATCTACAAGTCCTTCATTCGGCCCCGCCTTGAATACAACTCGTATATCTGGGCGGGTGCCCCAAAAACCACCTTGGCTTGGCTGGACAAGGTGCATAACCGCGCCATCAAACTCATTGGCGATAGCACCCTTTGCTCCTCCATCGACCCTTTAAGCCATCGCAGGAATGTAGCAGCCCTTAGTAAATTTTACCGCTATTACCATAGCGACTGTTCCACTGAAATCAGAAACCTCATGCCTACACGGCAAATTTTTTCCCGCAACACAAGACTAGCCAACTCGACTCACCCGCATACGCTACAGCCCTCCTCTTCGCGCACATTACGTTTTAGTAGTTCGTTTATAAATAGAACAACTCGATTGTGGAACTCCCTTCCGCAGTCGGTGTTTCCGAACTCATATAATATCTTAGAGTTTAAACGCAAGGCTCATCGACATCTACTCACGCACCCTCCAGACCCCTAACCTATCCTTTCTCCTCTATCCTTCAAATCAAGCTTACTACTAGACACTGACCATGACTTGAACGACATGATAGACATGTAGTACAAAGGGTGATTCCTAAGCTTGTATTTACCACATAAAAAAAAAAATATATATATATATATATTATTTATTTTAAGCACCCGGCTCGCACTTTGACTCTTTACTGTTATACCGTCGACAACACGAGGAGATGAAGTGAGTCTCGTTGGAGATGCCGGAAATTGGCTCGATCGCTGAACTTTGGAGTTCAGTGATCGAGGGTGCGTTCTGGCAGATCGTTTTGATCGTGCAGGAAGTTGTTGTGTGACATTGCGAAAAATTTAGTAATTAAACTTTACGCGGTCACCACAGCCCCCGGTATGGGTATTAAATGAAAGTGTATGACGAGTATAGTACAGTCACCACCACCGGAATATATATAGTAGACTAAAAATAGAAAATAAAAATATAGTTTAATAACACTAAAAAATACGCTTTTATTTTAAAATGAAGTAAAAAGTAAATAATAATTTTGAATGTACCTATTCGATTTTTTCTGGCCACCATGTGCGTTTTTGGGTTGCACCATAGGTGCCAAATTTGCAAAATTGATTACTTTTGTGGCACTTCTTCTGGAAAAATCAATTTGGAAGAGAGGTGGGCGCCATGAGCGAAGTTCTGCACAGGTCGTCTAATCAGCTCAGGACCGTGCTGCTGGCCCCTACCCCTCAAAAATTATGAAAGGAGAAAAGGAACCGTTGTACCATTATGAGGTTTAAGATGCCCGAAGGGGTATCTTCTAAATTAAAATGCCCGAAGGGGTATCTTCTAAATAAAATTATCGTATTTTTGGTAATACCATGTGGTTGCAACGAAAATTAAATAGAAAAATATCAAAAACATTTTACAGCAGAATAATGTGCTATTTACGTGCTCTTCTTTCGACGTAGGTCCCGACGTTGGTTTCAAAAATATAGATTTTAACACTTATGGATTAAGTACTTCTAATAAATTAATAAACTTTGTGTGGCGGTACAAAACAGCATAAAATTACAGTCGACAGAATCTTTTTTTTAATGAAAGGCGTTACAACGCACGCGGGTTTTTGCTAGTATTGTAATAAAAATAATTGAATTATTGTTGATGAAAACTACCTCAAACTCCCACTAAAATATACTAAAACCCAACAAATAATATGTAATTAGAAGTATTTATTTGTTGCTAATCCAATCCGCAACAGTACAATCTAAACTAAATTGTATTTATGACAGTAGTACCTGGCCGGATTTAACAACATCAAAAGTGTTTTTTTCTTTATAAAATTTTGTATCTCTGAAGATAGGATTGTTCATGATTATATTGTTAACATCGTATAACAACTTGGCAATTATTTTTATTTATCAAGCATTAACTTTTTTTAGAGATAAAACATAGTTCGTGGCGATGTTCTAACAGCTGAGATACATTTCAGCAACATATAGAAGAAACGTAATTCGTTGTTTATTCGTGGGTAGTCTGAAGAAGTTTTGTGCCAATTAATTGGTAATCAATCAATTCGAAATGCAATTAGTGGACATTTGCCATGTTGAGCACACAAATATACATACATTTGACGCCATCTAGACTAACACTTGCGTTTTCGGCAGATGGCAAATTTCTTCTTGTTAATTAGTGATGCGAAGTAAGTGGCTAATTAAGTTAAGATCTTCGATAAAAACAAGTTAATCGCAATTTCAAAGAATAATTGCTAGCACCAGTGATACAAGCTTTTATTTTTTATTTCAGAGTAGGTTCGTGCTGTATAATCCAATGTTTTGTTTATATTTTTCTTGGGATTGAATTGGTGAATTCGAGCTTCATAAGCTGTTGTTGCTCGCAGGCAGACAATGCGAATCTTTTTTTAACTGCTACAAAGCTCTGATTCAAATATACAAGTATTATTAGTCCAACGGCGCCCACACTAGGAAACTGTGGTTTAATTACTTTTTGAAGTGCCCATCAATTCTGCGGAATTGCGATTTTATTTAAATTTTTATTATAAAATTTTCTTATATATAAATATAGTGTTAATAGGCGGCAGTTTAGATTTTTTATGGGCAAATGCAGCGCTCCTATACCACTGGTATTCAGTCTCACAATCAGAGTACGGGGCTACTAAACCAAGTGGGCTTTTCTGGTACTCTGCAAAGTAAATGTATTGTCCGGCTCTGATTTACGTTATCTTTTTATGAAAAAGCTAATCGGACTTAATCATTTATTACCAGAAAAGATAATTGAAATTTTTGATATTTTACCACTTATTCTACTTTGAACTCATTTGAACTGGTATTTCTGTTTATATTCCACCATTCTGTAGAAGAATTCGTTAAGTATTTCATGCGCGCAATTTGCTTTCATATTTTCTGTAAATATATGATAAATACATTCATGTGCTATATGTTAAGAATAAAATATATTGTGAACTAAATAAACACCCCACTCTTGTTTGTTACTTGATATTTAGGTACTTGAAGAACTGGGGCCGGTTCACGTAGCTCGAACGACGACAATCGTTCGAAACGAATTTGAATACGAAAAAATTTGTCTCGAAAAAATTGAGCGTTCACGTAGTTCGAAAGAAAATTTAAGGAAACCACATTACTAAAACACGATTTTCTTTACAAAAACCGCTGTAAAATTATACAATTTGTTGGCATCAACTTAATTAAATTTTTAAAAATAATTTACATATGTAATAACTTATAAAAGTCTACTTTTAAATTGGAAAATTAATCTTAATAAATACAAGTGTTCGATAACATAAGAGCTTTCGAGTCAACAAACGAAAATTTGCAATTTTTTCGAGCTACGTGAACGCGAAACGAAAAAAAATTTTCGTTGTCGAGTTACGTGAACCGGCCCCTGAACGTCCAAATGAACGAAATCTAAAAAAAAATTTAACTGCGGGAGAGTTAATTCACCCCGCTGATAATGTCATCTTTTATTAATTCGGGGATGGCGAATTCAATAAAAATAAAACCAACCCCCTAACTTTATCGAAAACTACCCCTAGGACAACCCTTATTACTAAAATTGAGTGTTCCGCATTTACTTATGAAATCGCCCCGCCAATTTTTTGTGTAGTAAAATCCCTTAGTGTAAGCTATTTTTTGAGCCCAACATGAACCGAATCGGACCTGCGGAACCCACCCTCTCAGCAACCCCTAAAATAAAAAAACATTTTTAAGCCCAAAATAAGGCTCCACCGCGCCAATTTTTAATGAAGATGCAAATACTATATAAAACACAATTTTTAGAAAATAGTCCAACCTCCTCCGGCACCGGAAACTACCCCTGTCACAAGGGGGTGGAAATCAAATTATTTAATTTCACCCCTGAACTTCATTTCACCCCGCCAATTTTTGGTGCACAAATAGCCACTACTGCAAGCTACTTTTAGAGCCCAACATGACCCGAATCGGACCTGCGGAGACCACCCCCTCAGCAACCCCTAAATTTTAATTATTTATTTTCGGTCCAAAATAAGACTCCACCGCGCCAATTTTTATTGAACACGCAAATAATATATAAAACACAATTTTTAGAACATATTCCAACCCCCTCCGGCATCGGAAACTACCCCTGTCACAAGGGGGTGGAAATCAAATTATTTAATTTCACCCCTGAACTTCATTTCACCCCGCCAATTTTTGGTGCACAAATAGCCACTACTGTAAGCTATTATTTGAGCCCAACATGAACCGAATCGGACCTGCGGAGACCACCCTCCCCAGACACCCCGAAACTTTACTTATTTTTTTCAAGTCCAAAATAAGGCTCCACCGCGCCAATTTTTAATGAAGATGCAAATACAATTCACAAGACAATTTTTAGAAAAAATTCCAACCCCCTCCGGCATCGGAAAATAGCCCTGTCACTAGGGGGTGGAAATCAGATTATTTAATTTCACCCCTGAACTTCATTTCACCCCTTCATTTTTGGTGCACAAATTGTTGTATTTGTTTAAATTAAAAACTGGGTTGCTCTCAAATATTTCATTTATTGGTCTTAACCGGATGACTGTAAGAATGCAACTGCCTGACCGTTAACTTCTAATTCTAATTACAGGCACTGGTCTGATTACAATATAAGTAGTCTTATTATACAATAATACTAGTAGACTACTTTTTACAATTCAATGTTAATTCCAGTAGTCTTAAATCAGTATTTTAACATATATGGAATAATATTTCAAGTACTTTAATTCATTAAATTACATCTAAACTCTACTTATAATTAATCTTCTCATATAATTTATATCATCCAATTTACTTTATGAAAACTGTCTTAACTAGTTATCTTTAATGGTGTACTTATTGCGTGCAAACATGTATTCATAACTTGCCATACACTTCCCAGTAGGACTTTTGGCAACCGCTGAAATTTCAATCAATTATTTCTTTGGTGAAAATCGGAAGTTAATACAAAGTAATGCAAAATGTAATGACCTGTATGTAAAAACCTGTATGATGTAAAAAGAAAGGCCTTACCAGGGCGGACATTGCAATGTAAATGTAATGCAGTTGGTATTGCGTGCGGTAAGGTCTAGAGTTTGTGAATTGTGATTACCAAATCGTTTCCATAGACATTACAAGTCCTACTGGGTTGTTCTGTAATTAGTATATATTTAGTTTTATTAAGTTCTCCTTTTTATTTATGTATATTTTAATTATGTCTTGTACGTAAGAAACTTGAGTTCCTCCTAAGGGCTCGCGCACACAGAAAGCGGAGCGGAGCTGAGCTTATCCGAGCTGACCGGAGCTGAGCTTATCGGTGCGCACACCAAAATCGGAGCGGAGAAGAGCATTTGGGAATTTACGTAGAATTATGTTCGCTTCATTATTTGGGTCATCATTCATTATACGAGTTGATTTAAAATGATATCTTCAAAAATGCAAAGAAGTATTTTATGTGAAAATTCATTTTTACGAAAACAATATATTTTAAGAAAAAAAAAAGGATATGGGTACAACAACCTAAATAAAATTTTTACTTCAGCCCAATTTGCTAGAAAACCTTTTCGAATTCCATATACAGAATTTTTCTAAAGAATTTTTCATTCGGAATCATTTTTACGTGCTGAGACAATTGCCACAAAACCAGCAAGAAAAATCAACTCCGCTCCGCCAGTAGCTGATCAGCTCCGCTCAGCTTACAGTGTGCGCAGTAATAGGGATTTTAATGTAAAGTTAGGGCAGAGCTGATAAGCTCCGCTCCGCTCCGCTTTCTGTGTGCGCGCGCCCTAAGAGTGGAATCATCTTCTAATCTAACCCAGTATGACCTTGGGGTTTGATCTTTTTCTATTATTGTTCCTTTTTGCCAAATTTTTCCGCATTTAACCCACACCATCTCCCCCTTATGAAGATCCTTCCTTGCCTGTGCTGACCTATTATAATATTTCTCATAGCGTTTTTTGTTGTACCTGATCTGTTTGTGTACATACCTAAACGTATTATTTTTAAATAATTTTGTTTTCATTGGAAGTAAGGTACGCTGCTTTCGTCCCATCATTATTTCCGCAGGAGATTTAACGTTACCTTTTGTTGGCGTATTTCTATATTCCAATAGCGTCAACCAGAGTTCTCCTTTAGAGTCCATTGTCTTTTGTATTAATTTTTTCGCTGTTTGGACTGACTTTTCCGCCATGCCATTTGATTGTGGATAATACGGACTGGATGTAATTATTTCAACTAGTAACGCCCTGAGGTCAAAATTTGACCACAAAATCTTCTTCTTCTTTAAACTCCTTTAGTCCCTCATGGGATATAGGGCGGAAACAGTTGCCCTCCAGCGGACTCTGCTTTGCGCGACAGCTCTTAACTTCGACCAGGATCTCCCAGTTGTTGCGGCTTCTTCTAGTAGGGTTCTCCTCCACGTTGTTCTAGATCTTCCTACTCGACGGGAACCTTGCGGATTCCAGTCAAGGGCCTGTTTGGCTAGATTTTCGTTTTCGCGTCGCAAGGTGTAGCCTACCCAATTCCATTTCCTTCGCCTGATTTGGTCGTCTATCCTTTCTTGGCCGGCACGGCGCCATAGTTCTTCGTTTGAAATTCTATTTTGTCAGCGGATTTTTAGGATACGACGAAGGCATCTGTTGATGAAGACTTCTAGGCGCCCTGTGATGAATTGGGTGACTTTCCATGTTTCGCAACCGTACAAAAGAACTGCCTTAACATTGGAGTTGAACAGCCGCAATTTGGTGTTAGTAGAGATCACCGTTGATCTCCATATGCGGAACAGGCATGCTTTATTTAGAAAGAGAATAATACAGTTTTTAGTCATTTAAAATTATAAAATTTGTAAATGCATTAATAGGCGTGTCGAATGATCTGTCGACTACGTGCAAAACATTAAAAGTTTCTTTTTTTTATTAAATTAAAATCAAAATATGTATGTACATTTCAAAATACATGGCCTTCACCCATTATTTTCAAAAGGAGTTCAAACTCAAGTGGATGTACATATGTTTCCAAATATGTTTTTTTGAACTCTTCAATTGTTGCCCGAGTTTCCTTAAACCAGCCTAATAGCCTTTAAACCAACCTATTGTGTTTCTCTTTTTCTTGTATTTTCTGTTCTTCCCATAAGTGTCCTTTGACGGGGCATTTTATTGAACTAACATATTTGATGTACTGAATTTGTTAAAAAATTATCATGAAATCATGAAAAACACAATTCATGTATTTCAAAATTCACTACATTCATTCGTTATGTTAAAAACAAATACAAACAAATTACATGCCTTTCGTTGAAACACTGCAGAATGCTGTTAGAGTTCTCAGCAATAATGCAAATGAACTTCAACAAAAAGGTATACGAAAAAACACAATCACTTTCAGCAAAATTATTGAAAAAAGTCACTTTACTGATAACACGTTCAATTAACTTGTATTCACAAACAGAATGTCTCCTACTCATGCACTTGTCGCTTTTCCACATTGCTGACGTAATTAACATGTCACTTCTATCTAATTTTTACCCGTTTTAAACACAACATAATGTATAAACATGAAACTTATATTCTGCACACCTTTACGACTCCGTCTTCCATATAAAACCAATTTGAGCAAGATCTGTTTAGAGAAAGTTGGTTAATAAATCTGTACAAAAATAGTGCTTGCGTATTAATATATAATAAATTTTATATGCGCCTGTTTATATGCTAACCGTAATTTCTACCTTATTGTTATTTATATTGGGAAATGCAATACTCATTTCCGAGCGACAGAAATGAGATAAATGACTAATTCTTGTTTTGTGCACACCTTTACGACTAAGACTTCCATATAAAACCAGTTTGAGCAAAATCGGTTTAGTAGAAGTCGAATAAAGTGCTGTACAAAAAAAGTGCTTGCGTATTAATATATAGATATCATGCTCTTTGCAGAATCTTCGGAACTCGTACGAGCCGAAGGGATTATTATCTGCTATTATTGTTTTGGGTAAACCATGAGTTGCCATCAGGCCCTTTAATTTTGTTATAATTTCTGTAGCACCTTTTGTGCGAAGAGGGATTATTTCTAAATATTTAGAAAAGTAGTCATTAACTATTAAAAATATTTGTTTTCCTATTTCGCAAATATCCATACAGATCTTGCTAAAAGGGATATCCGGAACTTCATGCGATAAGCACGGCTCTCTTATATTACTGTTTCTATATTTCTGGCAAATGTGACACTTTGTTATTAAATTTTCAATGGCTTCATTTATGCCAGGCCAATAAACTAGGGATCGAGCCCTATTTTTAGTTTTTTCAATGCCCTGATGTGGTTTATGTAAGATTTCTAGGATTTCTTGCCTCATTATTTGGGGAACCACTATTCTGTCATTTAAAAATATTAAATTATCTTGCAGGTATAATTCATTTTGCATCTTCCAATAAAATTTAATTTTATCGTGTAATTTAGACTTATCTTTAGGCCAACCATTAAGCAGTACGTTTTTTAGCAAGACTAGTGTTGCATCTCTATTTGTTTCTTTTATAAACTTTTGTTTTCTTTCTTCCCCCACGTTTATAGAATGTACCATTTCATTTAAGTCAGGTATTTCTGGTATATGTATTTTCTTCTTGTAAAAAATTTCTGGATAAAAGGTCTGCAATGTACATATATTTACCAGGGCTGTATGCTATGTTTATATCATACTTGCTTAGTCTTAATAGCATTCGTTGTAAACGGGCATTTGGTATCGTTGAAATCTCTTTGGCAAATACTCCTAATAAAGGCTTATGGTCTGTTATAGCTTTAAAATTTCTTCCATAGAGAAAATAATGAAACTTTTCACATGCGAACACTATAGCTAATAATTCCTTTTCGATTTGTGAGTATCGAATTTCAGTTTCAGTGAGGCTTCTGGAGGCATAGTATACAGGTTGTCCTTCTTGCATAATACAAGCTCCTAGCCCGAATTTAGAAGCATCTGCTTGAATGCAGATATCTTTATTTACATTGAAGGAATTAAGAGTGGGAGCTTCAGAGATCATGGTTTTAATTTTTTCTAACGTGATTGCATGTATATTTTCCCATTTAAAATGTATATCTTTTTTTAGTAGATTTCTAATTGGTGCTGAAATTTCCGCTAAATGTGGAACGAAATTTCTTACATAATTGATCATTCCTAGCAATTGTTGTAATTCTTTTTTAGTCTGAGGGTGTTTAAGATTCTATATAGCTTTTACACGATCTGGGTCACATGCGATACCCTCTTGTGAGATAATATGTCCCAAAAATTTTACCTTTCTAACTTTGTATTGTATTTTGTCCTTATTGAACTTTATGTTCAATTGCCTTGCCCTTTCTACTACTTTCTGTAGAATTCCATCATGTTTAGTTTCATCTTCTGCCGCTATTAAAATATCGTCTATGTATATTAATACTCCTTCTATGTCCGCGAAATTTCTTTCATTAAATTTTTGAAAAATTTCTGGCGCTATCTTGATACCGAATGGCAGTCTCTTATATTTGTATAATCCATAGGGTGTACTAAAAGTGCAAATATTAGTTGAGGCTTCGTCTAACTCAATCTGGAAATATCCGTCTTTCAGATCTAATACCGTAAAAATTGTTTTATTTGAGAGTTTCGCTGTAAGTTCTTGAAATGAGGGAATGGGATGGTTAATTGGTTTGAGCGCATCATTTAGGGCTTTAGGATCTAGACAAATACGAATTTTTTTCCCCGGTTTCTCTACTATTACTATGTTGGAAATCCATTCGGCTGAACCATCCACTTTTTCTCTTATACCATTACCTTGAAGACGTTCTAGCTCTGCCTTGACACTATTTCGGATAGCCAGTGGGATTCTTCTGGCGGGTTTGGCAACAGGGACTGCATCTTTTTTAAGGCTTATGTGAAAATTTTTTGCAAATGTCCCTAGCCCTTCAAAAAGTTCTTCGTTTTCTTTTACAAAGTTTTTGTGGTCTTCATTTTGTGTTATTGTATTGACCCTTTTTATTAAGTTTAAGGCAAGGCGCAAATTGAGACGCGTATAGCGCGTGTGAGCTGACATGACGCGACCAGCATGACACGCACGTGTCACACGCGTAGCGCGGTGATCCGCATATTGAGACGCAGTTTCGATGTGACACTAGCTGACACTCTGGCTCGCGGAAGAAAAAATTGTTATTAGAGTTGTGCAATATCTCCCCAAATCCTAGTTTTTAACTTTGTCTTCATGTAGTTCGGGTTTTTTAGGTCATAAAGCTCTCTGTGCCCCCTCACAGCCTCGATTAACCTTTCTTCAGCCATAGGTAGGTATTTAAAAACACAGTAATCAAAAACAAACTAAAATAGTGGAAGAGAAAGAACAAGAAAATAATTTCAAGAAGAAATTTAGAAATACACTTGTTACTTGTTGACACGACCGGCACGAGAAACTGTGGTTCGACCACAAAGCCACGCGTGTCGTAGATGACGCGAGTCGTGCCACCTCGCGTCCACTAGTTAATTTGCGCGGATCTATTAGTTTCCCATGGTTACAGAAAATCGCGCTGTGCTGCGCCACCCCACACGCGCTATACGCGTCTCAATTTGCGCCTTGCCTAAATCTTCACATGCACTCATGCCGGATTCATCGTTGCGGATGATTCGCGCCGCACTTATGTGCGCGCATACTTTTTGTATGAAAAATTGTACCTTTCTCAATTTTGGGAAATTTTTGGGATTTTTTTTTTCTCTCTCAAAAAAAGTTGAACCAACTTCAACTTTTGTGCGGCGGATTTTAAAAATTGTCAAAAAAATCATATGTTTTTGATGAAAATTGTCTGAAAAACTGTCAAATCATACAAAATGTGCGGCACACTATGACTACAACAATGAATCGAAGCTCAGCTGGCTCTCTTTTTGGGAAATTTGTGCGACGCGACTCATCCGCAACGATGAATCCGGCATTAGTCCTAGAATAGGCGTTGTGCCATTTTTAACTACGTAAATCTCTAAGTTTTTATTTTGATTCCTAATTATACATTTTAACGTGACTTTTCCAACAGTGTCTAATAGCGTCCCATCATACTCATAAATCTTTGTTTCTGTTTTTCCTATTCTAATCCCTAATTTTTTTACTAGGTCATACGGAAGTACGTTTACATCCGATCCTGTATCTAATTTAAATTTAACTATTTTATCTAGTATTTGAACGTTTTCTGTCCATGTTTTTTTTTATTTGTATTATTTAACTGGTCTTCTAATGTATTAATAAAGAAATCATCATTACTATTTACCTGTACGCTTTTTAATTCACGTATCGTGGGCAGCTTCGATTTACATGCTATGGCAAAGTGATTTTTATTTCCGCATCGTCTGCATACACTTCCAAACGCCGGACATTTTCTAATTTCATGCTTTTGCATGCAATAAGTACACTTTATCAACCTTATGTTTTGATTTTTGTTTGCTATTTTTTCTGTCTTACTATTTTCCCTATTTATTATACCTTGTTGCCTAAAATTATAATTAGAATCCCTTTTATTATATTTGTTAATATTACATTTATTTGGAACTTTATTTACCCAATTAACTGTAGTAGCATCCGGTTGTAGTTTTTCTATTTGCTTTTTTGCAATTTCTGCTGCCCTTGAAATTTCGACTGCTTTATCCAAATTTAGATTTTCTATCTCCAGTAATTTCTTTTGTAATGATTTATCATTTGTTCCTAGTACTATTTTGTCCTATAACATGCGGTTTTCCTGGTCACCAAATTCGCAGTTCCTTACCAGCTTTTTGATATGCATGAGAAAGTTATCAAACGGTTCATCTGTTTCTTGTTTTCTATTGTAGAATATGTAACTCTCGTACATTTCATTTCTTTTCGATTTACAAAAGGATTCAAAAGCTTTTGTCACCGAGTCATATTTTTTTCTATTGTCTTCACTTAGATTAAATGAATTAAAGACTTCGACCGCTTCTGGTCCTATAGCATTGAGAAATATGGCAATTTTTACATTTTCTGCTTTTCCATCTATTTCAGCTGCTGTTGCAAATATTTGAAAATTTAGCCAAAATGTTCTCCAGCTTTCCGCTAAGTTTGATGTCTTCATGTTAAGCGGGTCTATTTTTCTTATATAATCCATGGGGGTTGCTTTTGTTATGTACCGTACGTTTTTCGGTGGTCTTCCTTTGGGTCTGCTAATACTTTTCACAGGTTTTAACTTCACTATTCCCATGTGTCAGCGATTACCACACTTAATTGTTTTTAGCTTATGACCGAATATAATTATTTTGATACTTCATTTATTCTAAGTTTTTTTTTCTCATTTAATAGCCACTTTTATTTAATACCTCTTTAAGCTTTGTATTAAGCACTTTTATATTTCATTAGGCTACGTGATATCCGATTTCAATTTTATATTAGCTTTTTTTTATCTAATTTTATGTGATAACTTTAGATTTTTTATTTTAATACCGACTGCGCCATGTTGTATTTGTTTAAATTAAAAACTGGGTTGCTCTCAAATATTTCATTTATTGGTCTTAACCGGATGACTGTAAGAATGCAACTGCCTGACCGTTAACTTCTAATTCTAATTACAGGCACTGTTCTGATTACAATATAAGTAGTCTTATTATACAATATAAGTAGTCTTATTACAATCCAATGTTAATTCCAGTAGTCTTAAATCAGTATTTTAACATATATTTCACAAATAGCCACTACTGTAAGCTACTTTTAGAGCCCAACATGACCCGAATCGGACCTGCGGAGACCACCCCCTCAGCAACCCCTAAATTTTAATTATTTATTTTCGGTCCAAAATAAGACTCCACCGCGCCAATTTTTAATGAACACGCAAATAATATATAAAACACAATTTTTAGAACATATTCCAACCCCCTCCGGCATCGGAAACTACCCCTGTCACAAGGGGGTGGAAATCAAATTATTCAATTTCACCCCTGAACTTCATTTCACCCCGCCAATTTTTGGTGCACAAATAGCCACTACTGCAAGCTATTTTTTGAGCCCAACATGAACCGAATCGGACCTGCGGAGACCGCCCTCCCCAGCCACCCCTAAAGTTAAATTATTTATTTTAAGTCCAAAATAGAGCTCCATCCCGCCTTCGGGGATCGGAAACCACCCCCATAACTAAGGGGTGAAACTAAATTATTTAATTTTGCCCCTGAACTTCAATTCACCCCGCCAATTTTTTGTGCACAATTACCCCTCACTATCAGCTATTCGTGGACACCAAAACCAACCCGATCGGTGAATCGGAAGCCACCTCCACAGCAACCCCTAACGTAAAATTATTTTTTAAGTGCAAAAATAAGTTTCATCCCGCCAATTTTTAACCAACATCCACCTACTTATAATAACCATAGTCACCCCCTTCGGGCATCGCAAAAGCACCCCCATCGCTAAGGGGTGACAACTAAATTATTTAATTTTAATCGTAGTCATTCTAAGATTTTCTCACGCAAACTACACAAATTATTTTTTACAATTAACGTAAACAGAACAACATGTGCATAAAGTTAGAAAAACAGCATTGCCAAATCGAATCGCGAATAGTTGGATAATTTGCCGTTAATTAGTCGTGAAAACGCCAAATTTGTCGTTCTTATTTTTTTAAAAAAAATCGGATGTTTTTCTAACTTCATATAAAGTTAGAAAAACAGCCATACAAAAAATGAATAAAAAAATTTTTTCTTCCATGAAAATTTGCCGTTTTTTAGTCGTAAAAGAATGGCCTAGACAGATTTGGAAAATAATAAAAAGTACAGTTGAAAATAAAATTACGAAAAATTTTTGCATCATGACATTATTTTAAGTTTCGAGAATACTTGCGAAAAAAAATTATAATTGTCACAACTAATTCCTATCGGGCGAACGACAAATTCCGGGACGAAAATCGAGTCGATTTAAGGGTTTTTCTGGTCCATATAGCTTCTTCCGACAAAGAATGTCGTATCATTGTCACACATATTTTATGGAATCGCTATAAAAATGCAAAACAGCTGTATGATTTTATGCTGTTATGATACTTGCTTTTTTTAAGCTTCTATTTTTTAAGTATGAAAAGACAAGGACATTTTGATATGAGCGAGAAGGCGGCTTTGCATTTTCGTGCAGTTTTCATTTTATAACTAGACAATTGTAAATATTCAGCCTTATTCTCGTTGTCGCATAGCCCAAGTGAGATTTTTCTTAGGCGATGTCACGTCACTTTGAATATGGTATTCTCGTTGGCGAGTGACGAGGCTACGAGGTACGTTGTGAAATGGAACACATTTTCATTTGACAGTTGAGTTTGACATATTTTACAGTGCTATGTTTGTTGTGAAAAACACGTAAGAATTTGTAAAAAAAAAAGAGTTAAGTTGCGTTTTGGTTTTTGGATATTAATTTTGTATAATTTTTTAGGGAATATACAATCGAAAGATTTTTTGTTAACCTTTTTTCTGCTTCAATTTTGCTAAAGATAGAACTGTCGATACCTAGAAACGTATCGACAAAATTGTCACTTGACACTTCCACCTAGTGAGAATTAGAATTCGACATTTGTCGATCTAGTCGCCAGGTGTCACTTATATTGACAATGAGAATACCAATTGAGGGTCGAAGTGACATCTCTCACGGCACTCGACAACGAGAATAAGGCTGATTAAATTCTTTTTCATATCTATAGCAACATGATACTATCGTAATCGCATATATTTAAAAGTTTTATTTTCAATTTCCCTAGCAACCACGAACTTTTAATTTTGTCAACAAAAAAAGTCTGTAAATGTTAAAAATTAAAATAAAGATCCCGAAAAAGTATGAGAAGTTTATACTTTTTCTGGAATTTTTCGAGTTAGCCGGGCACCAGCATCCGCTCGCGACTACGCGCCCCATAGTGCTGCCAGAAATAAAGTTACAAAATTCCCCGCTGAAAGTTAGAAAAACACCGCCGTAGGGCCAGAAAAACTTGATTACCAGAAAAGGAAACCAAGAAAACAAAGAGAATATGATGGATACAGAAATTTCTCTATCTTCGACTTCCCAATTCCCGCTGTTCGGTGCCGAAGAAGCTGCGTTTAGCTCAGCTTCTGAGGGCACTGTATAAACGAAAATTTTCGCGTCAGTGTGAGTTCAATTAAATTGAATGTGTTGGAGTTTCATATTGATTTTCTGTGGCAAGAAGCTGAAGATATTATAGCTTCCCCATGTTGTATAAGGTCTCGGCCACGACAAGAGCGGTGAAGGGCACTTTAGTATTTGCCACTCTGCCGCTCATCATTCGGAGCTCATATCATGTAAGAGGCCTAACACCACATCGAGAAGTTGCAATATCTCCAGCTTTAGTGTTTCCAGAGGAGGAAATATATTAAGATTTTTCTTGCGATTAATCTTAATGTATTTAAATTTATTTTTATGAAGTTGCCGATTTGGTCAAGGGAAGCAGTGCATCTTTTGCACCTCTGTTAAGTTGGAAAATTTGTATAAGAAGAAATACATGCGGTCAGAAGAGCTCGTGAAGAATCGCAAACCTGGAAAACATAAAGGACAGTTATCTTTAATATCACCCTGGCCTGCGCTGTACACTTAGAGAACAAGCTTCTCACACCCCCTCTCTCTTTACTCTTCTTCTAAACTAGGATGATATCATCAGGTTAAGATGATTTGAATTGAGAAAACTCCAAATAACGTAAAAGTTTTTTCAAATCTTCACTTATTTTGCGCGCGTATCCGACTAGATCTAATCAAAGGGCTTCTAAAAGGCTTTACTGTACGCGAGGGAAGAAAAAGTTTTGTATAATAGATAATGATTTGTAATTAGATTGTTTGCAATATTCAAAAGTATTGACAACCCAAGAAATTCTTGACTAAAGTAAGTAAGAAGCAACCGAGAGAAGGAAAGAAATAGAAAGGCGTGTGAGCACGGGATGTTGCTGAGTACGTTGCGCCTGTTTTCCCTTCTCTTATCACGGCAACTATACTTTTCCTCTTGTAATCAATTACTTCACTTAATGAATTTTTATGTTATTCGTCTCCTGAGTGACAGGAAAATATTGGTTTTGGACGTTTATATGGGAATGATGAAAAAGTGTCCCTAAGAGAGGAACAGAAAGTTCGTTTGTAACATAACAGGAGATGAGCATAGATATTCAAGAAATGGGAAGGTGGAAATATTTTTTTTATAGCTGAAATTTCGGTGAGCAGAGAGAGAGAGATAGAGAGAGAATTGGATAAGAGCTTATCACTTGCTTCGGATACCTTGCGCCGAAATGGGAAGAGAGGAAAAAAGTTTTTTTTTGCGGCGGTCGCTAGCGGATAAAAAGCGGATAATTTTGAGCCGTAGCGGAAAATATTTTTCAGAGGTGGTCCTGCCAACTTTACAGAGAATTCCTTTGCTTCCAAAGAGGCACCGCCACTGCCTTAAATCGACTCGATTTTCGTCCCGGAATTTGTCGTTCACCCGATAGGAATTAGTCGTGACAATTATAATTTTTTTTCGCAAGTATTCTCGAAACTTAAAATAATGTCATGATGCAAAAATTTTTCGTAATTTTATTTTCAACTGTACTTTTTATTATTTTCCAAATCTGTCTAGGCCATTCTTTTACGACTAAAAAACGGCAAATTCTCATGGAAGAAAAAATTTTTTTATTCATTTTTTGTATGGCTGTTTTTCTAACTTTATATGAAGTTAGAAAAACATCCGATTTTTTTTTAAAAAATAAGAACGACAAATTTGGCGTTTTCACGACTAATTAACGACTAATTAACGGCAAATTATCCAACTATTCGCCATTCGATTTGGCAATGCTGTTTTTCTAACTTTATGCACATCAGAACAACACGTTTAGTTGAAACTTATCAATAATGCCCAAGTAAAGAATACTGGTACTGGATCTTTCTATTATAATACCGGAAAGAGATCGTCTCCTTAGCAAATAGTGTAGCCCAAGAATACCAAAAAATGATTCTACAATATGTATTTGTTCTTATTACCATTTTTTAATAGAAGTTACCTTACTTTGTTTTATAAAGTGAGATTTCTTTTTTACAGGAATCTAAAAAAAACCTAGGTAGGAAATTAAAAAAGGGTTATTTTCTAGTTCAGGTATGAAATTAAATAATTGAGTTCTCGCCTCTAGTAGTGGGGGTGGTTTCCGACGCAGTAGGTTTAAATATGGTTTTTAAAACTTGTCTCACATCCAGTAGGTGCATGTTCATTAAAAATTGGCGGTGTGTAACTTATTTTGGACTTTAAAAAATTTCACTTTAGGGGTTGTTGGGGAATGGCATCCGATTCACCGATCGGGTTGGTTTTGGTGTCCAAGAATATCTTATAGTAAGGGCTATTTATGCACAAGTTTAGGAATGGAATTAAATAATTTAGTTTTCACCCCTTAGTGATAGGGGTAGTTTGAATATGGTGCCCAAAAATTGTGTTTTAATTAATAGGTGGATAATCAATAAAAATTGGCGGGGTGTATGTTTTCTTCTGGCTTAAAAAAACTTTTTACTTTAGGGGTTGCTGCGAGGGTGGTCTCCGCAGGTCCGATTCGGTTCATGTTGGGCTCAAAAAATAGCTTGCAGTAGTGGCTATTTGTGCACCAAAAATTGGCGGGGTGAAATGAAGTTCAGGGGTGAAATTAAATAATTTGATTTCCATCCCCTTGGGGAAGGGGTAGTTTCCGATGTCGGAGGGGATGGGAATATTTTCTTAAAATTGTGTTATAATTAGTAGGTGAATGTTCATTAAAAATTGGCGCGGTGGAGCCTTATTTTGGACTTGAAAAAAATAATTTTACTTTAGGGGTGGCTGGGGAGGGTGGTCTCCGCAGGTCCGATTCGGTTCATGTTGGGCTCTAAAAGTAGCTTACAGTAGTGGCTATTTGTGCACCAAAAATTGGCGGGGTGAAATGAAGTTCAGGGGTGAAATTAAATAATTTGATTTCCACCTCCTTGTGACAGGGGTAGTTTCCGATGCCGGAGGGGGTTGGAATATGTTCTAAAAATTGTGTTTTATATATTATTTGCGTGTTCATTAAAAATTGGCGCGGTGGAGTCTTATTTTGGACCGAAAATAAATAATTAAAATTTAGGGGTTGCTGAGGGGGTGGTCTCCGCAGGTCCGATTCGGGTCATGTTGGGCTCTAAAAGTAGCTTACAGTAGTGGCTATTTGTGCACCAAAAATTGGCGGGGTGAAATGAAGTTCAGGGGTGAAATTAAATATTTTGATTTCCACCCCCTTGTGACAGGGGTAGTTTCCGATGCCGGAGGGGGTTGGAATATGTTCTAAAAATTGTGTTTTATATATTATTTGCGTGTTCATTAAAAATTGGCGCGGTGGAGTCTTATTTTGGACTTGAAAAAAATAATTAAAATTTAGGGGTTGCTGAGGGGGTGGTCCCCGCAGGTCCGATTCGGGTCATGTGGGGCTCTAAAAGTAGCTTACAGTAGTGGCTATTTGTGCACCAAAAATTGGCGGGGTGAAATGAAGTTCAGGGCTGAAATTAAATAATCTGATTTACACCCCCTTGTGACAGGGCTACCTTCCGATGCCGGAGGGGGTTGGAATTTTTTCTAAAAATTGTCTTGTGAATTGTATTTGCATCTTCATTAAAAATTGGCGCGGTGGAGCCTTATTTTGGGCTTGAAAAAAATAAGTAAAGTTTAGGGGTGTCTGGGGAGGGTGGTCTCCGCAGGTCCGATTCGGTTCATGTTGGGCTCAAATAATAGCTTACAGTAGAGGCTATTTGTGCACCAAAAATTGGCGGGGTGAAATGAAGTTCAGGGGTGAAATTAAATAATTTGATTTCCACCCCCTTGGGGCAGGGGTAGTTTCTGATGTCGGAGGGGATGGGAATATTTTCTTAAAATTGTGTTATAATTAGTAGGTGAATGTTCATTAAAAATTGCCGCGGTGGAGCCTTATTTTGGACACTTGAAAAAAATAATTAAAGTTTAGGGGTGGCTGGGGAGGGTGGTCTCCGCAGGTCCGATTCGGTTCATGTTGGGCTCAAATAATAGCTTACAGTAGTGGCTATTTGTGCACCAAAAATTGGCGGGGTGAAATGAAGTTCAGGGGTGAAATTAAATAATCTGATTTCCACCCCCTTGGGGCAGGGGTAGTTTCTGATGTCGGAGGGGATGGGAATATTTTCTTAAAATTGTGTTATAATTAGTAGGTGAATGTTCATTAAAAATTGGCGCGGTGGAGCCTTATTTTGGACTTGAAAAAAATAATTAAAGTTTAGGAGTGGCTGGGGAGGGTGGTCTCCGCAGGTCCGATTCGGTTCATGTTGGGCTAAAAAAATAGCTTACAGTAGTGGCTATTTGTGCACCAAAAATTGGCGGGGTGAAATGAAGTTCAGGGGTGAAATTAAATAATTTGATTTCCACCCCCTCGTGACAGGGGTAGTTTCCTATGCCGGAGGGGGTTGGAATATTTTCTAAAAATTGTGTTTTATATATTATTTGCGTGTTCATTAAAAACTGGCGGGGTGGAGCCTTCTCTTGGACCGAAAATAAATAATTAAAATTTAGGGGTTGCTGAGGCGGTGGTGTCCGCAGGTCCGATTCGGGTGATGTTGGGCTCTAAAAGTAGCTTACAGTAGTGGCTATATTAGTATTTGCATCTTCATTAAAAATTGGCGCGGTGGAGCCTTATTTTGGGCTTAAAATTTTTTTTTTATTTTAGGGGTTGCTGAGGGGGTGGGTTCCGCAGGTCCGATTCGGTTCATGTTGGGCTCGAAAAATAGCTTACACTAAGGGATTATAATACACAAAAAATTGGCGGGGTGATTTCATAAGTAAATGCGGAACACTCAATTTTAGTAATAAGGGTTGTCCTAGGGGTAGTTTACGATAAAGTTAGGGGGTTGATTTTATTTTTATTGAATTCGCCATCCCCGAATTAATAAATGATGACATTATCAGCGGGGTGAATTAACTCTCCCGCAGTTAAAATTTTTTTTAGATTTCGTTCATTTGAACGTTCAGTTCTTCAAGTACCTTGATATTTATATATACTTTACATTTACAGTCATTTACCTGAAGTCGACCGTAGCAGATGCCGAGCCGCCTAACAAGGCGGCTGACAAAGTGCAATCTAAAACAGTTAAGTCCCATTCAAAATCTGGAACTAATTTTGTTATTTGTATAGTTTGTGAAAAATATTTATCATTTAAGTGATTTTAACAAACTTAAACAAGTCAAATTTTTGAGTGATGTATTTGCATTATGCAACTGTCATCAGGATCTTTTGAAAGAGATTAATAAAATTTCTTTTGATTTAAAGGGCAGTTTTAATCGCTGAGATTAAAAAAATGAAATTAAGCACGTGTACAATTATATCAAGAAGTAGATAATTGTCTGCTATCAACCAAAAATAGCTTTCACAATAATCCAACTTTAGCTGATGGTGATCCAAATGTTCGAGCAATCTTGACTGAAAATATATTATTGAAACAACTAAACGAAGAACTCAAACAAAATAATTCACTGTTATTGAATTCTTTAAAATTAATGAAAAACAAAAAGTCAACATATGCTGAAACCGTCATATCAACAACTGAGGAGTGTCATTTCAAAAGGACTTATTTCCAGTTTTGGAAAAAATTTAAATAATAATTGGAATCCATTCCTAGCATTCGTTTGCACCTCTATACTAAATTATGTAATACAAAAATACTTTTTTCCTCTTTAAATTTGACTTCCAATTCACTAGAATATGGTAATTTGCATTTACTGAAAAAACCGATAAGGTGGAAATAAGTCCTTTTGAAATGACACTCCTCAACTACGAAAAAGGTCAAAATTCCTGATATAAAAGTGACTCAGAAGTCTGTTAATATTAGTGATGATGATCTATCAAAAGAAGTTAGTGATATAATAAAAAATGATTTAATTTCGCCTTTTGAGAGAGATTAAAACCAAGAAAAATGGTACAATTGTTAAGTGTTCAAAAAGCGATGACGTGTCGAGGACATGCGAAGTATTACAAATAAAACTGGGTGACGAGTATGATGTTACATTGCAACAGTCAGCAAAACCTAGAATAAAAGTTTTTGGTATTTCAAGCGATTTTAATAATATTGAAGATATGCAATATGACATAAATGAACGTAATTTCTACAATTCTAACAATAAGTGCAAGGTTCTTCATGTTTTTAAATGCGCTAACAATAACAAAGGTGCAATTATTGAACTTACATCTGATCTTTATGAGCGTCTAGCTAGAAATAACAACTACATATAAGCTTTATATTAGTTATCAGTGCTGTAAAGCTTTTGATGCATTAAATATTACTCTTTGTATCAAATGTTCTATATTTAATCATAATGCCACAAAATGCAACAATATGCCTAAATGTATCTTTTGTGCTGAAAATCACCTCTCAAAAGACTGTAAGAGTAAAAGTTTTTCATGTGCGAACTGCACTTACGCGAACCAAAAATTTGGTAAATCCTATGATTCTAATCATCCGGCAGGTGATGTATCTGCTTGTGAAATTCTAAAGAAAAAAATAGCTGCGTACATTGACAACACTGAGTATTCAATTACACCAACGACACCAAACTTTATAGGACCAAAGTCGCCTTCTAATATGAGTAACACGAATAACAATAAATCAAATCACCCGTCCACAGCTGATAATTCAGGTACTGCTACTTCACAGCTGCAACAAAAAGCTAAACAAAAATCTGCAGTTTTAACAAGAAATCAAGTTCGTTCTAATTCTTAAATAATATCAATGGAGCAGAATATCGATGTTATTAATTTCATACAAGAGGAATTAATACAACCTGAAAAAATTTTCCATAATGTCAATGCTCTCAACAAATATATTAAAATTAATGATTAAAATATTTTACTGGTCAATATTCGAAGTTTAAATGCTAATTTCAATAATTTTCAAGTTTTTATCGAGAGCCTGGAGATTAAAAACCATTTATTATTGTATGTACTGAAACTCGAGTACTTGAGCATTATCAAGTATTCAACTTGGATGGCTATAGCACTCACTATAATGAGAGTATGAGGTTACGTAGGATCCAAAAATAATCATTAGTCATTAAAAACAATCGTTGAGCCTTAGGAATCCATGTTTTTATTTTTTAAATACATTTATTTGCACATGATTAAAACAGGACGTTTCGACATTTCTTATTCATGTCATCATCAGCTAAAAAAACTGTATATGGATTTAGTAATTTGGATGCCAAATTGAATCTTCAGTTCTTTCAGAAAACCTTGACGAGTCATTGTAATTGCTCATTTGGTAAGCATATTAATTCAACAGGAGATGTTAGCTCTACTCCATAAATGAATTTGAGGTTAGGTAGGATCCAAAAATAACACTGCGTTACAAATGAAAAAAAAAAATTGAGTACCCTCTTAACTGCTAGCTGGAATAAATAGGTAATGAGTCATAGATTAAATGTTCCAAACATATGTGGTATCCATCACGTCTAGTTTTCGAGGTAGGTGGTCTAGTTACGAAGTACGGATTTTATTAGATTTCTTTTAAATAGTTCATTTGTTAGGGGTTTTGACCTCTAACTAAATGTTAACTCACGAAATTTTTTTTAAAAAAATAGTTTTTAGTGAGTAAAATATGTTAAAAAAAAGTTTCGTAAAATTGGTTGTACGCTACCCCTAAAATAACCCCCTAAAAACAGAAAATTCTGTTTTTGGCTAATATCTCCTAAACGGCAGGTCCTACCACAAAATATTATTTACAAAGTTTGTAGATCATGCGATTATCTACAAAAAATGGTATTATGCATTTTCCCGTACGAATGGCCGTTCATGAGATATCGCCGTTTAAAGATTTGAGATACTCATGTCCCCCTAATTCGCAACTTGTATAGGTAATCAGATGTTCGCTATATCCTCTTTTGGACCACGTTGCTAATATTTTCAGGGGTGATTCCTGGTTAGTTTTGGAGAAAAAAATTGTTCTAGAGAGGGGGCTATCCCGACTATCCACTAAGATACAGGGTGTTTACGAAAACAAAAAAATTTATTTTTTTAATATTTACTTAAACTTGAATAACTCCTAGACTAAGTATCGTAGAGCAACAGAAGCTTGAGTGACTCCGTTTAAAAGATATGCAATTAAAAACTGTGATCAAAATCGCAATATTTTTCGTTTTTTTTTTAGAAAAATTCCAATATTTTAGCATTTTGGTCATATTTTGAACATAAATATCGTGTAAACGGAGTCACTCAAGATTCTGTTCTTAATATCATATAAAAGAATGCACAATTACCTAAAATACGAACCCAATTACGTTGCTCTACGATACTTAGTCTAGGAGTTATTCAAGTTTAAGTAAATATTAAAAAAATAAATTTTTTTCTTTCGTAAACACCCTGTATCTTAGTGGATAGTGGGGTTAGCCCCCTCTCTAGAACAATTTTTTTCTCCAAAACTAACCAGGAATCACCCCTGAAAATATTAGCCACGTGGTCCAAAAGAGGATATAGCGAACATCTGATTACCTATACAAGTTGCGAATTAGGGGGACATAGTATCTCAAATCTTTAAAACGGCGATATCTCATGAACGGTCATTCATACGGGAAAATGCATAATACCATTTTTTGTAGATAATCGCATGATCTACAAACTTTGTAAATAATATTTTGTGGTAGGACCTGCCGTTTAGGAGATATTAGCCAAAAACAGAATTTTCTGTTTTTAGGGGGTTATTTTAGGGGTAGCGTACAACCAATTTTACGAAACTTTTTTTTAACATATTTTACTCACTAAAAACTATTTTTTTAAAAAAAATTTCGTGAGTTAACATTTAGTTAGAGGTCAAAACCCCTAACAAATGAACTATTTAAAAGAAATCTAATAAAATCCGTACTTCGTAACTAGACCACCTACCTCGAAAACTAGACGTGATGGATACCACATATGTTTGGAACATTTAATCTATGACTCATTACCTATTTATTCCAGCTAGCAGTTAAGAGGGTACCAAAATCGTGTAACGCAGTGTAATCATTAGTCATTAAAAACAATCGTTGAGCCTTAGGAATTCATTTTTTTTATTTTTTAAATACATTTATTTGCACATGATTAAAACAGGACATCAGCTGGATCCTATTACAACGAAATCTTTTAAATATGCTAATCTGTTTAATGATTACTACCCACTTTTTTATCGATTAATAAAATCAAGAGCTCACCAGACAGACAGCTTCTTGTCCATATTAATTATAGTAGGTTAAATCGAATACCTGCGGATTTGAATTGGTCTTCACGTTTATCAATGCCTGATCCTAATGAAGCTACTAATGCACTGATCAAACTAATTCAAGAATGATGAGTGCTGCAAAGGAATGCAATAATAACCAAAAGAATAAATCGAAATCTCCTCCGAAAAGTAAATGGATTACTAAAGCAATTTTAATCTCACGCAATGGAAAAGAAATGTTATATCATATGTGGAAATCTAATCCTAATAACATTTCTATTAAGAATGACTACAAAAAATACACTAAAATATTAGATAAAGTTATTAAATCAGCCAAATTAATGTATGATCGTGACGTTGTTAAATCGAACTGTAATAATACTAGGAGTTTATGGAATGTTGTCAATAACATACTTGGTAAAAAATCTAAAAAAAATGACGAAATTACCTTTATTTATGATGCCTATAATCAAAAAATTTATGATGAAACTGCCATATCAAATACGATGAATACCTTTTTCTGCAATATTTCATCAGAACTCTCTAAAAAAACTGAGAAACCTCAAAATTCTTCACTTATACTACCAAAAATTAACCCTAAGACAATTTTCATTTCACCTACTAATGATTATGAAGTATCTAATATCATCAATAGAATGAAGATGAAAAGTGGAGGGGTTGATAATATTAATATGAAAACCTTAAAAAGATTATCATGTTATATTGTCTCTCCTCTGGTCCATATAATCAAATCAATCTCAGTATTGAAAAATCAACGTGGCCTGATGCTCTGAAATGTGCTGATATTAAACCCATTTTTAAATGTAAGAATCGTCATATTATAACCAACTATAGACCGATATCGCTAATTTCGAACTTAGCTAAAATTTTTGAAAAAATATTGTCCTGCAGACTTCTTGATTTTATTCATAAATCTAATATCTTATCTACGAAACAAAATGGTTTTATGAAAAATCTAGGAACTAGAAATGCACTAAATTATTTAACTAACCTTATTTATAACAAACTTGATAAAAGTAGGCCAGTGGCAGTTACTTTTCTGGATCTTGCCAAGGCAATTGACACAGTTAATCACAAAATATTATTAGATAAACTATATAACTATGGCATAAGAGGTAATGCCCATAAATTAATTACAAGTTATTTGATTAACAGACAACAACGTGTGAAAGCAAATGGATGTATGAGTGATTTCTGTGTAGTTAAAACTGGCGTCCCACAATTCTTGGGCCGTTGATTTTTATCTTATATATAAACGATCTATTAATCTTCCGGATCTTTTGCTGATGACACTGCTGTAATATCTACTGATAAAACTTGGGAACTTGTTGAATCGAAGATGAACAACTACCTTGAATTAATTATGGTTAGCACTAAATGAATTATCACTAAATGTTGACAAAACGGTCTATATTACGTTTGGTAATTACTGTAACAGCGTTCCACAAAATCTAAACATTGTAATTAATGGTGTAAATCTACAAAGAGTTGAGACCTGCAAATATCTTGGAATTATTTTCGACTATAGGTTAAGATGAGTTAACCACATTGAGTATACTCTTAGTAAGTCTAAATACCTAATATTTTTATTCCACAAAATATCTAAAATTATGACAAGTGAAACCCTACTAATGATATGCTATGCTTTCTTCCATAGTATTATTAACTACGGAATTATTGCCTGGGGTGGTTGTTCTCCATCTCATAGAAGCATGCTAGAAAGACTTCAAATAAAATTGTTAAAGATAGTCTCCAGAAATCAATTTTTATTAAATAACAACCCACGTAATTTGTATCAACTGTATGTCTTGGAGTTTCTAACTTTTCACTATAGTAATTTAATGAATAAGTACATTAATTCAAATAGTATAACTAAGAATAAAAGTATTCTATTACCCCAGATATGCAAAACTGCGGGTAGCAAAAATAGTTGTATAATGACTATCAATAGCTATAACAGCCTCCCCAAGGATCTTAAAACCTTGAGGGATTCTAAGTCTAGGAAGCGTAAAATCAGAAAATAGATCTCTGTTAATTTCTAATTGATAGCGGTTAATGCATCAGGGCTTATTGTTTTACCAAAATCATTCTCTTACTTTCCTAAATAAATTATATTTTTGTTTAAAAACCTAAAAAAATTTTGTTAATTGTTTAAGATTTGGAATTTTGTTATAACATATTTTATAGACTCTTTTTATTTTAGTTTATAAGTTTTTAATTTAAGTATCCAATCCTACGCACTAAGACGTTCACGGGGTTTTATTGCAGGAATCGGTCAATGGGTCATTTAAGAAGGATAAACCGCGGAGTGCTATTAAATTAGAGGGTGGAAATTGGAGATAGGGGTCAAAATGGACCCTTTTTGGGTTTTGCCATATATCTCGTAAACGAAGCAAAATTTCGATTTATTTTATATAAAATTGTTTGTAGAGAATTAAATTTCCTATGGAAATGGTTTATTTAAAAAATTTTGAAAATTTTTTTTATGCTGAAAATGTTGAAACAAAAAGAAAAAAAAAGCCAAAATTTCGATGTTTTTTCCCTTTTTTACTTTTTTGCCAATATCTTTTTTTTGGTTAGAGATAGGCATCTGTATATAAAATAAAGCAGATAAAATTTTCTTTAAAATGATGGGTCGGAAAAATTTTTTGGTTGAAAATTCACCGAAATATGGCCACTCGAACATAGCTTTTTTTATTTTTACCCCTTTTATACCGACATTGTTTTCAATCTCATATTGTTGAAAAAATTCGCGCCGGCCACCGCGCTCCGTGCAACGCCATGGAAAAAATGCGTGCGACGGAGTCGGTGGGAGTGTTAAGAGACACGCGTGGAGAACAAGCATGCAGCGAGTTAGGTCTACCCCCATAAACAATGCTTGCACGTTGCACGGAGCCCGAAAACCCCGTGAACGTCTTAGTTCCTTATTGCCCTGCTTTTTAAGACCTAATCAATAGACTATATGTAAACTATTTGGTCTTGAATAAATGAATAAATAAATAAATATATACTTCACATATGTATAGGTTACTGCCACTTCCTGTATTATTTTTCTAAATAAACCTACCAGTTGGTTGTTAACTTTTTCGAGATGAACATTCGCTTTATTTCGCTTTATTGAAATAACCATTTTTATTTTAGTTTATAAGTTTTTAATTTAAGTATCCAATCCTACGCACAGGTATTTTTATACCTCTGTAGGGTTTACTAGTATTAATGCATTTTATTGTATTATCCTATGTAAACTATTTGGTCTTGAATAAATGAATAAATAAATAAATATATACTTCACATATGTATAGGTTACTGCCACTTCCTGTATTATTTTTCTAAATAAACCTACCAGTTGGTTGTTAATTTTTTCGAGATGAGCATTCGCTTTATTTCGCTTTATTGAAATAACCGTTTTCTTTCGTTTTACTTAAATAAATCTAACAGGTTATGGGCCCAGAACACGCGGTCATTAATTTAAACTATTAAAATCGGTCAGTTTATTCTTTAAATATATTGGTAATCCCTCTTGGACACATAAGAAAGTAAAATTTAATTCGTAAAAAAACTGTGACGATCGTGCGTGCCGGGACAAGGATTATACATCAGGGTTATTGCGAAAAGGTAAAGAATGGATAACGAAACAGTAAAAATAGAAAAATTGAAATCAAGGGAACAGTTTGCCATCTGGAAATTTCAAGTACAAATTGTGCTCAAATCAAGTGTTACTTTCGATCATGCAAGCCTAAAGCCGGTAAAAATCCGAGGAGAAACGGCCGAGGAATTTGCCAGACTTAAATCATGCGAAAAATCGGATCACCAAGCACAAAGAATAATAGTAACATCGATAAGTAACGGACCACTCCAGCACATAATAATTTGTTCTACTGCACATGAAATGAGGGAAAAATTGGCAAATGTGTACGAACAAAAATCAAGGGCAAATATTCATTTACTGCAGCAACGGTTTTATTCGTTCTCGAAGAATCCAGACGACGACATTGTTACGCACATATCAAAACTTGAAACTCTGGTAAGACAATTAAGAGATACGGGAGAAAGCATTTCAGAGAGCATGATCATCACGAAAATTTTGATGACGCTACCCGAACAATTTAATCATTTTTTTAGTGCTTGGAAGTCGACACTAAGCGATCAACAAACTCTTGCAAATTTGACATCAAGATTGATCATGGAGGATGTACGTCACACAACACAAATGCAAACAAGTGCACAAGATCACATGCCACAGACGGAAACTGCTCTAATATCTAAAAAATGGAAAAAAGGATCTCACAAACACAGGCAGAAGTCTGGAAAGTGTTTCTTATGCAATGAGAAGGGGCATTGGAAAAGTGAGTGCCCACAAAAGAAAGTGCATAAAGTGAATATGAGCGTGAATGCATATGATGAAGAAGAAATTACAAGAGATGCCTTAATTTGTGATAGTTTAACAGAAGCAAAAGTGTCAAATGATAAATGGTATTTAGATCCGCCACTGATCACATGTGTTTTCATCGCGAATGGTTTATCAAATGTAGAACTCTGGAAAAACCGATTATTGTGCGGCTTGGTAATGGAGAAGTGATCTATGCGAACGGAATGGGAAATATAAATATTCTCGCTTTTAACGGATCATCATGGGTCAAAAAATATTTATCAGGTGTTTTACATGTACGAGACCTTTGCATGAATCTGTTCTCGCAAAGTAAAGCTTTGGACAAAGGTTTGAGTTTAAGTTCCACGAAAGAACAGTGTATTTTCAAGAAAGGAGAAAATATTGTTGCAGTGGGAGTTCGAAAGGAACAACTGTTTGAAATGTGTTTCGAAGTCACATGCAACAATAGTGTTAGCTGTAATGTTGCAACAAACCAAGATTTTTTACAGGTTTGGCATGAACGTCTGGCACATCAGAATGTTGCTCATGTACGCGGTATATGCGGATAAAGTGCATCAAGTTCTTGGACAAAGAATTTTTTTGTGAAGCTTGCATTGTGGGGAAACAGCATCGACAGCCTTTCAAGGAAAGTGTCAACAGGGCAAAGGCTCCAGGTGTTTTGATACATGGTGATGTATGCGGCCCTATGCAGGAGAAATCAATCGTAGGAGCAAGGTATTTTCTTTTGCTAAAAGATGATTTTTCTAATTTTAGGACTATTTATGTTTTAAATCATAAGTCAGAAGTTTGGACATTTTAAAAGGTATATTAAAAAGGTTCAAATGGATACTGGCAACTCAATCAAAATAATTCGAACTGATAACGGTTTAGAGTTCACTAACAAGGATATGCGAGAGGATGGAAATGACAGGCATCATTCACCAGAAAACATGGACGTGCGGAACGAGAGATGCGTACGATAATGGAAGCAGCCAGGGCAATGATATTCGCGAAAAATTTAAGTCTTAAGTCTTAACAGCAATCTTTATATTGAATCATACTGGTCCAACGAATATCCAAAAGCAAACCCCATACGAGCTCTGGTATGGTGAGAAGTCTGAGATAAACCAGCTGAGAATTTTTGGTGCCGAGTGTTTTGTTCACGTACCAAAGGAAAAACGACGAAAATTAGACAGAAAATCACAAAAAGGTATCATGGTTGGATATGAAGAAAATACTAAAGGTTGTCGTATCTGGATACCGGAGGCGAAAAGAATAGAAATTTCCCGTAACGTGATTTTTAACGAAGTTTCAAAGCAACATGAGGTCAACACTCATCAAATTATTAATGTGGTAAAACCTAATGAGGACATCGCGGACAAAAGTACTAATGAAGATATCGAATCTCTCAATAGTAAAGAAGATAAAACCTCAGAAGAACAAAACACAACACCAATAAAACAGCGACTTAGAAGTGTAAAGAACATCTCTAGTGCAGCGAAGTTAGATCAACATCATGCGTTAGTTTCAATGTACTTACCTAAGAACTATAAGGATGCTATTCATGGAAAACATTCAGAAAAATGAAAGGCCGCCATGGAGGAGGAAATGAAATCTCTACGCAAGAATCAAGGATTTCAAGAAGCACCGTAGTATCATTAACAACAAATGGGTGTTTAAGATCAAGGCAGCAAATGAGAAATAATGTGAAAGGTTCAAGGCAAGATTAGTGGCACGGGGGTTCACACAAAAATACGGAATAGACTATGAGGAAACGTTTAGTCCTGTGGTAAAATTCACTTCAGTTAGGACAATATTAGCAAGGGTCGCAGGGGCATCCTTGACAATAAAACAATTTGACATTAAATCAGCTTTTCTAAACGGTATACTGAAGGAAGAAATCTATATGAAGCAGCCGGAAGGATATAGTGACTGAACAAATAAGGTGTGTTACTTGAAAAAGGGGCTATATGGATTGAAACAGGGTTTGCGATGATGGAACGAAAAATTCACGGATGTTCTAAAGATTTTCCATCTTGAAGTTAGCGAGCAGGATTCGTGTGATTTTGTCAGTAAGACAGCAGAAAAGAATTTAATTCTGGCAATTTACGTTGATGACGGTTTAGTAGCTGGCAGTGAAAAAGACATCATGCAGTTACTGGATTTCTTGCGCAAATATTTTGAGATAAAGGTGATTGACGGTTTGGAAATTCGACAACGGGGCAATCCATCTTAGCCAAGCATCATACGCGACTAGGATTTTGAAACGCTTCATGGATGATTCCAAGCCTGTAAAGACACCAGCGGAAAAAACTTGTGCAGATGTGGTATCCCGTCATCTAGATGCAGCTAAAAGAGAGCATGTTGTTGCTGTTAAACGCATTTTACGATACGTTAATGGGACCAAAAATTATGGTATCATTTTTCATAAAATTACTAATTATGTTTTAAAAGGTTTTAGTGACTCAAACTATGGTGGAGATAATAACACAAGAAGGTCAACAAATGGTTTTGTGTTCTTGCTCAATAATAGTCCGATATCCTGGTGCTCGCAGCTGCAAAAATGTGTGGCATTGTCAACAGCAGAAGCGGAGTACATAGCTGCGTCAGAGGCTGTTAAAGAATTAATATGGTTGAAGAGGTTGATTGTGGAAATTTCACAGCGATCATAGGCGAAGCCGCTACTTTGCATGGACAATCAGAGTGCCATTAGACTAGTGAAAAATCCTGAATTTCATAAAACGACAAAGCACATCGACATACGCTTTCATTTTATAAGAGAGACGTATAAAGAGGGAGTGTTCGGTCTAGAGTATGTAGCGTCTGAGTATCAATTAGCCGACATTCTTACGAAACCTCTTGCAAGAATTAAGTTTGGGGCGATTTCGAGATGCTTTGTGCTTTAGTTCGTTTTAATTTTTTTGGATAATTTATATTAATTCACAAAGTGGGAGTGTTAAGAATAAAATATATTGTGAACTAAATAAACGCCCCACTCTTGTTTGTATTATTTTTCTAAATAAACCTATCAGTTGGTTGTTAACTTTATCGAGATGAGCATTCGTTTTTCTTTAGTTTCGCTTTATTGAAATAACCGTTTTCTTTCGTTTTGCTTAAATAAATCTAACAATATATCAATAGATTTTGTTAGTATGTCTTTTAACTTTAATTCTTCAGTAGTCTGGTAACACTTAAAGAAAATTTTCAAAAATATCTGTGATGATGATAGTTTTTGGTCGATCATTATTATACAATTATATTTAACTTTAGTTGCCAAAAATGAGGAAAGAGATTATTCAGAAGCATTACGTACCTGTTATGTTGTTTTCTTTTAAATTACATAGTTAAAATTGTTAGAGATATCTTTCAAACTATGTATGAGTACAGTAAAAGAACATCTTCAATAAATTGAAAGTATCTAATAAAAAAAGGAATTAAAGAAGCATTTTTAATTTAAATATTACGAGTGAGTACAGTATGTAAATAAGTCCGTTTGATGTTTCGACTTCTTTGCTTGTCTATTTCATTTATATAATTTATTTACGGTTGGTGCATTCCTGTTAGGTGCCCCAGCCATCGTAGTCTGGTTAGTTTCACCTTAACAATCAATTTAGGAAGAGGATATATGTACATACTTAGTTGGTATGATTCACTGATGTACCTTATCCCTCTTGTTTGTGTTTCGCTTCCTTTTATTGGTTTGTAAAGTTTTCATACTATCTTTCTGCAAACGGCAGTTATTATTTAATCTCTTAACAACAATATTTTATTGTAGCAATTTTTAAATATTTTTTTCAAACAAAACAAGTTAAAAATCCCCTTCCAAAACTGCTTCCATCCGTAATAAACGATTTTGTAAAAATCGCAGAAAGCTAATGACTCCTTTCCTTAATGTTAACGTTATCCAAACTTTTTCAGTTTTGCAGCAGCATCAGGGTGAACACACATTTAGCAAATTTGGGCATGAAATGGGTAGCAGATTTGTTGGAAGAGATGTTGAGAGATTGAAACCGCCTTTGCATCATTTTTGTAAGGTGGAAAAAGGAAACAATTTTGGAAGTGGATTCATGTGTCGGCGAAGTCATCGTTAATTAAGGGGCTTTTCACAACATAGATTAGTTGTATAAACAATTTTGAGTGAGTTATCAAAGTTTTATTTTGAACTATTCATGGGAAATATAATCAAATTTCTAAAATGGCTATTAGTAAAAGTAAAAACCAAGGATCATAAAAATTCCACGTTGAAAGGGGAAGTTTATTTGATTCACTGCTGATCTGTACGAATTTATCATTTGGCTGCTCTTAAGGTCGAACCACAATGTATGGTTTGCTTGCTTTATTTTGCTTAACTTTGGCATAACAAATAAACCAATGCTTTGTTAAGTAGCAAAACCAAATACCAAAGCGTTTAAGGCCCAACAAAACAAAGCAAAGCTCGAAATGAACAATGTTTAATTTTCTGATACTTTGTATGCTTCGACAGTTGGCAAAATCTAGTGCTAGAAAACATATAAATCTTATAAAAGCTTTAACTTCCTCAAATTTGTTTTAATTTCCAGCTTTAATTCAAATATTAAATATAATTAATAAATATTATTCATTATATCTTCCATTTTTCGCTAAATGTTGATCCTTTCGCAATCAGTAGTAAACTGACAAGTAGGTACAACAAAGCGTGTACTTGATGCCCTTGGTTTGCATTTACACAGTTCCTGAAAAACACACGTTCAAGCAAGCGAAGCGTATATTGTACATACAAACAATATAGCTAGCGAAATAGAAAACGAATGGAAAATTCTTAAAGCCCATCGTAATCTGTTATAGTATTTACAAAACAAAAATCTTAAAATACGTCATACATTTTATTACAATTGTCATTTAAAGCTAATTATAATGATAAAATACATAATATAACAAGGTAAAAAGCTGTAAACATCTTTACGATTTAAAATTCTGCCGTGACAATATCTAGTACTGATTAAAATAATTTAAAGATAATCTTTTCATTTCAACTTGTAGGTCATTTTCAAAGTCATGATCTCATTTATCTACTGCCTTTTATCACGCCGGACACTTATCTTAACCTCCCGGTGTAATTGGGAGTATTCCCGTTCAAGTTGTTGTCGTTTTTCAGGGTCGCTTGTATAGTTCACGTTGCCTTTTACTTTTTGCCAGCTTGTGTCCAAGTTGTATGTTTCTTTGGACATAACCGAAGCTCGTTTCCGCAGCCGTCAATATAGCACCAGTGGCGGTTCCTCTTTGGAAGCAAAGGAAGCACTGCTTCCCTTGACCAAATAGGCAACTTCATAAAAATTAATTGAAATATATCAAGATTTATCAGAAGAAAAATCTCAATATATTTTCTCCTCTGGTAACACTAAGGATACAATGTATAGATTTTTGTATACAAAATGTACAATTCAAATTTATCACACTACTGTATACAAAGAGCGGCGAATGGTGAGCGGCAGAATCGCAAACACTAAAGTACCTCTCGCCGCTTTTAACGTGCCCGAGGCCTTACACAACATGGGGAAGCTGTAATGTCTCCAGCTTCTTTGCCACAGAAAATCAACGTGAAAACTCCAACACATTCATTTGATTGAACCCACACTAAAGCAAAGGTTTGCATTGATACAGTACCCTCAGAAGCTGAGCTAAACGCAGCTTCTTCGGAACCGAACAGTGGGATATAGCAAGTCGAAGATAGAGAAATTTTGCATGTTCTCTTTGTTTTCTTGGTTTCGTTTTCTGGTAATGTTCTCGTTTAAGTAAGAACTAAATTTACTCTTGCAAATAAGCTTCGAAATTTGTTGGAGACTCTTAAAATATGAATTTTCGTTTATTGCATATTGACTGAAGAAAAAGAGATCGAAGATAAGTGGAGTTTCTCTTTGTTTATTGGTTATTCTATTGGGGTGGCAGGAGGCGTTTATTGAAAATAATCTGATACTTTGTAGCTTCCATTATATTTTTTATAATTTTTTTATTTTGTCGAAGAAGTTTCCCTTTCGTGGCGATGCGACTTTGAATTTTTGTTTCCGTCCTTCTTTCGAGTGCGGACCTGAAGCTGTGTCGGCGACGTTGATGACACTTGGTGATGACTATGCTTCATAAAGCTGTATCAGATCCAAAGCAGAGGAGCAGAACCGTCGGCAGAGAATTGTTTCTATTGGCTTACACTGGTCACGTGACAAGAAAAGCAGCAGAGAGTTCTGCCGCTGCTTTTTCATCTCAAATCCTAATTTTGCTGCTTTGCAAAGCAAAATTTTTTGACATTTCAAACTTTTGTTACTTGGCAAGTTGTTTTTAAATGGCAAATGGATATTTTAGGGTGGTTTTTTGTATCTATTTATGTATATACACAGTTATGATTCAGAAAAAATGTTATTTTTTGTTATTTTTTAAATATCTTGATAAAAAATTAAAAGTCTGCCGCTGCTGCTGCTTTACTTGGATCTGATTCAGCAGGCAGAATTCTGCTTCTGCCTCTGCTTCTGCCGCTGCTCAAAAAGTTGGATCTGATACAGCCTATACTTTGTAGCTTCCATTATATTTTTTATGATTCTCTTTAAAGTTGATTTAAAGGGGTAGAGAATATTTTTATGAATTGCATTTCTGAGTTCGGGTTGCCTGAAGTCTTTTTTGCAGGAAGATTGTAATGATCATGAGCGAAGCTTACAAACGAAAATAGGGGCGTATGTAGGGTTTTATTATTACTATCTTTTTTAGATTTTGAACCATAATTAAGCATTTGCATGAAAATTTAAATGAGCTCAAAGTAGTAGTTGCAGTCTTTCAACAGCTTTTTTTAGACGCTTCTATTATCAACAGAATCTGAAAAAAGCGCAAAATGCCCTCTAGCGGCGAAATTATTTCGAAAAACTGCAAAATTCACGATTTTCGATTCGTCTAGCATTCGATATAACTAGAAACTGGTAACAATTTGTTATGTTTTGCTTATCTGATTCCACTATATGTTATTTTTCAGTTTTTTTAGTTAAGGCCTTCGATACTTTAACTTTTATCGTTCGCCTTGCGCATTGCTTCCCTTATCCTGAACATTACGAACCGCCACTGTATAGCACCCTTTATTGTACTCCACAGCTCTTCAATATTTGTGTCGTCAGAAACGGTTTGCTGGCTTAAAATTTATTACAGGTTCCCAGCAAATTATCGCCTTTTAATGTGCTCCCGTTGAAGGTCTACGTTAAACCGTTTACGGTTTATGGTATCGCGTTGACGAATTGTTGCTATTACCAAATGGTGGGGTCACTTCCAGTGTCTGCTTCCCTAAACCTCCGGCTACGCGTTCTATCTGATTTTTCGTACTACCATCGGCTGATACCCAGGTCTCTTTGTGTATCTTCTTGTAGCAAAAGTTGATGGGAACTAAAAAAATCAACGAGAAGCTAGCTTGGTAACTTGGCCTTGGCCTGTGCGTTTAAGTCGCCCTTTAATACAATAATGTCTCCCCTTGAAATAGAGAGAAAAACCTCATTCAGTCACATATAGAACTTGTCTTTGATGTCATCTCTCTCCGTCTTCAGCTAGAGCTTAGCATTGGACTACCGTAGTATTTCTTAGTCTGGTAATTTGTGGAATGACCAACCGGAATCGATAGTTTCTTATTATCTTTATACCCAGGACACACTAGCACTCTTATCTTGATTATATCGTCAAAATGACGTAGACCCATACAAAAGATATGGACATAAAATGCAGTCTACGTCATTTTGACGTCATAATCAAGATTAAGAGTGCTCGTGTGTCCTGGGTATTATAAAGTAAAACAGCTTTTCCATTAAATTTGCTGCCATCGATAAATATGTAGGCGCCACTCATTCGGATCATGGCTTTCACCAAATACAGCAAACATCTCCTTGATAGTGTTACAGTACCAAAAGTCGTTTGTTTTCGAAAAATATTGTTCAAATTTCTTGCTACGATTTCGGTAATACGTAACTCGTGTTTCTGATTCGAAATATCCGCGTTCTTGTAAACGCGAAGCAAGCAATTCAGCGGTTTCTTTCGATAAATTGAGATCACGGCACAGGTCGTTTAGGGCCATTAGTTTTTTGTGGACTTCTTGTTTTCGGTGTTGGTGGCTGACGATTTGGTTATCGAGGAGAATGTAGTGCTGCTTTCGTCAATGATTGTACGTTGCGATACACAGCTTTGCGAAATTTCCCTCTTTGAATTTCGATTAAGCAGAAATAGCAATCAGTTACATGATCGATTGGATTTCTCCACACAGCTGGCTTTCCAAACGGCAAATACTTCTTCCTGCCTTTTCCAAATTCGTTTAACCGTACAAAACCCTTGCCACAGATTGAGTTTGGAGCCCGTGGTTTATCAAAATTTCTCGCTTGAAGTCCAACATAATGCTCATTAGCTTCTAAAATGTTTTTGGTTATATTTTTGTGGGCACTATTGTTGAAAATAACACAAACAAAGCAAAATTTATCTACTGAGTGCTTGCACATTTTGCCGGGGTTCGCTGGGCCTTGCGCGGGCGTGATTAAAATAAAGAAAACTACAATACCACAATAAAAATGCTTCCTTACTAAACTCTTTCTAGTTTTTTCTGCAGTTATGAAAAGTTGACGGTACAACCCCAATGAATTTCTAGGAAATCCACAACCGTACAAAAGATATTTCTGACCTAAAGTTTGAGTACGTAAACAGCTGAAATAGTAGGCTATTATAGCAGCACTTCAAACCCAAAAAAACTATTCCAATTGACAGAGACAATACATCGTAGTAAAGGAAAAAGGAACGTTTCGATCAGTATAAAATTCAAATTCGTTGTTCTCGAGAATTTTTTCCATAGCTAGGAAAAAACGCCAAAAACCCGGTTTTTTGCTAATATCTCGATAACGCTTCATTGGAAAAATAAATGAGTGTCATTTTCTTTTTCAGCGACCTCAAATTAGTCTAAAAAACACTTTTTCTATTAGGTACCCGAATTTAATAAAAAATTAGTGTAATTGATACGATTTATTTAGATACATATAAATTAAAACACCAGCCCCAAATATTTACTTTCTTTGCGAAATGTTAAAAATAATCCATAGTTTTAAATTTGCCTCGTGGGTGGTCGTCGCGGCGGCGGTTATTATTTTCCTCATCAGATTTAGATTTTATTTTAAAACAATTTTCTCACGTTCTGAGGTCAGTTTGTGCATTTATCTTTATGTGGCTTGATAGTACAAAAATGAATAAATACATGTTTCGAGGTTGTTTCTACACCGTCTGTTGTGATTATATTATTTCGTAAAAGTTGTTACTGTCTTATATTATAATCCATATAAATCTTATATATTCTTATGTGAAAAATGTACTAATAATTTCTTTTTACTTATGAAACTACATGAAAAACCGACGTAAATAGTAAATTACACATTAAAATATTTTCAAACTTTTCGAAATGAATTAATTGTTTTAGGAATTTGCTTTTAAGTTTTGCAATAGAAATGTTTCCGGCCTTGGCTATTTCTATTAATGCAAACTTAGTGTGAAATTGTAAATTACATTTTTATAAATACTCGACTTGCAAGGTGTGGGCAGAAATGTAATATTTTTTATTTTGGTAATGTAGGATGATAGTTTGCTTTATTTTAGCAACGAACGCTTTAATAAAATAAGGGAATAATTCTGTGATGTGTACGTACATATTGATATATGTAAATAAAATCGCCGCTTTTCAAACTTCGTACATATTTATATAAATAAAATCGATGCTTTTCATACTTAAAATTCTAAGAGTGAATGGAAATTCAGTTCTTAAGGTTGCTTTGGTGCTTTTTTGTTGCACCTGCAACAAAATCGCGGTGTAACGCAACTCAATTTGTTTAAAACGCAAATCACCGGCACCGGCCTTGCGCCGGATGTTAAAAGTTTTCGTATTTCTTCAAAACAATTGCACAGAAAAATTAACTTTTTCTACATAATTTTGAAACCTTGCTATTGATGCTATTTTAGAGGTCGTAGATTAAAGTAAAGATTCATACTAGGCCAGTTAATTGATATATTAGTTGAAAAAAAGGTTCTTAAGGTTGCTTTGGTGCTTTTTTGTTGCACCTGCAACAAAATCGCGGTGTAACGCAACTCAATTTGTTTAAAACGCAAATCACCGGCACCGGCCTTGCGCCGGATGTTAAAAGTTTTCGTATTTCTTCAAAACAATTGCACAGAAAAATTAACTTTTTCTACATAATTTTGAAACCTTGCTATTGATGCTATTTTAGAGGTCGTAGATTAAAGTAAAGATTCATACTAGGCCAGTTAATTGATATATTAGTTGAAAAAAATCCTAACACTAATATTTTTTTAATTTGTTTATTGATTAGCGAACTTTAACCTCTCGTCAAGCTATTACTCGGCGGGGGGTGGGAATGCCAAAAAAATCACCCACTAAAAAATATTCCATTTTTGGTTAATATTTCTCTCTAATAACGGTAAGTCTTATGCGATTATCTACAAAAAAAGATGTTATACATACATTTCCCATACATTGCTATTCATGAGATATTGCCGTTTTAAATTTTTAAAATACTCATTCGTGACTTCGCGACTTGTATAGTAGTCCAGTCAAAATAGACGAAAAAACGCCATAATTGGAAGATAATTCCGAAGTTGCTGAAAATTGGAACAGCCCTTAAAAATATTATTATACATAAGCTGTAGAGACTGCCACGCGATTGGACGACTGCAAACTTTTTTATTCAAGGTCAAAGGGTCAAAATATCAGTTTTTTGCAAATATATGCTAAACCGTACGTGTTATCAGAAAATTGTGTTTACAACGTTTGTAGATTAGGCGATTATCTACAAAAAAATATATTATACATTTTCTCGTAGGAATTGCCATTTCTGAGATATTGTCGTTTTAATAAGTTAAAATACTCAAATTCTATCATTCCCGACTTGTAAAGGTCATCAGAAATTTAATAAATCCTTTGTTGGAGTATGCGGCTAATATTTTGAGGGGTGATTCCTGGATGTCTTTGGAGAAAAAAATTGTTCTACAAAGGGCGGCTATCTCCACTATCCACTAAGATACAGGGTGATTAGGGAAAAAATTTTGTTTTTTCTTTTAATTTACTGAAATTTGAATAACTCCTAAAGTAATTATCATAAAGTAGCCTAATTAGGCTCATCTTTTAGGTAAATGTGTATTCTTTTATTTGGTATAAAGCACAGCAACCTGAGTGACTCCGTTCAAAAAATATGTAGGCTCAAACCAATGCTACTTCTTCTTCTTCTTCTTTGATCCGTTAGCTTCCGAATTATCTTCCAGTCAAACCTCTAATTTGACTGGACTATAGGTCACAGACATTCAATAAATCTTTTGTTGGACTACGTGTCTAATATTTACAGGGGTGATTCCTTGTTGTGTTTGGAGAAAAAATTGTTCTAGAGAAGGGACTACCCCCGCTGTCCACTAAGATACAAGGTTTTTACGAAAAAAAGTTTATTTTTTTAAAGTTTAAACTTGAATAACTCCTAGACTAATTATCGTAAAGCAACATACATACTTAGGGTCATCTTTTACTCGGGTATATGCGCCCGAGATGAACTCGCATGGTTTTTGAGAAAGATGTGTTGCACTATGCAATTCAAGAATACAAAAACCAACATTTGTACGAGAATTGATAAATGTTACATTAGGCATATCACAAAAGAATACACTCCCAGCTCTACAATCGGAATTTGCTCCCACATTCGAGTTCTGGAACAGAGCTTATGTGTGCGCAGTTCAGAGCGGTTATTCTATAACTGTGAAAAGTCTAGTTAAAAATCATTTCAGTGATAATTCTAGTAAATTCGAGTCTGGAACGATGAGAACGTGAGTTTATCTGTCAAATTATTTCATGGTGAAAAATTATTTATTTATTTTCTAGTGAGAAATGTGAGAACTTGTTTACAGTTTATTTAAAGTATGCCAATCGAATAAGTAAAACCCACATTTGACGTTTGTACAAGTGAGGATTTCCAATACATTCAGCTATTTGTCACTCGAATATATCACTTTAAGTCTTGTATCCAGATCGAGTGTAATTTCACTTCCTATCTTAAATGCGTGTAAAAAAGGTGAGTGAAGTGAGAGTGCTTTTTTATTCACTAGCGTTTCGCTTATTAGTATCCAGTTCGAGCGAAATTTCACAGGTTAAAATATGATGAACAGGTATCGCTGTTTCAATATTTCGCAGCGAAAAGGCCACGAACCCTCAGTTCACGACTATCTGTCATGTTGGCGATTTAAAAACAATAAATATTGTTTTGAAACATGGAAAATATCGAAATTGTAGGGTTTTTTTTTCAATACTATTCGAATATTTTGTGAATTTTATTTTTTGTATGCAGGAAGTTTTGGATTCAATTTTTGACTGTGCACTAGATTTCTAAATAATAAAAAAAAATTTTGAATGAAAAATATCTTAAAAGCGTCAGCTTGACCCATAATTTATCACATTGAAACCTTGTAGTCATAGTACCAAATTAATCCCATGCGCATGGAAATGAAATGAGGAAAATGAAAATTAAGTGAAATTTCACTCGATCTGGATACTAGGCTTAAGATTGTAGAATCGCTTTACTGAGAAAAATGAGAACTCAAAAAGAGAGGACCCGATTGAGAATGATAAGACTTTTCATGTTTTCACTTTCTCATAGTTATTACAGAATAACCACTTAGGATAGGAAAAAAATATAATGAACAAAATAAAAAATGTCCAAAACATGATTTTGGGTACATAACTCGACTGTAATCTCTTGGAGTCAGTGGGATTCACGACCACCTTCTTCAACAACCAATTCTGAATCATGTCGTGAAAGTCTCAAATCGGATTAACTGTTTCCGAGCTTTGAAGTTTACAATTTAGCCCAGTGCAATTAGTCGAAAAAAGGGCATGAAATTGCGTTTCATGATGTACAAAATTTTTTTTTGGAATTTGTTCGGGTACATCTGGCAATGTTAAAACCAAGTTTGTGGGGTCGCAGTGTGATGGGAAAAGCCGCCATCTTGAAAAAGAGGTAGAGGTCGTTTATACCAAATAACTCGGTTGTGTGCAATGATAGCTGAAAATGGTCAATACAATAATTAGAGAATAAAATTATTTATAAAATGAGTCCTTAACGAGATCTGTAAGTTAATTTGGCTCAAAGTTATGGCCGCTCAAAGTTCGAACTTGTTCGGGTGGTTGAGGTTGAATGCAGTTTTTTGCGATTAACTCGTGAGATATTAATTTGGGTGGGTTAATGCCGATTATCAAACTTATAGTGCTAGTGATTACCTTTAGAATAAGCCCTTAGTCATCGTTCTCGCTTGTATAGTTTGCGAGTAATCCAACGCCAAAGTTCTTACTGCACGTGTCTGAAATAACTGACAACGCCATTTTTTTTGAATATCTCCTTAACGGTTGCTCATATAACAATGTAGTAAGCAGTAGAAACACGGGTATTAAAATATCTTTCAAATGGGCTATTGCCCGCAACTCTATGTCGTTTCATGTCCGCGACATAACGGGTGAAAAGTCAACAGCGAAGGTTGTGACACTTTTATTGTAAATAATTGCACGAAAGATTTAAAATAAAAATAATTAAATATTAATGCAATTAAATGAAGTGCTCGTTCTTTTAATTTTTAATGTTTTGGCTAAAGAACTATAGTTAACCCCATACATTTCAGAAACCACCCCTAAATCGGCTAAAATTGGAAAATAATGTAAACATTTTTTTTTTAATTTTTATGCCTCAAATTCGATTGTGGGCGTACTGTCAGGAAAAAATAAATGTTTTTCAACCCCTAAGGGGTTAAAACTACCCTTACAATTATAAAAATCAGCTTTATAAAAAAAAATTGCATTTGCATTTTTTTCAGTTATAACTTTAATGTAGGGGTAGTTTTACCCCCTTAAGGGGTGAAAATAATAAATTTTTGGCTGATAATACCTATTGAACCTAATTTCATGCAAAAAGTAAAAAAACAAATTTTTGCAAATTTTTTTATATAAAGTTGATTTTTATAATAGTATGGGTAGTTTTTTACTTCTTAAGGGTTGAAAATAATTTATTTTTGCCTGACAGTACGCCCAAAATCGAATTTGAGGCATAAATTTAAAAAAATAATGTTTACATTTTTTTTTCTATTTTTAGCCGATTTAGGGGTGGTTTCAACCCTTTTGAACTACCCCTTATCATAAAGTTCGCCTTGATTTTGTACAAATCAACCACCTTCGCAAATAAATATTAAAAAAAGTGTATTTCATTGCATTAGTTTTCATTGTTATTAAAATAATCGCGAAAACCCCCTAAAAAGGGGTGTTTTTTGCATTTTTAGGGGTGACGCCCATGTTTTAGGACCGCAGGACCCCGATTTTCGTGATCAGCGACCCCAAAAACCTTTAGGGTTCGATTTTCTTAACGGTGTTATTTTGGAACACTCAAATGCGCGTTTTGAATGGACTAAATGGGAAGAACCCGTGAGTTCCCAATTATAATGTATGTCATATTTTCAGTTGACTTCTTCAGCAATGAAAAATGGCTGTTTTTATATCATACTATTCTGAACCAACATTGAATTTTTTTGAGCTTCAACAGTTTTTCTTCTTAATTTCTATTGTGGTAAATGTATATTGAAATATGTAGTTCAAGCTATCAGTGCAATTCTAATAAATCTGTGCTCTTGCTTAGTACGAAGAGCACGCGTGATTTGCACGTGTGTGAATGAAACATTCTAAGTTTAAAAATGAAAACACTGATCTCTATCAAAATCAGTATTATATATTAAAAAATCGCAAAAACATTAAACCGTTGTACCCAAAGACAAAAAGAAAACTCTGATAAGAAATGTTTATGATAATGTGAGCGAACGTCAATGGCTAATTGCGATCACGTAATCATTTAAATAAAATGTGTTTTAACATCAGTAGAATGTTTTATCATTTTCAAAATATGAATTCGAGAGTCTCACCAATATTGAATCTATTTATTATTGCTGCGAACTTAAAATCCAACTTTTTATTGAAGGTCGTTTCACCGAAAAAAGATATCTTATGCTTACTTTTGGTTCAACAATATTCATTCATTAAAACCGCACGCCTGTCGCCTAATCTACAAACGTTGTAAACACAATTTTCTGATAAGACGTACGGTTTAGCATATATTTGCAAAAAACTGATATTTTTACGCTTTGACCTTGAATAAAAAAGTTTGCAGTCGTTCAATCGCGTGGCAGTCTCTACAGCTTATGTATAATGCTAGGTTTCCACTTGTCGTTTTGAAATTGACGAATGACCTATTCTTACGTCATTTTGAAAAATCGCAAGTGGAAATAGCGAAAAACTGCCTATAATTGAATTGACCAACAGCACTTGGCAATGACTTACCAAGAATTTAAACGATTAGTGCTGTTAGTTACTTCAATTATAGGCAGTTTTTCGCTATTTCCACTTGCGATTTTTCAAAATGACGTAAGAATAGGTCATTTGTCAATTTCAAAACGACAAGTGGAAACCTAGCATAATAATGTTTTTAAGGGCTGTTCCAATTTTCAGCAACTTCCGAATTATATTCCAATTATGGCGTTTTTCCGTCTATTTTGACTGGACTATAAATTCAATGCTTTCAGCATCAGCAAAATTCATCGCTATACTTTTACGGTCATTGTGATTTTTTTGCAACATATGAAGATTTGTATACAAGTGCACTTTATTATGTCTCAACGTTTTTTAACTACTCCTTAGTCCTTATTATAAATATAAGCTACTTCTCATCACACTAACTTAATAAGAAACAAACATAGAGTTTTTGCGCGGTCATATAAACTAAAATAAAAAAACGATATTTCTTTCATATTTCAAATCCAAAATAACTACAAACCTTGTAAAAATACAGGCAAGTACTGGATAAAATTTAATGTGCATAAGAAATTTAGATAGTCGCTAAAGAAAACGTGTTTGATGCTCAATTATGATTTGTGTTTTCTAAATTAGGAATGTCTTAAATTACTTATATACTAATTAACTAAAGTTAATTATCGATCCAAGACTAAACCTTTCCACATTTGGCAGTAAGTTAGAATTAGTCGCTGTAATATTATTTTGATTCATTGTTTATTTTCTACCTTAAATGGCATTTGTTTCTGGGATCCAATTTCACAGTAGGTGTTTTTAAAACAGTATTCAGGTGGTCACGAAAAATAGTGTACCGTAGTTTCCAGCTCTCACTATTACAGAACAAATACCAATTACTTTTGGAACTATTTCTTTCCATTGTGAATTAAAATTCCCATTATTCCTCCTCGTTAAGCTGCCGACAGATAGTACAATGAAATGATTCTTGTTTCTTACTATGTACATAGTTAGGAGAAATGTAATAGTGTGTGACATCGCTTGACAATGTAAATAAGTATAAAAATTGAAGGTTTCACTAACATTGCAAATTGCGTTTGCATGGGAGGTCTGATATTGAACATTTTTATCACATCATTTTTTTATTGTATAAAATTTAATGAAAATGTGATTGTGCATGTTATCAGTAGCTTAATCACCATTTTTTTGAGAAGTCAATGAATAATACACTGATAACTTTTTTATCAACTTGTACTGAATTTATCAAGCAAAATGACTTTTGTCTTTGCAAAATATTTTCTGCAATTTGATGTGACTTCTTTTATGCTAATTTTATGTAATAATTATTTTTCTTTCGTTTTTTTTTAAATGAATACAAATGACGTACTTAGCACAATTTGTGTTTCGCAGTTTTTTTTTTTTTCTAAAAGTTTGGTCATTTGGCTAAATTATTATTACCACCGTCATCATGATATATTTTTTATCAATAAAGTCCAATTCCAACAGCTACCGATCCATCCTGTCCTGGGAATGCCAGTGATAATTAGAAAAACTTTTCTCACGTTTCAAATAACTTTTACATTAAAATGTAAAAGAGAGGCTAAACCCTAAATATATTATAAAGTATCTATTAATTTTCGTTTTAGCTTTTTCCAAAAAAAAGCTTATACAGATTCTCTGTCTGTCTGTGACCTTCTTTCATCTCTGAAACTACTGTCGCTACAGACTTGGACCATATCTCAAATTGTATGGTCTGGAAATTCCAACCGGAAGTATATTTAACAACAAAAAAGAGATTTCTAATAAAGTACATATATCCGTAGCCGAGACGTAAGGCGCTAGAATGCTACCACGGGGAACCAAGTTCAATCCTCGGCCGGCCGTGGTGAATTATATTTTTTTTTACTTCGGTGGAACATGTTTTGAATCTATATTATATTATTTAATAATGATACTCAGGAGAACATAAACATTTACTTATGTAATTGAAAGTTAAAAAATATCATTTTCTTGATTTTTTATGGTCATCCATTCTGAAGTGTTATTCAACAGAAAGAATACCATGAAAAAGCGTAATTAGTGGCTAGTCTCTAAAGGCGCAACATCCTACTAGTTTAGTCTTCAAGAGAGTAAATTTACATGTGTCCTCTCCAGTGAAACAACCTGTTAATTTTTAACCGGAGGATATTTTGATCTGAAAATTTACAGAAAACTGCCCCAAGTATTCGACTACAATGTAGAATAGCCAAAAAAGCGAATTTCGAAAATCTATAACATAACTTTTTTATTAGAAAAAAAATCGCCTTTTTGTTTCTAATTGATGTAAACAGTTCGGAGTTGTTCAGTTTTGCAGTTAGAGAATTAGTTAAACTAGATTATGTTAAAATTTTAATTCAAAGTATAAATTTCGTTCAAACAGCGCATTCGAAAAATATTCATTTTTATTTATGAATTTTTATATGTTGGCAATGTCCAAACTTCGGACAAAATGAACTGTAGATGCATTTTTTCATCCTTTATCGATTGCAGTAGTTTCAACCGGTTAGCTCATTTCCATCACTTCAGATGACGAAACGGGGTTCACTGTAGTTCTATAAGCGAAATTCGAGATTTTTACAAGAGCATTTGTTTGTAGAAAATTAAATTTCCCATCGAAATACGTTTGTTTAAATTTTTTACCATTTGTAATTCTAAAAATAATCCAAAAACAAAACTAATTTTTTTCGAGAAAGCTATTTTTAAACTCTTTTCTTTACTTTCACTTCGGAGCATCAAATCTTGAAACGTTAATTTAACCGCCTTTTACTCAATGCAAATGGATGAAACTTTGCAGGCATACATATTCCCGATGACAATACACGAATATGGCATTTTGTTACATTTTTTGTTGTTGATTTTGTTGTTGAGTAACAAAAAACGATTTTTAATAAAAAATGCTTGGAATTATTCGTTCTACGCAATGTAGAGTCTTAAAATTCACTTCCCTTCAATAAAAATTGGTAAAAATTAACAGACATGTGTATTTCCGACGAAAACACACGAAAATGATAGTTCCAAATTAAAAATGGCGGCCAAAAAAATATGATGGATTACATTTTTCTTTACAAGCCACTCGTTCGATATGGGTATCAAATGAAAGGTTATAACAAGTTGAATACAATTAGCGTCATCCTAAACTCAAAATGGCAGTAGAAAAATGGCGGCATAAAAGTGACGGCCAACACAAAACAGAGGATCAATTTTTCTTTACAACGCGCTCGGCATGGGTATCAAATGGAAGGGAGTGACAATTAGAATACTGTTGTCTGTGTCCCGTCATTTCAATTCAAAATGGCGGCCAACACAAAATGGCGGTTTACCCTTTTATTTACTTCGCTCTCGGTATGGATATCAAATGAAAGTGTATTAAAGTGAGTAAGAAAGTAAACTGTATGACGTCGTTTTAAATCAAATATGGCGTTCACTAAAAAATGGCGGAAGACATAACATAGCTACCAATAGCAAATAAAAATATGATTTAAAAAGATGCAAAAAAATATGTTTCCAGTTTTTAGTTTTTATTGCTCCAGCCAGTATACGCGAGCACACTACCTTTCAAAATGTAAAAAAAAACCGTAGAGCGCTATTAGATTTTTGAGGGGTCATCAAATTGTGCATTTTTGGGCTGCACTTGAGAACTGTTGTAAAGAAACAAATTCAAAACATGTAAAAAAGTTTCCTTATTTAACATGATAATCTAATTAAAAGTTTGGAAATTGTAATGTATTAATTAACGCTATTCGTTACTAAAAAGTAAAAAATAAAAAAAAGAAAAAAAATTTTTAAGAAACTCTTTTCTTTACCTTAATATATTGATCAGTTGTGAACACAAAATTAATATAAATACTAAAAAAATCGACTAAAAGGTAAAAAATAAGAAGATTTTAAACAATATAAACTTTTAAATCAAAATGGAAAAAATCTCACACATTCCTTAAAGAAAAGCGTGGGGCGCCCATACCAACCTGAACTTAAAAAAACATGACTGCCGTGAGTACATTTTAACATTTCAGACAGCTACGAATTTTCACTAATTGAGCATTTTGTTTCATAAAAACGCACCCCACTGGATTTGGAATTGTTATATAGGGCTTTTATCAATTCTATTATTTTATCAGGCAATCCACGTCGCCGTAGTGCCTGCCATATAAAGCTCCTATTGACCGAGTCGAACGCTTTCTCATAATCTACGAAAGCAAGGTAAAGGGGGGATCGGAATTCAGTAGACTGCTCCACTATTATTCTCAAGGTGTTAATATGATCAATACAGGAGCGGCCCTTCCTGAATCCGGCCAGCTGCGTTCGGTCAACTGCCTCACTTATCCTAGATAGTAATACATATATGGGACAAAATTTTGCACACTGTAGATAGTAAACAGATGCCTCTTCAGTTGTCGCATATTGTTAGCTCCCCCTATTTTGGTATTTTGACTATGATACCTTCCGTCCAATCCTCCGGAAAGGTACAGGTGTTCCATGCTACGAGTATATCTAAGATTGGCTGAAGCGCTATGAGGCTTGAGTCGGCTTTCAACAATTCTGGCGGGATGCCATCTTTCCCAGCTGCTTTACCATTGGCCATCGCATGAATTGCGGTTACTATTTCCGTCTTGGATGGGGCCCGGGTGGTGATTCTTATTGGCTGTGCATTGTTTCTGTTTTCCTGAGGTTCCTGTGTAAGTGTACCATTCAAGGCGGCGAAGAAGTAATCTCTCCATCTTTGGAGTTGCTCTTCGTCGCTGCATAGCAGCCTTCCATCCGCCCTCTTAACGGCATGCTTTTTAGTAGAGTGCTTTCCCGAGAGCTGTTTAGTGATTTGGTACAGCACCTTACTGTTGCCTGTGTTTGCCGCGTTTTTTGCTTTTTCTGCGAGCTCATTTATATGCTGCCTTTTATCACGCCGGACTCTTCTCTTAACCTCGCGATGTAATTGGGAGTATTCCCGTTCTAGTTGATGACGTCTTTCCGGGTCATTTGTAGAGTTTACGTTATTTTTGAGGGCCCTTCTGCGTTCTATTTTTTGCCAGGTTGTGTCCGAGATCCAGTGTTGCTGGTTTCTTTGGACATAACCGATGCTCGTTTCCGCAGCCGTCAATATCGCGCCCTTAGTCGTACTCCACAATTCTTCAATATTTGCGCCGTCAGAAACGATTTGCTGGTTTAATAATTCTTGTAGGTTTCCAGCAAATTCCCGCTTTTTAACGCTCTCCCGCAGAAGGTCTACGTTAAACCGTCTATGGGTTCTAGCATCATGTTGCACGTTTCTGATTGCGGCGATTTTAAGGCGAATAGCAGCTACAACCAAATGATGGTCGCTTCCAGTATCCGCTCCCCTGAAACTCCTGACATCCTCAAGAATAGTTCTCCATCTGCGGCTCACGGCCACGTGATCTATCTGATTTCTCGTTCTACCATCGGGCGATACTCAGATCTCTTTCTGTATCTTCTTGTGACAAAAGTAAGTTCCACCTACCATGAGTTGGTGGGAACTACAAAAGTCAACGAAAAGCTCACCATTGTTATTGGTACCTTGGCTTAGGCCTTGGTTTCCAATTGCGTGTTCAAGGCCGGTGTTGTCACGGCCGATCTGTGCGTTTAAGTCACCCATTAAAACAATGATGTCTCCCCTTGGAATAGAGCGAAAAACCTCATTCAGTCGCATATAGAACTCGTCCTTGATATCATCTTCTGCGTCTTCAGTTGGAGCATAGCATTGGACTATCGTAGTACTTCTTAGTCTGGTACGCAGGCGACGGTAATAATTCTCTCAGAAACTGGTGACCAGCTAATGAGGCTGGACCTGGCTTCTTTGGTGAGTATTACGCCAACGCCACTCTTACGGCTTTCAGTTTCGTTTTTACCAGAATATAAGAAGGACTCACCGTTTGGGCAGATATGTTCCCCCGCATCGGGCCATCTGGTCTCACTAAGTCCCATGATCTTGATTTTATATCGATTCATCTCGTTGAGGACTTCATCCAGCCGTCCCTCAGCCAGCAGTGTTCTCACATTCCAAGATTAGATTCGTGTCTTTGTTGGAAAAGCAAAGGTCGTCGTCGTGTTGTCGATCCGGTTCCGAGGCATTGTTTGCCGATTCGTAGCAATGGTGTTTTTTATGGGAGCGAGTTGCTAACCCTCAGCCCAACCGACTTAAAACTCTGTTTTGTGGCGCAGAGAGCTCGCCATTCGCCCGTCTCCCGTTAGCTACTTCCGAAGAGCGGGGAGGTGGGATTAGGACTTGCTAACAGGTCCATCTTAGACAGAAGTCGTAAAGATCGGAACGACTGGTTCGATAATGAATGCAAGCTGGCAACTGAACGTAAGAATGCTGCGTACCGAGCCATGCAGCAGTCTCAGAGAACACGGGCACGCGAGAACTACAAAGAGCTCAGAAAAGAAGAAAAGAGAATTCACAGACGGAAAAAGGAAGCCTGGGAAAAAAATCTCGTCTGTGAGCTAGAACAGTACAGAGAACGACGGCCGCACCAGGCGCGGGAGTTCTACCAAAGAGTTCGCAGTATGACGCAATTCACACCACGTTGCACATACTGCAAGGACAAAGAAGGTAATCTGATCACCGATCCTAAAGGCATCTTGGAGCGATGGGAAGAGCACTTTCATGAATTGCTAAATGGCGAGCTAACTGAGGAGGCTCCACCAATATCTGATGACAATGCTATGCTGCCGCCACCAAGCATAGAAGAAGTTAGCAGAGCCATCAGCCGGCTCAAAAACAACAAGGCCTCGGGTGCAGACGGCATCGCAGCGGAGCTGGTTAAATATGGAGGGTCTACATTACACCAAGCGATTCATGAATTAATTGTGCAAGTATGGGAGCAGGAAGTGATGCCAGAAGACTGGAGAAAAGGCATCCTCTGTCCGGTACACAAAAAAGGAGATATCACAGCGTGCACTAATTATCGCGGTATAACGTTGTTGAGTATCGTGTATAAGATATTCTCCGCTATCCTACAAAACAGGATGGCCCCATACGCCAGAAACATCATAGGCCATTACCAGTGTGGCTTCATCCCAGGCAAATCAACGACTGATCAGATTTTCACCTAGAGGCAGGCTATGGAAAAATGTCTAGAGTTTCAAAACTCAATTCAACACCTCTTCATAGACTTTAAAGCCGCCTATGATAGCATAGCCAGGGTAGAACTCTACAAAGTCATGAGAGAATTCGGCATCCCCAACAAACTGACAAGACTATGTAGGTTGACCATGATCAATGTGTCAAGCCAAGTAAAAGTATCCGGAACACTGTCCAGACCAATCAACATCTATAATGGACTCCGACAAGGGGACGGTCTGGCCTGCCTCCTTTTCAACCTGGCGTTGGAGAAAGTGATCCGAGATTCGGGCGTGACATCAAGGGGTACAATCCTCCACAAGTCCACCAATTACTGGCTTACGCAGACGACATTGACATCATTGGAAGAACAACAACAGCTGTACAAGAAGCTTTCACTCAGATTGAGCAAGCGGCAGGAAATCTGGGACTGCACATTAACGAAAGCAAAACAAAGTACATGGTGGCCTCGTCTGGAAGAACACCTAACATTGGTCCCACAATCAAGGTAGCGGAACACGAGTTTGACGTGGTAAAATCATTAACCTACCTTGGGTCAATAGTAGCAGCCGACAATAGCATGGAACCAGAAATACGCGCACGACTGCTAAAAGCCAACAAAGCCTACTATAGTCTGTCAAGGCTCTTCAAATCCAAATATCTAACCATAACGTCTAAACTTTTACTATATAAGACGATGGTCTTACCCGTTCTCACATATGCATCCGAAACGTGGGTGCTTAGCAAAAAGCACTCAAACCTCTTGGGCGTGTTTGAGAGGAAAATACTTCGGAGGATTGTTGGCCCCGTATGTGAGGAAGGACGATTCCGGAGACTCTACAATGACGAGATCTACGAGCGCTATCGCGACATAGATGTTGTGAAGAAAATAAAGCTCGGTAGGCTGCGGTGGGCAGGGCATCTAGCTCGTATGAGTGAAGATGAGCCTGCTCGGAAAGTTCTCTGCGGTAAGACCTATGGGGTGCGACAGCGAGGGAGGCCCAACCTTCGCTGGAAGGATGGCGTGGACCAGGACGCTCAGAATTTAGGGATGCCAAACTGGATGACATCGGCTCAGAATCGGGACCGGTGGAGAGAACAGTTGCGCGAGGCCAGGACCGGATCCCGGTTGTAGAGCCGTTAAAGAAAGAAGAAGAAGAAGAACAGGTCTGCTAGGTGTTTGTCTGCGGTGACTTTTCTCGGGTCTTGACATAAGTGACAAATCGGTTGCCACCACTTTCCGAGGTCTTTGTTAGCCGTTCGTCCCCCCGCGCCACGCTCGACTATCCCCACCACTACTTAGCGACGGGAACGGGACGGGACATTTTGCGCTAATGACTTCCTATACTCATCGATTTATAAGACGTTGTCACGTCAAAAAGAATTCGGTCTCACAACAAATTACACTAACTGAAAAGAGGCAGAAAATTAGGTACATTGTGTAATACTCGAATCATAGACAAAACAGGTTTTCCTAAGTGAATGGGCGTGTGATTAGGCCCTATTAGAGTATGCATCGATAACCACAGTAAGCTTCTCATAAAAAGAGTAAAATTGATGTAATTTATGCTAATTTCAGAAAATGTCTCGTTCGTTTGATGCCATGAAAAAAGTTATAACCAAATTAATAAAAAAAAGGAGTTCGGCTTCCTCCTGCGACTGGCCCCCCATATATAATCAGTGCTCGACTGATTAACAGTGTTTTTATAGCAACGGTTTCAGTACCCAACAATAGACATGTGTTTTTTATAAAACTAATCATAGTTTTCGCTTTACATAAGTTTTGAGTCATAATGAAGACGTCGTGTCTCAGTTTTAAAATCGTGTAATTTTTTGATTTCTTCTGTGGAAATCTAATTTAATTTCGTTTCGGTACCTAACAAAGACATGTGTTTTTTTTTTATAAAACTAATCTTAGTTTTCGTTTTGTAAAAGTTTGTGATCATAGCATGGTTAAATGACCAGCAGTTTGAATTCTTTATTTATGATAAATCTGTGATATTTGCTCAGTCTTTATTATACGGATCAATGAGATTTTTTAAGAAGAGGAAAGGCAGCATGATTTTACACAACGACACGCTAAAATCCAGGGTGAGGCATCATCAACCGTTAACATTTTTCAGCATGGACGAAATGGACGAGTGCACTCACATGATCTCAGTATCCGTAATCTGTGCACAATTCTAATTTGGACCTCTTTATGAGCATGGCTTTTCTCATCCATTTAATTTTACATCTTATCTGTGATTCCATATTCAACGGCTTTTTCATTTTGAGCATTTGGCACTTGGGTTTTTTTGAGGGAGGGATTTGCGTGCCCCATACCCGTTATGCATGATGGAAGAATATTATCACCAATGAATTTCGATTTGCTGAATTTGTGTGCATCCAGTTTACATCGCTTGAGAAATCGGTATCTGGTAGTAAATTACTATGTTTAAAGGAGGTTTGAGGATATCACGCGGATACCGGTAACTCGTGGCTATTTGAGGGAGCACAACTTAGCCTTAGCAGCTGGGACGACACACATTCAGCAATTATAATTACATATTGGTTTGGCTAGTTGGTTTTTGGAGGAATTTACAACAAGTCAACCGATTTTCCAGCAACCTTCTGCAGCACGTGAAAGGGCACATTCTCTACGCAATTTGGATTCTACATCACCGGACTTACCCCATTTGACACCTAAGATGACAGCTTTATTCAGCAAACCAGCTTTGTACTTTTTGATGTGACATGTTTCACATCCTCTATCAGTGACCCCAGCCACGTTGTTCTGGCCTAAACTAGGACGCGTGTATCAGCATTGTATCAACTAAAGTTAATTATTTTAATCCTATTCTAGTATTTTGGTCTATATAGCCGCGAGGCTGGACCAGTAAGCGACCCTGTAGTTAGGGTCCGCTGGCTTTATGCTAGCAAATTAACCAAACAACAACAACAACAAAAAAAGGAGTTTTTCGAAAAATTTTAATTTTGTTTTCGATTATTTTTAGAATTCCAAATGGTAAACAAAAATTAAGCAAACGTATTTCGATGGGAAATTTGATTTTCTACAAAAAAAATACTCTTGTAAAAATGTCTTAGTTTTCGAGTTATTTTTAAAAAAACTACTCTCAAAGAGCGGCACTTTCTGATTTTATCATATTTATGTGCCAAACTAAAGTGGACTGACTAGACTATTCAAGAATTAAGTATGAGCCTGAAGTTCCGAACGTTCGATCGAACGATTTTAGCAAAAAAAATTTATGATGGGTGAACCTTAAAAAACAAGTAACTAATTGTTTTTTGATACGGGGAAGTCAGTGGAGGTCTTGAAACATATCACCCCTAAATTATTAATCACGATTTATAAACCTACCCCTAACTCACCCCTAGAAATGAATATTTTGGGAAAAATAGTTAGGGGCTTTAGACCGCGCTGAAATTTTGTACACTTGTTAAGGGTGGTAATAAGAACTACCCCAAAAATTTCAAGTTCATAACATCCTCGGGTGGCACCCTTAAGCAACCCCCTAGAAATGATTATTTTGGGGAAAATAGTTAGAGGCTTTAGACCCCGCTGAAATTTTGTACACTTGTTAAGGGTGGTGATAAGAACTACTCCAAAAATTTTCAAGTTCATAGCATCCCCGGGTGATACCCTAAAACCACCCCCTAGAAATGATTATTTTGGGGAAAATAGTTAGGGGTTTTAGACCCCGCTTAAATTTTGTACACTTATTAAGGGTGGTATTTGGAACTACCACAAAAAATTGCAAGTTCATAACATCCCCGGGTGACACCCTAAAACCACCCCCTGGACATGCAATTATTGAGCAAGTGTTGCAAATTGGAATTTTGCAAGAGGAACAAACACTGTTTGTTTTTCTGTCTCTTTTATAGTGGCAAATGCTGCAACGTTTTCTTTTAGATGCAACATTAGAAACAGCTGGAACAGATCTTTCAGGCACCGCCAGTTTGAACACCCTTGATGTTATCAATTGTCGGGTTATCTTTTCATTGCAAATTCGCTTTCCACCGTATGGTAGGCATAACTCTATACCAAGTCCGCGAAGATAGTTAGGTCGACTTACAGACTTTCCAGTGACTGCATCATATATAATTTTACTATTTACGCCTGTAATATTAACCGCTGCGTAAAATAACACCATCGGCCACCATCGAGTGGCCCTGGATACTGAGAAGTTGGCGCACTTTTTGCCTAAGGCATGATCCCCGACTTTTGTCTCATTGTAAAATGTGACCATCTCCGGCTTATTGTGTTGATCAGGAACTATCTTGCTATCGTGATGCATACTAGAAATGAGAACCACAGCTTTGGATTTTTTAGGAACGTATGAGGTCATTGTTGTTCTAGCAGTGAAGCCAAACAGAGACGATTCTACTTCTCTTGTTTTATATGGTAAAAATTCTCTTGGAATCGCTCTCTTATTTGACTTCATAGTCCGTATGTTAGTTTACGAGACCACAGTTCGTCTACTAATTCAATGGATGAGAACCAATTGTCACCCTTTGTATTACTAGTACGTCATGTCGGTTAAGTCACGGTGCAATGTCCAGTAGTAAGCTTAGCTCGAAAGATAGAGAGAAGGACATAATAGGTTAGAGTTAGGTTAGAGTCAAGGGGGTGTTGCAGAAAGTGGCGATGAACTTTGCGTTTGAACTCTTGGATGTTGTATGAGTTCGGGAATACTGTCATTGGAAGATTGTTCCACAGACGAGTTGTTCTTGTTATAAACGAATTTCTAGATCGGAGTGTGCGCGAAGATAAGGGCTGTAAACTGTGGGGGTGAGCCGAGCGGGCAAGTCTTGTGTTGCGGGAAAAATGTTGCCGTGGAGGCATGAGGTTACTTATTTATATATTTATGTTGAATATATTCTGGGATATTTTAATAATAAATGAACAATAGGCAATATAGAATATATCTATAATACCGAGAATTTGTCACAATTGTTTATCAATATTTTCGCTAAAATGTCAAACTAAATGTGCGCACTTACAAGATTAGGATGACGAAAATGTATATAAAATTGATGTATTAATGTTTTTCGGCACCTCAATGAAGTCGATATAGTTTTTAGTTCGCGCGGTATCGTGCAGGTACAAAAATCACTTAAGTCATTTAAACCAAAAACCTATTTTCAGATTATATTGTCGCTAATACGCTTCGAACGGCACCTCAAGTAAGTCAATATCTTTCGTGGTTCGGGCGATATCATACAGGTACAAAAATCATTTACGTCGCTTAAACAAAAAAACGGCTGGACCGAATTTCATGAAAATCCTTTCAGATCATATTTCGGTTAATACGCTTCGAACGGCACGTCAACTAAGTCGATATCTTTTATAGTTCGCGCGATATCGTGCAGGTGCAAAAATCACTTAAGTCATTTAAACCAAAAAACCGCTGGACCGAATATTATAAAAATCTTTTCAGATTATATTGTCGCTAATACGCTTCGAACGGCACCTCAAGTAAGTCAATATCTTTCGTGGTTCGGGCGATATCGTGCAGGTACAAAAATCACTTACGTCGCTTAAACAAAAAAACGGCTCGACCGAATTTCATGAAAATCCTTTCAGATCATATTTCGGTTAATACGCTTCGAACGACACCTCAACGATGTCGATATCAGTTTTGGTTCGCGCGATATCGTGCAGGAAAAAATGACCACATCCGTACGCACATACACACACACATACTTCCTCCCAATTTTTTGCTTAAAATGCTCCTGGGACCTTGAAAGATGAAAATACGTTGAAATTTTCGATTTCGATTTTCGGACCGATTACAATAACTTCCTATACTGGGAAGTTAAAAATGCGGCAAAAACTTTCCTACAATGTCGTATAAGCAAAAAACCTTTAGAAATAATATATATTTTACATTAGAGAAAATGATTTAAAATAAAGCCAATAGTTTTCACTTACCGTCGTTGCTATTCAAGGGTCAATTTGACCCTGTCACTACTGTTATGTCGCGAGATATGCACAGAGCGACTAAACACACGCACCGTGCGCAAGTACGAGCCCAATACTGAAAATACACGAGCGGTGGACCAGGGTTGTCTAATAGTTATTGTACGAAAATTTCATTTCCAAAGTGAACAGGGTCACGTAGACCCATGAATAGTAACCAAGGGTTAATTAAAAATGAAGAATAGAAAGTTTTGGGTACATCCCTTTATTAAAAGGAATTTAAATTGCTGTGCATTTGTCGCTGCAAAGGAACTAGAACGAGATGATAAAAACATTTTTTTCATTTTATAGAAGGTAAAAAAAAATTATATGCCAATTACAAACTCGACTCAACGCGTGAGACTAGCGCAGCAGGTCGTGTGCAACTGATATTCGACGAGTTGCGTTGACGAGTCTCGTCGACTCGTGTACGCACTTAACTAGAAATGTATGGTGGAAACTTTCGAGCGACTCGTATGATAGTGGTATCATACTCAAATCGCTTGCGAGTCGACCCGTAGAAGAAGGGTCTAATAGATCCCCATATTGTGGATCAGAACAGACTGCCCCAAACCCGATTTGAGTTCGACTAGGCATCTATAGTCACTGACATATTTAACAAACCGGGTCGTTTAGCCAGTTTTTAAAGCTGAGGTGATGGCCATAGAAGAGTGCGCCAAAGTCTGCATCGCTCTATTCGCATAAATGATTATTATCATCCAATCAGATAGTTAAGCCGCTCTACAAGCGCTCAAAAACTGTTTGGGATTATTGGTATTGATTATGCTCCCCGCTGAAATAACTTTATTTTTAATTAAATTTCAGTTAAAGTTCGTCATTATAGGTAAATTATTAGTACTTTTATGAACATAGTCAGTTATCCTGAAATTGCTGCTGGGCCATAAAACGCAAAGAATTGTAGACTGCCTAATTAAAAAATGCGCCGATTCAAAGCAAACTTTTGGCATATCACCGTTACTAAAAATCGCATCTTTACAATTGGGAGAAGGAACTAGTTTCCTTATATTGGGCTAACCTGCAGCTACTACCCCAAACGAAAAGGTTTCTTTAAATCAATAACGTCAGCAAAAAACTTTCCTGGCATTGAAGAAATTAAACTCAAAATCGTTTTAAGATTCTTCACGGAATATTTTCCCGACGAATATCAAATCACTTTTTTTTTATTTGATAGACTAGAGGCTTAGGAAAATCCCCTTTGTACTGTTCGACAATCTATTTTTTTGGTATAGAATGTCGAACAGCAGCTCTAGCCGGAAGATAGAGAGTAGAAAGAGAGAGAGAGAGAGGGGGGGGGGAGGAAACTGCCACAACCTAGCCGCGATATTTTATTCCAACCATTTCGCGACTCTGGCATTGGGGCATTTGAGAAACAACTCGCTGGAGTGTTATGCCTCCTGAAACGAGTTGAATCTCATCAGCCAACCGATGACATGCGCTTGGTGGAGCGGAGAAAGACTAGCGAAGGCTATGACAGGAGGAATCAGGAATGTAAAGAGGGGAATAGAAAGAAGGAAAGTTATGTGGGTGGGAAAGTGGAAAAGGCGAAGGACCGTGGGGCTGGCCGGGATTCGAACCCGGGTCCTCTGGGATAGTAGTCAGGCGCCTTACCCATAGACTACCGAGGCCCCCATGTTATAAGAACGGAATAAGGTACATGCATAGATAATAAAATCATGAACGTAATTCTGTCCATAAACTATTGCTTTTTTATTTATAAAAACACCTAATAACAGGTTCAAATTACTATGCGTTATTAAATATAACCATATTTAATAGTAAAAATTAAAATACTACAAGAACATACATCCTAATGCTGCCTGCACGCAAATGATATATAAATGAATATGCTCTCGACACCAGGTGGCCTTAAACAATTCATTCCCTTTCTCTATATTTCTGTGTTAATCGCAAGATAAAAGGATCATAAATAGAACAACTCGTCTGTTGAACAAATTTTGGATTGTTTACAAATATAGCTTGAACACCTAAGTGCAACGACATTTTTTCTTCATATTCTATGTTCGGATACGTCATATTTAACTTTCTTCTACTTCTAACTTGTTTTTAAAAATTGTTCTTTACCATGTAGGTTGTTAAGATTTCGAAACTCCACATAGATATGTTATCTTTTATCGAAGCATTCTTAATCAAAACGAAGTTAGAAATGTTATTATACTTAATACCCATTTTTCTCCAATATAAATTTGTATATAATCGTGCAGTGCATTATTTTTCATACATTATTTACTAAAATAAAAAAAAACTAACTTCATAAAACGCAAGTATGGAGATTAGGGGAATACATTTTAAAAATCCTAGTCTTGTAAATAAGTAGAAAACTTACAAAGATTTGAGTATGGTTCTTTGTATTCCTACTTTCTTAAACTAAATATGTACGAATATGTATTTATACAAATTGTATTCAATGTACAATAGCCGCATACACTTTTTATATATTTTAAGCCTTTAAGGTGAATGAATTATTTGCAAACTGAACACAAATTTCTCATTGTATATATGACCATATCAAGTCTAATAATCTAATTTGGAAAAAAGCTTAACAGCTATTAGTTCACCTGTAAAAAATGAAATAAAAACATTTAATCATCATTTTCGTATTGTTAACAATTTATGAAATCTTTAAAAGTCATGAAAAATTATTCAATAAAAATAAGGAGATAGATCTCAAGTAAAATACTTCCTCATTATTTTACTGTAGTATATACTTCCCATAAATCGTTTTATTTTTACATGCAATTTATTGTATTTTCTAAGCTTGTCACATAATTAACTTAATTTACCACCAATTGTAGAGCTCAAGATGGGGATCGCTTCTTGCAATTGTTGGACTTGCCACTACCCTAGGGTCTGCAATGCCAGTGGGTTACAACATCGGTGTTATAAACAGTCCAGCAAAGGTAAGTTAACTTTTTCTTTCAATTCGATTTCGTATACTTATTAATTTTTTTGTATCTGCAGTATATGCGTGACTGGTGTAACAATACAGTAATTGATCAATATAATGTCCACTTAAGTAGCGGAGAATTAGAGATGCTATGGTCTGCTATCGTTTCAATCTTTTTGGTTGGTGGCGCTGTTGGCTCACTTGGTGGAGCATGGGTAGCTGATCGTTTTGGAAGGTAAATAAGAAAAGTGCTCTTGAAATCATTTAAGTGAGTGAATGCTATGTGAACATATCGATTTATTGTGTAGGAGCTCTTCTTATCTAAAAAGGAAAGTAACCTTTCATGGTTATCCGATAACACTTTTTGTTTGGTCCTTTTGAAATTAATACAATTTAATCAGTTATTTAAACAAAAGCCTTTATGCTGTGAAATAATATTTACTTAAGGATATTTAATTCAAAAATGAGTTGGGACAATCATTGTAAAATGAATTAAATATTATTTTTCAAAATATTATAAGCAAAGGCAACAAATGCATTCCTTATTTCTCATTTAAAAAGTATATGAATTTTAAACTCCCTTCTTCTGCTAACATTTTTTACAGATTGTGTTTTTTTTATAAAAATTAGGTGTAATTAGGTTAGGTCGTTATTCAACTGAAAATGTGCCATAGAAAAGAGTATTTGGTGGAGAGTTAATAGACACAAGAGCCCACTTGTTTGTTTTTTCGATAGTTTACTGAATTGCATTTGAAAGATATAACGGACAACGGATTTTTCCATTTAAAACTCGACTTGAAGTGACTTCTCTGCTGCCACTCCTAGTTAATCCCAACCATTTCATTTCATCCAGACCAGATCCCATAAAGGTGTAGTGGAAAATATCAGAGCTGGTTCGCTAACTGACATCTGTAGCTGTTCTCCAATGTCACTTCAGCAAAAAAAAAAAACTTTGAATCGATTTTTCTCAAATCATTGGCTGCGCGTTCATTAGCCACATACATATTTGCAGTCCTGACAGCTAGACGAGTCTGCACTGCATTTCTTTGATTTTTCAGTGTTAATATCATAAACGAAAAAAATAAGCCATTCTTCTTTTGGAAGATAATATATTTTAATAATGAAAAAAAAAAAAAACATTATTGACTATGCAGAGGAACCTGCAATATGTCTCCATTCATGTCAGTGGATGGTGTCGAAATATTGATTAACCTTTCACTTTATACCCTAGGCATGATAATAAGGGAACCCTGCAATGGAATGACTACATTTCAGAATGTAGGATTTCTTAAGAGGTCTCAGTTCGAATAGAATTCCTGGTGGAACTTCTTAAAAGTCATTGTTATCCTTAAGAATAAGTAGTTTGAAGAAGTAATTTGTTCCCCCATCGAACCTCTGAGCCATCGTCGGAATGGGGTAACCCTGCCATGATTTCGGAATTCTTTCATAAATAAAACAACTCGATTATGAGACAATCTTTTACCTTACTTGGGGCATGTTTCGCAACGTACAAAGGAACTGCCTTAACGTTTAAGTTGAACAGCAGCAATTTGGTGTTAGTTGAGATCTCCATTGTTCTCCATATGGGGAACAGGCAAACATATGCGCTTCGTGCTTTATTTATTCTGGAAGTCTGACGTCTTCTTCTGCCCCACCATTTTCGGTAATAATACTACTGAGGTAGCAGAATTTATCTACCCGTTCCCCGTCACGGTTATTCAGCCCTGCCCGTTTAATGGTGTTTGCCTTAATCTGCATTTTTTAGTCGGATTTAGCCTTAAGCCTGCTGGGCTACTTTCTGTTGCCAAATTGCTTAACATGTTTTTAAGATTCTGGTGTCTGTGGGCAGCAAACAGATATCATCCGCGTAGTCGAGACCATTAAGGCGGTCTAGCAAACCCCGTTGTATGCCGCTTGTTCTACTCTGTAGAGCGCCGACAAGTATGTCGTTTATTACTATAAGAAATAGTAATTGCGAAAGTAGGCATCCTTGTCGCACTCCTGACCTCATCTCAAAGCTGTCGGATAATTTTCCATTATGGAGAACTCTGTGTTTTGAATTGTTTTATAGGGCTTTTATCAATCTTTTGCTGTTAGTTTTTTCGAACTCCTACAATATCCAAGAGCTCAAAAACATAGTTCATTGCCATTTCGTTTAAGATTCTCCTAACATCTCATAATCTATTTTATCCCCTGTAGGAAACTTAATACTAGACATTGTTCCATAACGTGACCAACAGCATAACGAACTGTTACTACAAAGGGTAATTCGTGAGATCTGTCACATAAAGCAAATATGGGATAAATTTCAAAATTTATCATTAACGACACCTGGAAAATTGAAGTTGAGCTGATCTTTCCACTCGCATATATGAAGAGTGAGTCGAAATAGAGTTCAACTGTCGGCATTAATCAGTTGTGATATTTTCTTCTTTGATAAAATTCAAGATGGTTTTTGTTTGGTCGTTCCGCCAAACATTTCTCATACTCATTTTAAATAAAGAAAATAAAACTAATAAAAAACACAAAAAAATCCGCTAAAGGCAATAAGAAAACCCAATACAGACGCTGTCAACCAAATTCAACTATTGAACTCGCGTCAGAGCTGAATCGAGTTCTCTCGAACCTATCTCAACTCGACTCGGGTCTACATGCAGTTGATCTCTGGTTCAACCTAGGATCAAATCATCATTTATACGTAGTATATATCAAGCTTCATCGTTGAAATAGAACTGCAATCTCTCCATCCAAGCCAATGATGCAAACCTAACCAATTCGAAATGATAGCATTGTATATAAATTGATGCAATGGAGTTTGAAACCTTGAACCGTGATGATACGGGTAATTGCATATTATTAAAAATTACATCGCAAAGGTCTTATTTTTTGCAATAACAAAGTTTATCTGCTTTGTAGAAAACAAGACCTATGCGAATGAAGTTCGAAGTCCCGCATTTGATTCATCTTTTCCGTTACATCTGCTGCACAAAACGAATTTCGTGTGTAATGGAACCAGGGCAATATAAAACCGCAATCGAGATTTTCACTTCCTCTTTCCTCCAATTAATGTTATTGCCATTCCTTTTGAGAAAAATAAACCAAATAACCAAAAAAATGTTAGCGACAGATTTATCTAAATTTCTTCTACCTTCCTTAAAATTCCATTATAAATTTTGACCGGTGCAGTAAGGTGTTAACAAATTATCAAAATATATCACAGACTTCACACCACTTGTTTGGTAATCATTCAAACCATTTATTTAAACAAGCAACAAATGCCAAAATCATTTCTTTTGTTGCTATTTCAATAGGCACTCACAGGTAAAGTAAATATATTCTCTGTACATTCAACCAGAATGTGATATACTTACTTTTACGGTTCAAACACGACATATGAAGATGTGATTCACATATGATGAATGATTTTTAATTTTGTTTGGCCTTTGGTGAAAATATTCAAACTTACTAATTTTTGGTTTTTCTTTATTTTCAGAAAGGGGTCTTTCCTGATAAGTGGAATTTTGTTCGTCGTCGGTGGTGTTCTTTTCCTATTCTGTCGAATGGCTGGCTCAGTGGAAATGTTAATGCTCGGGCGATTTGCAGTTGGCTTAGCATCTGGTCTAACGACGACTAGTCTACCAATGTATCTTACAGAACTAGCACCATTATTACTTCGGGGAACTTTGGGCGTTTTTTGCGCCATTGGAGTAACAGCTGGTGTTGTTGTGGGTCAAGTTTTCTCCTTACGAAATATTTTTGGCACCGAATCCATGTGGCACTATGGTCTTGGAGCGTACTTAATTTTAGTAATAGTTTGTTACGCGCCAGCATATTACTTTCCAGAAAGCCCTAAATATTTGTATATTATTCGGGGTGATAGGGAAACAGCAAAAAGAGAATTAACAAGACTGAGGGGGAATGATAAAGAAATGGTTGTAAAGGAACTAGAAGAGATGGAAGCACAGGCACAAACTAAAGCAAAGACGTGCTCATTGTTGTCTGTCATTCGCGATCCTGCTTTACTTCTACCAATTGTTATAGTTTGTGCCTTTCAAGGGGGCCAGCAACTTTCGGGTGTTAATGCCGTAAGTAAATATATACATATATGTATCTTTATTTTCTACTACATTCAATTTTCTCTTTTTTCCATATTTTAGGTCTTTTATTATTCGGTATCGATTTTTGAAAAAGCTGGACTTCAAAAGACTGATGCCGAATGGGCAAATTTAGGGGCTGGTTGTGTGAATTTATTTACGGCTCTATTCGGACCTTTACTAATGTCTAAGATTAACAGACGTCCATTAATGATGTTATCGTGTTTTGCAAGTGCTTTATTTTTACTTGCACTTATGGTAGTCGTCCACAATATTGTATGTTACTAACGTGTTTATTATGTGCAAGTATAATTTTTTTATTCTGTTATAGGAATACGCTAGCTGGCTTGCCGTAGCGTGTATTGCATGTGTATTTTCTTACATATTTTTCTTCCAATTTGGCCTTGGTCCTATACCTTACTTTATTGGTTCCGGTAAGTACCTACATATACACAATATTAAATATATTATTCTCAAAAGATATTTTAAGCTGTCCAGATAAGTTCCACTGCATTAGTTACAACTGCTTTTCGTCCTTGTTGCGAAGATTCTTTTATTCAATGGAACAATCGCCTATGATAATAACGATACAATTTAGCGAGAGCGACAACATCCATGGCTCATGGAGTAGCAAATGGTGCTATCTTCAATGAATTTAAGGACACTTTGTGTCACAACGACAACCTCTAAATAAATGACTTGTATGCAAGGCGAGGTCGAAAGTTAGTTTTGAAAATTATATCCGGGCTATCGTGTCCACTAGATATTGACTTTCAGTTGTGTGAAACACCTACATAATTTGAAAATCCTGATGAAATCTCGCCCATTGAGTCGGCGGTATGCTACGGAAGAGGGGCTGGCAGTGTAGCAATTTCAGGTATGATAAAATTCGCGACAAACAGATATCCTAATTAATTGGTCTTGGATGACCAGAAGCTTTTACTGCCACTACCATTGAAGATCTTACTTTTGAGAATGACATCAAATACAGATTTAATATGACTAAATGATTTACTCGAATAATGTCTGTTCCCTCTAAGACATATTGCGACTTCCTAAGCAATAATTGCGTTCAAACACACCCGATTAAGACCTTTATACGACCTAGCCTTTATACATATATGTATTTGATAGAATATCAATATATCAAAAGAAAAAAATATTAAAAGGGGAGTATGGGGGGCTCTGCCCCGGGGCGATGGGGGCAGAGCCCCCATTCCAAAAAAACGTACTTCGCTTTTCAATTGTACCTTTTTTTTAGAAAAACATATAGAATGATTTGTAGAGCGTTCCACACCAGCACTAATCTCACGATTTTCCTGCATCCTTGCGCATGTATCCCAATGCTAAGATTCGCCTGAGGAGTTCCTAATTTTAGAAAAAAGAAATGGTTTTACACACTTATTTTCAGCATTAGTGCTAATCTCACGATTTTCCTGCATCCTTGCGCATGTATCCCAATGCTAAGATTCGCCTGAGGAGTTCCTAATTTTAGAAAAAGAAATAGTTCCCCCTACGCCATCTAAATAAGCGTTTTCAATATGCTATTATCACTTTCCAGCGAACCGATTTCGCACAACTTTAAAAATTCATAACTCGAAAACGGTAAGCGAGCGACAGTTAATTTTTCGAAAAATGGATTCTACGGACAGTAAAAATTTCAAGAAAATCGGAGGTGGGTCATGGTATACTGTAGTTTTACGTAGAATTATTCGGTTCATCTTTGCGCAGTTCATATAGGTCGTCGCAGCGATCTACGAGTAGCAGCGTTCGCCCACCCCTTGAGCACTTCGCGCTAGCTCGGCTCGTTCACTCAATGTGCCGCTCTTTCTTTTATTGCAATTTCTCGCGTGAGAGAATTATCCCCAAAATATAGGAGGCTAAAGCAAGAATTCCATAAACATTGAGGCCCTACGTACATGGGTCGACGGATTTGCAATCCCAGTTTCAAACTGGTTTCACCATTATCACGCTCACAACCAGTTTGCAACCAAAATGAAACCTTTGTTCACACGCAAGCGCAACTGATTTTTCATCAATCGGTATTCTGTGGTCACTAAGATTTTGTTGAATAAACTTTGACGCGTACAGATGCAACCACGCAACTGAAACTGGTGGCATTTCCAAGCGTACATGCGTTTCATTCGGTGACAGACAACATAGAAGTGTGTGTATTCAAATGCGACTTGACGGAAACTTTTTCTATATTGCCGCATTCGGCATAGCCCACACAATCATACACTCGTTACTTAGATTTCTGGGTATGTCGGGACGGAATGGAACTACGAAATTAAGTGTTGGTGGACACTCGCCGCATATCATGGAACCGCTCAAGGCTCAACGCAACACAAGTACGCAAGTATACCTACAGTAGAGGAAATAATTATAAAATCGTTTCCAATATCTTCTTATCCATATCCACAAAAGTTCCTGGGCTTCAGTTTTATTTTGGGAAATTCTTGGAATTATTTCCCCATTTAGACCCTTCATGATAAGTACCGTTACATGTCTTCAAATTCCCTTATGGAAGTAGGAGCATCTCATTTGTGTTATAGATTTTATATTTATTTCCCTTACAACCTGACTCAATTTATATTTTTAAACCCATATTTCAATAAAATTCAATTAATACATACATATACATATATCACCCTTTTCTGATTTCTTTAAAATGAAAGGTGATACTAACTCATATGTTTTCAAAGTTTTTAATAATAAGTTGAAACATGCATTTTAAAAGAAAAAGCGTTAACGATTTATTATTTCCCCGACTGTACGCTTGATATTGCTTCCGACAGTCGTACGAAAGCAGTTGCAAACTAGTTTCAAATCGGTCTCGTTTCTGTCGACTCGTGTGTGGATTCTCATTTTTTTTAATTTGAGATTTTGTGAATAATTATGGTTACACAAAGAAGTGTTTGTTTCATTTAGAAATACTACCTATGTACGGTTCCAGAATAAAGGCTATTGAACATATGTTACTCTTAAAATAATACTATTTAAATATTCGGTAATTATTCGGCAAACTAACCGAATATTCGGCCGAATACGAACATTAAAAACACGCCGAATATACCGAATACGAATATTCGGCCGAACATTCGGCGGATCTCTAATGCAAACGCACTAAGTGATGTGATCCTAACCCGGGGGCTACACGATCAATTTTTCAATTGCAATATTGCTGTGCAGTACTAAAATTGATCGTGTAGCCCCTGCTGCAATATTGCATTGCATATTACAGCAGGGGCTACACGATCAATTTTACTACTGCAATGCAATATTGCAATTGAAAAAATTGACCGTGTAGCCCCCGGGTTACCCGGGGGCCAGACGATCAATTTGTCTGCAATTGCAATTTGAAATTTTGAATGCCAAAGTTTTGTCGGCAGGAATTTCATTGCATTGCAATTTCATTCTTGCGAGAAACGTGCATGAGATAGTTGTTCGAGTTGTACGTGATATTGATACTGCTTCAATTTATCTATTAACCCGGGAGCCAGACGATCAATTTGTACGCAATTGCAATTTGAAATATTGCATGTCAAAGTTTTATCGGCAGGAATTTCATTGCATTGCAATTTCATTCTTACAACAAATGCGCAGGAGATAGATGTTGTATTTGGTACTAATTTTCATTCATTCACACATTTTGTAATTATAAAAAAATTGTTAAAGGCCTCAACTTTGGCCTTTTAAAAAAAATTTACCTTAATTCACATAACATTAAATAATACAGCGTCAAGTAATCTCCTCTGCTTAGGTTTTTCAATTTCCGTCATTTTGTTTTAAAAAAAATTCAGAATTTCTTGCATATGCAACCATTGCATTTACAATATTGTATGCAATACTGCAACAGGGGCTCGACGATCAATTTTAATGCTGCAATGCAATATTGCAATCGAAAAATTGATCGTGTAGCCCCCGGGTTAATTGCGAATGTAATCTGTTATCATCAAGGGTCGCGCAAGCGAACCGACCGTGGTAAGGTTTAAAAAAGAATAAAAAAAAAGAAAAAATGAAAATGAAAGAAATGTTGTGGATGAAGCGCTGCGCGACTGTCTTTACCGGAATTTGGGCTAGCCGCTCACTGTGTCTCTCTCTGCCCTGGATTTAACTCAGGCAGAAGACAGAAAGATCAAGGGCCGCTCTGAATTTCGCTTTCGTTGCCACCGCTGAGAGCGACACCTTGCGTCGAATGATGTACAAGTACATCATGGGCCGCCTCTTGTCTTATGTATTTGTATGACAGGGAAGGCGAAAGTTATATAACATCTCTGTTCTCGTTTGTAGCCGGGAAAGGAGCATTTTGGGGCAAAGGAGGATATGGTACATTTTCTGCGGGCAGTGGAGGTGGTGGTGGCGGCGGCAAGAGTAAAAGTTGTTCTATTGGAAATTCTCCTGGATGCTGGACGTGGTTCACTTGAATTTCGTTTTGTCTTTCCAATGGGACATTTTGCGCGGGCTCCGGTACGTTGTCAAGGTTTATCTCCTGATTATTATTAAGTTGTTGTGTCATGGTTGTTGTGCGCACTTTTTTCATTTTGTTTGCAGTTTATTGGTTAGGAACCGAAGAATTTTGTTTACAATTTGCGCTATGAACCGACGAACACAAGAATCTATAAAATTATTGGATGGTAATGTAAACATTTAAATATTGAGTATTAATTAAATATTGAATATTAAATGTTTAAAAAAAAATTATCTTAAAAAGGTAAAACAATTACGTGGTAAGGTGTCTTATCCCGAATTTTTCGCACTGATTGTATATTTTTCCGAGTTCTATTTACTATACCAAAATATTTTCAACACAAGATGAGAAATCAATTTGAACATGCCAAGGTAATTTTGTTGTACTTAATATAACTATACTAAAAATGTAAATGGTTTACATAAAGTTTGCGTGAATTTAACTCTGCATTGTCATAGAGGATGCGCATAATTTTTTTAAGTTTTCTTTTCTTTTGAAAGTATTTTTGCAAATGCTGAGTTAGATTTATTCAAACTTTATGTAAACCATTTACATTTTTAGTATAGTTATATTTACAACAAAATTAGCTTGGCATGTTCAAATTGATTTCTCATCTTGTGTTGAAAATATTTTGGTATAGTAAATAGAACTCGGAAAAATATACAATCAGTGCGAAAAATTCGGGATAAGACACCTTACCAGGTAATTGTTTTACCTATATTTTGGTATAGTAAATAGAACTCGGAAAAATATACAATCAGTGCAAAAAATTCGGGATAAGACACCTTACCACGTAATTGTTTTACCTTTTTAAGGCAATTTTTTTAAAACATTTAATATTCAATATTTAATTAATATTCAATATTTAAATGTTTACATTACCATCCAATAATTTTATAGATTCTTGTGTTCGTCGGTTCATAGCGCAAATTGTAAACAAAATTTTGTATTAGACATGCAGTATGAGAATTTTCATCATATTTTTTCAGTTAAAAATGATATAACAGAATTCTTAGTGCTGAATTCTGGTATCTAGGACTAACTGTGAAAATGTGCGGTAATTTTTATATTTTTGACTATTATTCGTTTTTGGAAAAATGTTTCTACTTTTTTTTTTAAATAATGTTCTTTACAAACTGCTTGGGTATAAACCTATTTTGTTCTGTAAGGATTTTTTCCATTTCGACGTTAGCAGTTCTCGCATGATATTTTAACGCCTCGACGAGGTATTCATATGGTCGATTGTCGTTTGTTTTCAAACTCGTCCGCATGAATATGTATTTCATCGCTTATAACTGTGTTGTAAATTGCTTTTGATAAAGCATGTGTGACTTCGAAAACGTCGGATAATCGTCTTACTGCACAGTCATGTGTTCGTAAACTCCGGTGCTGTGCAAGTTACTCCAGCGGTAATGCAGTCTCGTATATAATTGCTTGTTATAATAATTATAATATTTTAATGTAAGTGCGTTAAATTAAACGTATTACAGCAAACAGTGGACAGAGGAAGAGATGCTTCTTCTTATAAATACCAGGATTAACATGGAGCCAGAATATTCAGCGGGCAAAAGAAAAAAAATGCCTTGTGGGGCACAGTGCTTGTCCAAATCAAAGAAAGTCGCCTTAGTTTCCTCATACTAAGGACGATATATGCAAAAAGTTTGTCAATTTAATAACAACCTATAAAAGAATTAAGCAACGCCTAAATAAATCTGGAAGCGGAGCAACAACGTGGGAGTATTTCGATTTGTTCGACGAGGCTTACGGAGCACGTCATTTCGTTAGCCCGCCGTCAAATATGTTGAGCTCTTCGCTTCCAGAAGAGTCCGATGAGAATGTAATAAGGCATGAAAGCAATGAGAATGTTATCGATGAGGATGCTGCAATAGTAGATCCCTCTCCAGCGAAACGAACAAAAACTAATCCTTCCAGTGAAATTGTAGCAATATTCAAAGAACAGGCGATCGAGGGCGAACGACACCACCAAGAGTTGGTGCAAGTAGAAAAGCAAAAAATCCTCGCCGAACAAGAAAGAACTGAGGTCTTGAAGGGCCTCCAGAATGTATTAATGGAATTTTTGACAAGGTAGATCTGGATAGTTTGTTATGAAGTTGGAATTTCATTTTTATTTGATGTTAAAGTTTTAAAAGGCTGTGGAATTAGATATTTTTTTTTAATTTAATAATTTTCTTGAATTGTTATTAGTTATTTTTTTTAATTTATGGAGGCTATTTTATTTAATAAATTTTTATTGAACTTTAAATTGTTTTTACATTTTTAGGCATTTAAAAGATTGCATATGTCATCCCTTCTTTTTTTTCCTTCTAATGTTGACGTTGTTGCTAATCTTCCATCACTATATTCGGCACCAGTGCGCGCATCGCATCCAACTAATGAAAGAATTTCATTTTCTAGCCTTACTTCTCCACAATCTATTATAAAATTATGGAGGATAATGCATGACATAACAATGTATTTTACAATTCGTAAATTTTTCACATCGATAAATTTTAATATCCTAAATTTATTTTTTAATCGTCCGAATGCTTGTTCCACACATACTCTTGTCGAACTGTGTATAGTATTAAATTTACTTTGGGCTGTTGTTAAACAACCATTATCTCTATAGGGTACCATTACATATTTTAGGAGAGGATAAGCGCAGTCGTCTAGAATAACAGCTTCTTTAGGCATTATTGCTACTCCTTTCTCCAACTTTTTTCCCAAAGTACTGTATTTCCAGACCCATGCATCATGGCATCGCCCTGGAACGCCGACAAACGCATCCATAAACTTCCCTTTACTATCACAAACCCCCTGAAATAAAAACTATTATAGAAATTTGTTGACTTAATATTAAATTTATTTACTTGTAAAATTATAGAACAAAATCCTTTCCTATTATAGTCTGCTGCTTTCTTTTGTTGGTGTTATAATTGGAATATGTGTACCGTCGACACAACCGATGGCAAAAGGAAATGGATGTTTACGTAACTTTTGGAAGTCCTCCATAATTTCTTTTCCTTCTTTCAATGTTTTTGGCTAATTTATAATACTCTTCTTTTTAAAGATAGTTCTAATAACTTTAAAGAATGATGTGTAGGCAGTCTCTCAAGAAACGCCAAATCGGTCACTTAAGATTCTGAAACAAGTTCCGTTGGCCAATTTCCATAATGCCAAATACAACGATTTTTCTAAGGATAATCCCGGCCTGCCTGTTCTAGCAATTCTCCATTGTGGTAATAATAATTGTTTCAATTTCTAATAAAAGAAAAATTTAATCCAACATTTCTAAACAAAGCAATATATTTCTTACTTGAAAGGTTTTTTTAGTCATTCGGAAATGTTTATAAAGCACATCCTCTTCGTACTTTTTTATGATTTTAAAATAGTTCTTTACTTTTGTTATTCTTCTCTTCTCATTGGTTTTTAACACATGTAAAACAATTTTTTTCTGGCACTTCGTCTTTGCTTCATTTTTTACGCAAATGTTCCACTATCTTGCTTTTCTCACTTTCTTCACTGATTATTGCATTACAAATAATATTAAACGCAAGATTTTCCATTTTTACCGCTGCAAACTCGTGTTCGTAAACATCAACGACATAGATTGAAGATATGACGTAGTTATGTCTTTTATGTGACGTTTGTGAACGCTTCGCGCAATTGACAGTCAATGGATGATCAATAGAACATCGGCTGTGACGTTTTCGAAGTCAGCCCATTTCTATCGTCCAATGGCCGTGATTAGACTGTTCGTTCCCACGTACGTGCCCACGTTCTTCTTTGCCCCTTTCGTGATTACATTACCAAAATTGAAAAGCCGGCGTACTTTTGACAGGAACGTTTGGAAACGGAGAAATTATATTTTGACAGTGGTTTAAATTAGTTAGGTGTGAAATTTAAAATAAAATGGAAGAGGACTATCTAATTGCTGCTTCCTTGATATATTCGGCTTGTGCTGGTATATTATATACAAAAATGAAAAAAAACAAAAACCTAAAGAAACGTGAATGGGTTAAATCTTGGAGATTGAGGCGCGAAACGAAAGGCTCCTTCTATTTTTTGAAGCAAGAACTTCGCCTAGAAGACAAAATTTCTTACAGGAGCTACATTAGAATGAACGAGGAATGCTTTGAGGAAATTTTGTCACTAATTAGAAATGACGCTACCAGAAAGGATACAGTGCTAAGAAATGCAATATCACCGGAAGAGAAATTAACTGCCACACTTAGATTTTTAGCGACTGGGGAGAGCTATAGGAGTTTAGATTTCCAAACCAGGCTTTCTCAGTCGTTTCTGTCAGACTGCATCCCCGAAATTTGCCGTCTCCTCTACGAGAAGCTTAAAGACAGATATTTAAAGGTAAAATTTTACTATTTATTATATTTACTCATAAAATTTATGGCACTATTACAGTTTCCCTCATCTCCTAATGAATGGCGGAATATTGCAGAAAATTTTGGTCAACGGTGGCAATTCCCACACTGCATTGGTGCCATCGACGGTAAACACATTGCTTTCCGCGCCTCTAAGAAAGACGGGGCGTTATATTTCAACTATAAAGGTTTCAACAGCATTGTTTTGTTGGCGATGTGTGACGCGGAATATAAATTAACGTTCATCTCTGTAGGGTGCAATGGTCGCATCAGTGATGGTGGTGTTTTCAACAGATGCGATTTGAGAAAAGTAATTTCGCAGTCGGCAAAATATTTTCCCCCGGAAGAAATAATAGGGAATGAGAGAATGCTTCCTTATGTAATAATAGGTGATGATGCATTTCCACTGGAATATCATGTTATGAAACCCTTCCCATACAAAAGCAAAGAGCTTTCGAAACAAATATTTAATTATAGGTTGAGCCATGCACGCCAAACAATCGAACATAGTTTTGGCATTTTATGTAATAGATTCCGAGTTCTACAAACAACAATTTCTTTGCGACCAGAAAAAGTTAAAGACATTGTTAAAGCATGCTGTGTGCTACATAACTTTTTAATTGTTAAATCTGCTAACTATATGGAACCAATACATTTTAATCAATATTGTGTCGCTGAGAATGAGGAACAAAGTGGGTCTGAGAACCAAAGAAATTTTTCACGGCTCGCAGGAGACATCCGATTGCAGTTCGCCGAATATTTCACTGAGGAAGGAAAAACTCCGTGGCAAGATAGCTATGTTTAGGGAAATAGATACGTCACTAAAATATGTATAAAACCAACCTTTTTAGAATGTATAAAATAAAGAATGTATAAAACCAACCTTTTTAGAATTAAATTTGATGATTTAATGTAACATAATATTAAAATTATAATAAATATTTAATTTAATACATTAAAAATTGGTATATTCATCATCAAATATCCTATCTATTTCTAATTGCAGAGTGTTCGAATCTGGAACAATTTCTTCTCCAAGTTCGATGTCTTCCTGTTGAACTGAAGAAGTCTGCGTACACGTAGGTTTCTTCAAAACCTCTACCCGCAAGATCTGCGGCTTCCCCATTTGCGGTTTTAGGCTGTTACTTTCCGAAATGCTAGTAAACATTTTAAAATTAGATGGAGAAGCACTTCTTGGGGATGGTGACGGCAGAATCCTTCTAGGCACTAAGTGTCTTGGCAAATTTAATTTAAATTCGCTGGAGCTGTTGTCCTCAATATTTGTATAAGTGGACGCTGTTGGAAATGGTGCAAAACTTACAGGACCTTTCCTCCTTGGCGTACTTGATGCCGCTGGCGAAAGATTTTCCTTTCCAACGTATCCAACGGTGCTCGATGAGCTAAGTTGTGCCGCACAATGACAAATACTGCTTACACCTTTCTTCCTGTCTTTTTCTTTTGTTTGCGCATCGTGGATAAGCTCCATTATTTTCCACTTTGTTTCGAAAATTATGTCGTCTGACAACCCCTGCAATTCCATCTCGACAATTTTCGCAAAGTTCCCTTCTCGGGTATTTTCCAAGGGATTTGGCCTCGTGGACTTCACATTTTTTATTAAATCGCTAGCACACTCTAACGATTTTAAAATCTTTTGTTCCAGCTTATTTTTTTTTGCCCTCGGCGGTTGCTAAAATTACAGTATTAAGGAAATGAACCAATTATGTGGCATTAATAAAAGTACCTGATCAGTGGACTCTTTTTCAGGAAGGCTCAGAACGTCTTCCGTATGCGTACCCTCAATAGTCTCGTCGGTACTTGATTCCTGTTAAATAAGATTAATATTATAACTATCTTTAAATGTGTAAATACTCCACACCTTCGGAAAACTTATGTTTGAATCCATTTCAAGCTCGCTTTCGGCGCAATCCAAAAATTTTAAATTCTCGAAACACCACAATCGAGGCGAATAAACATCATCAGCACCGGCCCCGCTTCGTTTTGATTGCAGCACAGAAGCCTTCTCTTTCAGATATTGCGACCGCAAGGTTTTTATTTTTGCCTTTAAGTCCCCGACTTTGATGCCAGGCTTTTTCTCTTGCAGCCGCTGTACAATACCTTCCAAGCACCTCTCCCTTTTGACTCGATTCATGTAGTCTCGGTGCTTCACGTTGTACAGCATGGGAAACTGCTCTAGCTGTTCCATAAAATATATGGTCTGCTCTCGAGTCCACGTTGCCATTGTACCTTATTAGATTACTAATGAAAAATAAATATTAATTTTTAAAAAATACAGAGAATGTAAGTGTGTCAAGATCTGTGGCCAAAAGACAAAACATGTTAAGTCGAAAAGAGTCATTTTTCTGGATAGCAATTTAAAGATAACGGTTGTTTTTCCAGAAAACCAATATCTTAGGTGAATAAAGTTTCAGAATGATGCAAAAGCATCAAGTATTATTGCCAGCGCATTGAACAAAACGATAGCAGAATTTGTTTTAACCTGTAATCATGTAGGAGAAATATGTGATAGGCTATGTGGTCCTTTTGAACGCAGTAGGACACAACGTTTGAATAGGCTTATGGAATCATTCTTTCAAGCTAAACGAGATGAGAAAGAAGATATGTTTTATCTTTTTACCACAGGTATAATTTAATTTACTTTTACTATAAATAATCCAGCATTTTGGTTGTTATTTATTTAGTGAACGGCTGTTGATAGCACTCACCTTGCAGTTGAAGAAAAACCAGCAAAAATAAGAAAAACTGAACACAAAAATATTTTCGCTAATAAAGTTTATATAAATTGACCGTTATTGTTACTGTTTCAGAGTCTTTCCGCTCAATAAAAATCACTATGCTTTCGCTTCACTATAAAAATCAATTTCACACACTTTATAAAAATAAACAGTCTTTTAAACATCAAACTACAAATTTTTTCTTCATAAAAATTTATAAAAATCACTTCACAAACAAACAAAATACGTTACGCTGAAAATACTACTTCCGTAATAAATAAACAATCGTGTTTAACCTCAAATTGTTGATTGTTTTGATATTTATGAAACGGTTGGAAAAAGAAATATACCACGTGACTTCCAATGACCAATAAAAATTTGTGTCTCGTTCCGTCACGAACGAAAATTTTAAATTGACGTTCGTCATTTCCCCTCATCATCTCCACTTCCCCGTTTGTCTAAAAGCTCGTGAGGAACGTACGTAGGAACGAACAGTCTAATCACGGTCAATTGACGCTCGCTCACGTGTTTTCATGTTTGCGTCAAAATATGCAAAGCTACCTCACGAATAAAAGTTCATGTAAATCGAATGTATGTTAGTGGGTTTCTGCTCATTAAAAAAATTTAAAAAAATGTAGGTTTGGATGGGAATATTTTACTTAAAGTAATAAAGCGATGATTAACATACCGTTGTTGAGATTATTCATTTGAAATCTTACAAAGTCATTGCGCGAAAAGACGCATAATTAAAATTTATTCATGGAAACCCTCATGCCCAAACAAATTCGCAACTTGAACATATCTGCGAAGTTTTTCGCCTACGCGTCTGGAAAAATGCTTAGTGACATTCTCCACGATGTGATAGAAATCCTATCTCATATCAATCCATAAATCGTGCTTAATACTCAATGGACAATTGCAGGAGCAGAATCATCAATATCAAAATTCTTTGAAAACTGTTCTTGTGTTGTCGTTAAAACGCCAAGGGAAATTTCATGTAGCGCCTACTTCGATGCTTAAAAATTTCAAAATAAAACGGCAGTTAAGTGTAATTTTTTGCACTGTTACACGAAATCCTCGCTGGAAAATAATAAATCTGCTTCTAAAAAATCAATTATTTGTTATAAATTTGCTCTCATCACTTTCCTGTTGTTTTTATTTTTAAATTACGTCTTTCCGACCCCCGAAAGTATTCAACAACCAACCCCCGAAACAACATGCCAACACCCGAAAGTATGCAATATGAAAATTAAGAAATTTCCCAAAACCTCGATAGAAACCCCGATAAAACCTGGGTTTTCAGATTTGTATGGGGAAGAACTATATAGTTCATTAAAAAAACACGGCTAATAATTTCGATAGTATATGGATTACAGTAGTAACAGGATTGAATCATGAAATATCTTTTCTTTTGCATAGAGAAATTAACATGACTTACCCTACAGGCTAAATAATTCCCTGCGACAAGCTTTATGTTCTAAATCTATTTATAAATTAAACATTAGCATAAGTTGATAGCGCAGTAGGTTTTCTCAACGGGATACCTTCTTCTTCTTTAACGGCTCTGCAACCGGGATTCGATCCTGGCCTGTGTTAACTGGGGTGGCAGTACAGAAGCCGTTTCAAGTTATTTGTTTGGAGTTTTCCATTTTCAATTTAAAACTCATAACAAATAAGTTGGAACGGCTTTTGTGCTGGCACCCCAGTTCTCTTCACCGGTCCTGATTCTGAGCCGATGCCATCCATTTTGGCAACCCTAAGCGTCCTGGTGTACGCCATCCTTCCAGTCGAGGTTGGGTCTCCCTCGCCGTCACGTCCCATAGGTCTTACCGCAGAAAACTTTCCGAGCAGGCTCATCTTCACTACTCATACGAGCTAGATGCCCTACTCACCGGAGCCTACCGAGCTTTATTTTCTGCACAACATCTACATATGTCGCGATAGCGCTCGTAGATCTCGTCATTGCAGTCTTCCGGCTCGTCTCTCCTCACATAAGAGGACAACGCTCCGAAGAATTTTTCTCTCGAACACGGCTAAGAGGTTTGAGTGCTTTTTTCTAAGCACCCACGTTTCAGATGCATATGTGAATTTCGGTAAGACCATCGTCTTAAGTTTAGACGTTATGGTTAGATTAGATGCTTGGATTTAAAGAACCTTGACAGACTATAGTAGGCTTTGTTGGCTTTTAGAAGTCCTGCGCGTATTTCTAGCTCCATGCTATTGTCGGCTGCTACTATTGACTCAAGATAGGTAAATGATTTTACCATTTCAAACTCGTGTTCCTCTACCTTGATTGTGGCAATGTTAGGTTAGCATGTACTTTGTTTTGCTTTCGTTAATGTGCAGTCCCAGATTTCCTGCCGCCCGCTCAATCTGGCATCGATTCCTGCTCTCATTCATGCACAATTAATTCATAAATTGTTTGGTGTAATGTAGGCCCTCCATATTTAACCAGCTTCGCTGGGATGCATCCTTGGCCTTGTTATTTTTTAATTCGGGTTATGGCGCAAGAAGTTAGCAGATTCTTCCAAGCTTGGTGGCGAATTGGTGAATTTCAATTTATTTCGTATTCTCGAAAAGCAATGCGAGTACGAAATACGAATTGACTGCAATAACATCATGTGAATTAATTTGACAAAAGATTTTACGAAAACCGGAAACTTTATAGATTTTTGCTAGCCCAACAAAGGAAGCTGATGATACTTTTTAAAAAAATGATGGCGCGAGGTCTGTTCCTGCGTTACATGAAGTGTTTATTCTATTGCAATTGTCAGTGATTCTTAGCAGAGTGGCAGAATTAAAAAAATGTCAAAAATTACGTTGCTTAGGGCCTGTGCAGGGACGGATTGGCCCCCTTAGCAACCCGAGCATTTCGGTAATGACCGGCCCAAATTTATATATTTCCTGCGGATCCTGGATTTCCCATGGACATTGCAATAGGCGCAAGCGGCGTACCGTGCTAGTTTCTCCTCTACGTTTTCGCTCGATTTAGGGCCAGCTCTGAGAAATACTTCTCTCAGGCGGCGAAGACGGTCGGCGGAATGTAAGCTCAAGGCGGAGAAGGGGGCGACGAAGAGGGAGGGCCAAATTCGAGCCGATCTTCGTGAGCGTAGTCACAAGTATTACTAAACTTTAAGTTTCTTCCTGAACACTCACTCAACCTCCGGCCATTCGAGCATTTACTCGAATGGGCCATAGGCCAATCCGGCCCTGGGCCTGTGTGAATTCTATGACTTAAATTTAGTGTCGATAATACAGTATTTAGTCTTTTGGCGAGGAGACTAAATTTTTGACAGTTTACTAAATTGATATTTGAAAAAATAACAACGTAAAATAAAATGCAGCATTTTTATTTTTCTCTTCAACGAGATATATTTTAAGTAGGCCATTATTACATTAAAATAAAACAATGTTGCCAATAATAGCCTGTCGGCCATAACGATATTTTCTGCAATCATATTTTAGTTGCTTTACTGTATAAAAACATATATGTATTACAGATTTTTTTCAAACTTCGTGACACAAAAAATTTGAGCAGTTCTACGCACCTCGTTGCCAAATTTTATAAATATTGTTCTATCATTACCCCTATTTTTAGTTAAAACGGCAACAAACACAGAAAAAACTCAACAAAATAATTTCGGAAGGGATGCGTGCATGCCGAATGAATAAAGTTATTTTATCTTTATATGCATTAAGCTTTTAAATACATGTAAAACCCTTGCTCAACAAAGGCAGTTTATTCATCATATTTTTAAAACTTTCCACGGAATTCTTGAACAAATGAGGGGTGACAGAGGGAAACCTCTGATACAAAAGATGTGTGATATGGAGGGGGACATCGATTGGGTATAGTGCGCACCCCCTCTCTTCCACCCCCTGACCCGGGGGGGGGTTAGCTTTTTTTCTCAAATGGCACCCCTATTTTTTATGCAAGATTCAGATTCCTGGGATGAAAGTAAACATCTTTTGGATATTAAACAACTTTTATTTATTAATTTTCTAAGATAGAAGGTGCTCAAAATGTTCGCCATTGATGTTCAAACAATGGAATAATCTATCTTCGAATTCTTGCCGCACTGCCGCGAATGTTTCTGACTGAAAGAGACGGCTTAATGACGATTTCAATCAAAGTTTCCGGAGTTAAAATAAATGATAGAACAAAATGCTTGGGATAAAAGATGTTTATTTTCATTCGAGGAATCTGAATCTTTCATAAAAAATAGGGGTTGCCATTTGAGAAAGAAAGCTACTCCACCCCCGGGCGAGGGGGTGGAAGGGAGGGGGTGCGCATTATACCCAATCGATGTCCCCCTCCATATCACACATCTTTTGTATCAGAGGTTTCCCTCTGTCACCCCTCATTTGTTCAAGAATTCCGTGGAAAGTTTTAAAAAAAACACCCGGTATACTATATATGTCAGTGGCTCAGCAGCGCCCACTTTTGTGTCTTCAGAAATTTCACCTCACTCTCTATCTAATAAAGGCTAGTGCTCCAACTATACTGCTGCGTCGTCTAAACCTTTCGAAACTATCCTAACAATGTTTAGGTGAGAACTGTACGAGTAAGATTTATCATAGGCGTCAATTATGGAAAAATAGTCTTTATTCCCCCTTTATTTTGACTCTAACACTTTTAGTATTAATAAGGCACATGCTATTTATAAGGCAGTGTTGTTCTGCAAATGGGAAACTAGGAATATGTAAAAATGGTTTGAAACATTTATGAAGGGAAAAAGATAAAAATAATGTCTTTCTACATCAAATGCATACATAAATGATTTTCTTTTGAAAATTTTATTTTCAATTATTATGTCCGTATAAAACATTATCTAGATTGTTCTAGTCAAATCTCCATTGTTTAAATTTAATAAAAAATTTTTGAAAAAAAAAATTATAAACGCTGCCCAAAACATAGTTAAGATCACACGCTTTTCTAAAAATAGCTGCAATTGTTGTCTTAATCAATTTATAAAAGTGCGGTGAATGTCCATTTAAACTGGAATCACGAGACAGACACCAATTAAAGAGTATTACTTGACATGGACAACTTAATTGTTGAGGACAAAATCTAATTGATCTCAATCAAATTGTACATTGAAACGCGTGTAACCTTTTCATTAAATCATATTGAAAGTGAAATCAAGTTGGTGATTTAAGAATGGCTTCGATTGTTACGAATTTCGCAATTGGCCCAAGTCCAATCTTTGATTTAAAAGCAAAAATTGGTCTTTAATTGAGATGCATTGTGTGAGATATTTTTAGAATAGGATAAACGCAATTAAACTATATTTGGATATAATTTAATCGATTTAATTTGCTGTTGCATATTACGCTTTAAATAATTGTTTTTGTAATTTCTTTCAGAACTTTTCGAATTTGGTCCACGTCCAGTAGCTATGTCACTTGGAAGCCTATCATCCTGGGCCTGTAATTTTATTATTGGAATGACATTCCCAAGTCTACAAACATTATGGGGGGCATATGTGTTTCTACCATTTGCCATTACGTGCATACTTTTGTTTTTCTTAACTAAATTTTATTTGCCGGAAACAAGAGGCCGGGATCCTAGTGAAGTTGCTCCTCTAGTGTCTAAAGGTTTTAAATCAAGAGTGGTTCAATAGTTAATGTGGTAACATTTTATTTCTTTTAATTTTTATAAAATAATATATTTTTATTTTTATACAAAAAGGTGTAAGTTCTTTAAAGTGAGGGTTACCTAAGACAAAGGTACTTATGCGAAAGTCTAATGTAAATGTTACAGATTAAAATTAAGTTAGAAATTCAAGGAGCTTATATAATTATATTTATATTTAATAACAATTATTGTAACATTGAATTAATCCTAAAAACAGCCTGAGATTGGTTTATTTTATTGGAAATTTTTTAAATTAAATCTTCAAACGCACATGCGCTACAATTTCGAGCTTCCACTAAATTAACAAAAACTTACTTAAGCTTCTTTATGTTTTATTAAAAAATTCAAAAATAATTATTGAAATGGAAATTTATACTTAATTAAAAGATATAGGTACCTATCTGTACTTTTTTATTCAGTTACATCTGAAGTACATTAAAAATTTTTGTTAAGTTATAATTAAGGTTTTTTTCTAAAATGTTAATTTCATTTAAGTTATTTTAAACTATGGGTTCAAATTATTTTTAATAACATTAAATATTATTCATTCTACATCGATTTAAAAATTATTTACATGTTTTTAAATAAGTTTATTATATTATGCATCTTGCCGTGTGAAAATTATTGAATTTATTTTTAAATCAATAAAGTTAAAGAAAAAGAAATTAAACAAAGTCTCACGGACCTGCCGCTAGGAATAGTTTAAGGCATAAATTGTTAGATTGAAGTAAACGAAATTTCTTATGCAATATACTGGTTTTTGAGTTTAATTGTTTTATATTTTCAGCTCTTGAATAACAAGTATAATAACGTATCATTGAAGGTTTTAATAAAGGTGTGACTAAAATTTTCAATTGTCAGAGCATAAATCTCCAAGCGTCCTCCTCACTGAATAGCTTTGCTTGGTTTTTGAAGCTATCCTACTTAATATAAATTAACTTGTCCAGGCGGTTGCAGCCGCGTTGCCTAGGTAGTGTGTAGTTTTGTATGTAATATTTTCCCAATATTGCAGTGGCTCTAACGAGCAAGTGCAAAACTTAGTTAAAGATTAGTGTTTTAGAAAACTTGTAATCCATTAGAAACTAGCACTCAAATCCTTAAAAGGTACGCATATTGTAAAGCCCAGGCATGCATTGCAACTATCTGCAACTTTATCAGCAAGCGATGAAACATGCCCTTAGCCAAACAATCTACCGTAGGAACGATTTATCGCTAAATTTTAGGTTTATTTATAACACTGGATTAATTGAAATTTAATTTAATCGAATTCTAAATCATGTTCAATAAATCATTTTATGGACCTCATCGCTTCATGCCTCAATCGCAGTTTCTTATTACCAAAAAAGATAATAAAAAAACGAGTGTGCGTAGGACCACACTTTAGAAGTGTTAACTTCTATGGCTAGTCTAAATTTCCAAATCCATCTTAATGCAGGACGATAAGGATTAATATATTTTATTTATGAATATTCTGTTAAAGTTTATTTAATTGTTACTTATATGCACTCCAAAATGTGTTGCAATGTTTTGGAAATTAAACTATTTGTCTTAAACTTATCACACAAATATCGGACGATGGATGACTGGGATTATGTAGTTTTTGGTAAAAATAGTAGATAATATATAGTAATAAATACATAGTACATAGTTCATAGGAAATATGTAGTACATAGTACACAGTATACTTATCGTCGGGTTGATGCAATAGTCACGAACCAGAATTTTTGCTATTTTAAACATTGTGCAAATATGCAAAAAAGTCATATTATATTCAGCCAAAGTCACGGATCTAAATTTTTATGGGAATCTACTGGATTCAATTTGAATTCTCTCAGAACATAGTACATAATATGCAGTACATTGTATATAGTCAGTGGCGGTTCGTAAGGTTCAGGATAAGGGAAGCAATGCCCAAAGCGAACGATAAAAGTAAAAGTATCGAAGGTTTTATTCACGAAAAACACTGAAAAATAACATATAGTGGAGTCAGATAAGCAAACATATGGAATTGTTTCCAATTAAAAAAAAAAATGTTTGGAACATGTTAGTTACATCGAATAATATACGAAATGGACATTTTCTTCCTCTAGCAACCGCCGCTATGTAAGTTATCGGCTATTTTGTGAAAATTTCATCATTTTGGTCGTTCTTTCTAAATATAGATGCATATGTATATCTCGGAATGTGTAGGTCCGCAAAATGCAAAAAAATAGAGGCTGCTCGTTATGATTTTGGCTATCAGCGGTTACAATATCAAATTTTTATCTGTACACCTAACGTCAAGACAAACTTAAAAAACTGCTTAATTTTAGCATCTTCGGATTTTTTCAGTCAACTTGTACACAATAACTGGTTACAATTTCAGGTCAAAATATCTTATTCCCCAAAATGTGTCCCAAAAATTGACTTCAAATTTGAAAATTAATTGCCCTTTAATTTTTGTGCATCGCATGAGGTTTTTCCTTTTTTTAATATGCATTTTCTTTTATGATGGTGGACAAGAAAAATTTTTTGAACTTAAAAAAAGTGAAAAAATCGAATTCAAAGCCGTGAATTTTTGCATTTTGTAGAAATAGTTTCACTGCTAGCGGGCGTTTTGCGCCCTTTTTCAAATTCTCTTCAAAATTAAAGCGTCCAAAGAAAAGCTATAATAAGCCAAAATCTAAAAAAGATAGTAATAATAAAACCCCATTGTAACCTTCGCTTACTATCATTACATTCTTCTTGCAAAAAAAAAAACACTTCAGGCAACCCGTACTCAAAAATGAATTTCATAAAAATATTCTCTATCCTTTAAATCATCATTAAAGAGAATCATAAAAATATAATGGAAGCTACAAAAATATCAGCTTATATTCAATAAACACCGCCTGCCACCACACTAGAATAAGTAATAGATAAAGATAAACTTCACCTATCCTCGATCTCTTTTTTCTTGACTCAATCAATCTTCAAACGAAAATTCATATTTTAAGAAGAGTCAAAATCAAATTTACGAAACAAAATTTTAAGAGCAAATTTAATATTGCTTGAAGCCAGAACAAAAGAGAATATGGTGGATACAGAAAATTTCTCTATCTTCGACTTCTCAATTCTCGCTGTTCGGTTCCGAAGAAGCTTTGTTTAGCTCAGCTTCTGAGGGTACTGTATTAACGCAAACCTTTGCGGGAGTATGGGTCCAATTAGATTGAATGTGTTGGAGTTTTACGTTGATTTTCTGTGGCAAAGAAGCTGGAGATATTACAGCTTCCCCATGTTGTGTAAAGCCTCGGCCACGATAAGAGCGGCACCAGGAAAATTTATTTAGTATTGTCACTCTGCCGCTCGCCGCTCATATCATGTTCGAGGCCTAACACAGCATTGGGAAGCTGTAATATCTCCAGCTTTAGTGTTTCCAGAGGAGGAAATATATTAAGATTTTTGTTGTGATTAATCTTGATATATTTTAAAATTTAAATGTATTATCATTTATATAAATTTATTTTTATGAAGTTGCCTATTTGGTCAAGGGAAGCAGTGCTTCCTTTGCTTCCAAAGAGGAACCGCCACTGTATATAGTACGTAATAGATAATATATAATACATAGAAAATAATATAACATACCAGTAGGGAATGGAAGTACTGGAAAAACTACTTCTACAGAAGCAGTTCAGTATTTCCACCCAATACAAAAAAGGCATTACATTAACACGGCGATGGCCTAGGCTGGGAAGTACTTCTTTTTTCCCTTCCATAGAATGTGTTTTGGAAGAACTTATACTACATTTATTATTAAACTCATAATACAAAGTTATTATACTGTAAATTTTTGTAATGTAATTTAGTTGGGGTAGGCGTGAAGAGGTGGGTGGGTAGCTTGAAGTAAAATTAAGCGATTTATATTTATATCATAAACATAAATTCAAATATATGTTTATACATTAAAGATAAAAAACTTATTGGCTGAGATAACTGAGACGATTAACAAAGAAAACGACCAGCTATGAAGTTTATCAACACGCTTTTTGCGCGAAATCAAACGCTTGGTCACCAAACCCATTCTGCTCTGCATTACTTATAAATCATTACAAAAAACACCAAATAAGGAAGTACAAATCGACTTCCCACAGTAAATACTTGCGATTTTCCCTACTGGGATACTACCCCAGTTATGTAAGTAAAATACAGACGCCCAGTCGAATAGGCGAAACGCCGAAACGTATTCCATGTCGCCGAAAGTGATTAATCCAAGCAAAATATTTAAATATTGCAGCCATTTAGCTGGCTAGAGCATGGCAACTTTTAGCCGAGGTCCAGCAACAGACAGCAGCGATGGTGACACGCGCACTTTGCTGCGCATCCGTTCCTGGCTACTTGTGCCTATGCAGCTGTCTAGGAGCATGGAAACTTTTGGTTGAGCTGCACTTACAAACAGCAGCGTATAATTCTATGTGTGCGAGGCAGAATAGCCCGCGCTTGAAGAGAGAGATTGGGTTTGAATGTTGTAATGCAGAAGCTGCTCTCAAGCTGCACGTTTCATATTCTCGCAATGGACGCCGCTCTCAAAATTCATGTTATATTCTCAAGCAAAAGTTTCCATGCTCTAGAAAGCTGCATAGGCACAAGTAGCCAGAAACGGATGTGCAACAAAGTGTGCGTGTCGCGAATTCTTTGTTTTACCCCCAGCGAAAAAGTGCCAAACGCGCCTAAAGAAGTTAACACTTCAAAAACAGATGTTGCTTTCGGCCGTCGCAAACAAATTCCTTGTTCTCAAATCTCCTCGACGAGTTTGAACAGGATTTCGACGGCCTTGTCTAAACAGACCATAAAAAAAAGGTTTCAAGTTTTTTCTTTTAAACTCAAATTTTGAATTCTAGGAAATTCCTTCCTAGAATTTTCTTTGTTGAATTTTCCGTCGACTCGTCCCGGTCGTCAATCTTGGTTCTGAGCTCAAACCGATCGCTTCGCCAAATGGAGATTCGTCTCCGCTTAACGTTCTCGAACGTTTTCTATTTGGTGTCCGAGTACACCGGCGAAGCGATTTATAAAAATAAAGATTCGCGATTGAGGTCCAATCTACGTTTTATTAATTTGATCGATCAGTTTTTTAGTTTTATTTAGAATTTAATTTATTATTTTAAGTGTGTATTTTTTGAAGTGTTAATAAGTATTTTAATTCGAAATCGGTGTTGTCAAAAAGAAACTTATTTTTTGCTACGCCACATTTTTTGGTGTCTCCTGTGAGGATTCGCGATTGTACGTGTGCGTTTTCATCATGTGTTTTTTGTTGGTGTTTGCGATTCCTCTATAAAAACAAAGACTTTAAAAAGACAGAAAAGTGACAGTTCTGAAAAACAATAAAAACTCTTTGCGGACAAAGCGTACGACGGTGCCATTCTTCTGGATGTCATAAAACATCGCCGCAACTCATCGCTCGGCAACTTTCGTCGCCCCGGCTGCGATCTTCGCACGGACTACCGATTCCATTCCAAGGCTGTCGTTTTGTAAACATATTCAGGCTCGTAAGTGAGGCAATATTTCATGCTCGCCATCATTTAAAGGCAGATAAATTAAAATCATGGCCGACAAAGAAGTACGTATAAAATTCATCGCCCAAAAAAGAAAAACTTTAAAAGGGCAAATAACTATTTTAACCAATCTCTTCGATGGAAAACTCAACTTTGCGACTTCGCCTTGATCGTGTCACCTCTCTTTTTCAATCTTATGAAGAATTGCAAGATGAACTTGAATTGATTGACCCTGAAAACACACCGATCGCAGACATAAACAACATTCGGAAGAATTATTATGATATCGCTAGTAAACTCACTTCTCATTTAAAGGTCAATGACCCAGATACAAGCTTGAATCGTTCTTTCGCAAATTCGACTTTAAACTCGTCGCAAAGATCTAACGAAGGTAGCGCATACAAGAACATTATAAAATTACCGACACTCGAACTTCAAAAATTCAGCGGTCAGTATGAAGACTGGGTAACTTTCGAGGACACGTTTAAGTCCATGATTCATGAAAATCCGAACTTGACGAACGTTCAAAAGTTCCATTATTTAAAATCCGCACTCACGGGAGCCGTGGAAGAAAAAATCAAAGTTCTCGAAACAAATGACGTGAATTATGTGGTCGCTTGGGATAAGCTCAACAAAGCGTACAAAGCAAGGCGTGTTTTGATTTCGCGTTATCTCTCCATGCTTCTCGAATTGCCTGTGCAACAAAGGAGTCCCATAAGGGACTTTCTAAACTCGCCACCGATACAAGGCAGGTCATAGCAGCCTTGAAATCGCTGAACGTTAATCTCTGCGATGAGATGATCGTTCGCATCATCGAAAGTAAGATGCACAAAAACACTCGGGATAAATGGGAAGAAGGGTTGAATCGCGATACATATCCGACTTTACAATCGCTGTTCGATTTCCTGGATCGGTATGCTGACGTCATTGATATGCGCGAAGGTTGCAATAAAAAACGGGAAAATTTCGAAAACGATTTTCACCCAAACAAACGACAAAAACCCGATCAAAAGGAGAAAGTGCATCGCGTCATTTGCAACATCTGTTGTACCAATGCGATTCTTTCAGAAAATTGACCCCCAAAGAACGTCTTGATGTCGCCAAAAAGGCATATGTGTGTTTGAATTGTTTGAGAGATCATCGCGGAAAACCTTGCACGTATTCGGGTTGTCGGACGTGCAATGGAAAACATAACACCCTTATTCATATCGACTTCAGAAAAACGGATTTCCCCGGCCATTCGAAAACAAAAACGAACCCAAAAAAATGATCTCTCTACAAACAAAGAAAACCACGCATGACTAACCGGTGAAATTGTCACCGCGTGTTTAACCACTCTTACCGACTCCTTCGGTCCAGTTGATGACCACAGCTGTTGTGTGGCTAGAAAATGATAAAAGGGAGAAAGTGATCCTTTACACCGGTTCAAAGACGAACTTCATTAGCGAGCGGCTCGCGAAGTTGTTGCGTTTACAGATGCGACAGTGCCCCCTCCAGATTGGTGCACTAAATTCTATGATGACAATTTCCAAGCAGGTAATCGACGCTACGGTCGGCTCTTATTCCAGCAATTACACCGAAACAATGACCTTTCACACTGTTCCAAAAATTTCCAACTCAATTCCATCAGATGTTTTTCCACGCGCCTCAATTGAAATACCTCGACACATCAAACTTGCTGACCCTCAATTTCATTTACCCTCTCCAGTCGATTTATTAATCGGTTCAGGATCAACCCTTTCTTTATTTTCAATCGGTCAATTTAAATTATCCAATAGTAAAATCGATCTTTGTTTACAAAAAACTCGTTTGGGATGGATCGTCGCAGGTGGTATTAATTGTAAAAAACCACGTACTGTCGCAACTTGTAATTTGGTTGATTTGCAGAAATCTCTTACGCAATTTTGGGATCTCGAAGAAATAAAAAACCCTTCAAATCAATCGCCCGATGAAATTTTATGCGAAAAACATTTTGTCGAGAATGGTAGTACAACTGCCCTTCAACCCAAATGCACAACCGTTGGGAGACAGTTTTCATTCAGCTTTAAAACGGTTAAATTCACTTTTCAAAAGCTTTGATAAAAAACCGGAATCAAAAATGAGTATGCAAAGGTCATTCAAGAATATGTCGATCTTAAACATGCAACCGTAATAGACGGTGATCCTTCCATTGGCTATTATATTCCTCATCACGCGATTTTTAAACAATCAAGCGATACGACTAAGATCAGAGTCGTGTTCGATGCCTCGCACAAATCCACAAACGGTCTTTCTCTTAACGACACCCTGCTCGTCGATCCCACCATTCAAGATCAAATTTTCGAACATTTAATTCGATTTCGTTTTACCGAATTTGTTATCATGGGTGATGTTGAAAAAATGTATCGCCAAGTTTGGATACACCCGGATGATCGTGATAAACAGCGCATTTTATGGTATATTAACGGCGATTTGAAAATTCTTCAATTAAATACCGTTACATTTGGAGTTTCATCGTCAGCTTTTCTTGCCATCAGAATAATTCATCAGCTCGCTGATGATGAAAGTCATGATTATCCTCGCGCGGCTAAAATTTTGAAAAACAACATGTATGTTGACGACTTGTGACATTCGCTGATACAATTTCGGAAGGGCGCGAAATTCGAAAGAAAGTGACGGAGGTTTTAAATCGCGGCGGTTTCAACATCCGGCAGTGGGCATCAAACGATCCGAAATTATTCAAGTTCCAATATAAATCCAATATAAACTATTTCTTAATATCTAAAAACCTTGAACCTCGAATGCTGTGTACACTAAAAGTGCAAGGGCCGCACAGTGGGGAGATATTTGATATTCCACCCAAATTTCTCTAGAGGTCGTAATTTTTAAGTTATTGACAAAATTTTTTTTTAAAGTGTTCATCTTGAATTTACCTATCGATCCCTCTAGGTCTAGCTAGAAGCAATTTTAATGTTAAAAATAGCTCTATTTTGTACTTTTCCAGTTCCTTACAACCTGAGGTTATGTCTAAAAGTACCAAATAAGGCCATTTTTAACATTAAAATTGCTTATAGCTTCAAAACTATAGGCCGTAGCATAAAAGTTGTTGAACATTATTCATAGGAAATTGTTCAAGCTTTCCAATTTTGTAATAAAAAATGTCAATTAGCTACTTTTTTTTTAGAAAAAGGTGGTTGAAGTTGAAATTTTAGTGAAGAAAAAAACAACATTTTGGGGCCTATTGTGGATATCGTCAATTTGACGACTTTGAGTCGATGTTAAAACTTCTTTCTGCGAAAGTCGATTTTTATCGAAATTAGTCGATAAAAGAATTAATATGAGTCGATTACACAATTGTCAAGTCGACGTCAAAAATGTAATCGACTCATATTTATGTTTTTATCGATAAAAATCGACATTCTCAGTATGAAAATTTAACCTCGACTCAAAGTCGTCAGATCGACTCGTTCCACAATAGGGCCATTTGACTTTGACGACACATAACTCTGGAAGTTGGTGGGTTGAAGCCGGCGGGAGTATTCTTCGTAGATTGGGGCCTTATTCAAGAAAATCTCTCATAGGGTTACAAAAATACAGGGTGATATGTAAACCTCTACCAAAACATTTCAAACTGAATGATTTGATATTGGACAGTATTTTGAACAGTTTTCAAAAACTATATCAAAAATTCATCTAGACAGATTAATAGCTAACTAAAAGACGAACATTTAAAAAAAACATGAGTACGGAAACTCAAATTTTCGGCCCGTTAGAATAAATTGAATAGAAAAAATAGACTTTTTGTTAAAAATTAAAAAAAAACGAAAATGAAATTTCAAAATCCGGCTAGAGGGATCGATAGGTAAATTCAAGATGAACATTTAAAAAAAAATGTTGTCAATAACTTAAAAATTACGACCTCTAGAGGTGGAATATCAAATATCTCGCCACTGTGGGCCGGTAAACGACCCGTGCACAACATCCAGGTGTAACCTGAAACGCCAAAGGAAATTGGCAACAAAAATTTACCGCAATTTGGCTTGCGAAAGAAATTAAAAGCTCGTAAGAAAATTGCGCCGGGCACTTGGAGAAAAGCCGACGGGTGCGTTTTTCCGGCCGGCGACCTCAGCCTTGGGTCAAGCAGCAGCAGGTGTCTTTTGCACCAAGGTTGAAGCCCCGAAAGAAAAATGCAACCGAAGGATTTTTTGAAAAGAAAGCTTAAGGTAACTAAAGCGCGATCGATTTTTAAGATCGAAGAGTAATGTTTCAACTATCATCCGTGGCGGGCGGAAAAAGAAATTGATAAAATTTTCATGGTGGCGGGCGCGATCTTAAATATAATTAATTATCTTACATTTTTTAAAAAAAGGATAAGTTAACGGTTGACCGCGATCTTCTGCCTTGTGTACACTGAAATCGGTGTCCGTGCTTATCGCGTTTTCGAGACTTTCCTTCTAATTGTTTTTGTTGGGCTTAATGATAATGAAAGAGTTTTTAAACCCGTAAGGAGAATATAAATGAAAAAATAGATAAAAACAAATACGGGCCGGTTTAAAATATAATTTTATGTTGTGGTGTATCTTTTAAGAATAAGAATCTTGTGTTGTGAATCTTTTGAGAATAAGAATTTTGGTGTTGAAGAACAAGAATTTTGTGTTGTTCGAGAATTGTTTCATAAAGAAAAACAAAAATAAATATAAATAGAAGTAATAAAACATATTTACAAATATATAAAACAATAAAAAAAAATATAAGTAAGGTCGTACTATAAACCAATGATAACAAGAAATAACAAAAAAAAAGGTAGGAAAACAACTTCAAGTTATTAAATTGAATTTTAAGTAGTACTAAAATATTAATAAAACAAAAAAAGGGAAGTTATATTAGTGTGTTTTTGTAATATAACAATTTTAAGGAATAATAAAATATTAATAAAACAATAAAGAAAAAAGTTATATTAGTGTGTTTTTGTAATATATCAAATTCGAACAGCCGGTAGGATCTGGGTGCGCTAACTACAAAGGCGTGAATACTGCTGGTCAAGGCTCCATTGATCTCGAACACAAAGCTAACTTGGGGGCAGTGTTAGCGTCTACCTGCAGCGTATAAAAATTCCCAGATCCTCCAAAGAATCAACGCTCGGGGGTAATCATCTTTACGTGTCTCTGCTTCAGGCGAGTACGCATTTACCCCCCTAAGTTTTTTCGACGAGGGACTTATAGCGGGCTTCATCCGTGTGCAGGATACGCCCTATGCCAGAGGGCCAACCAGGGGACAACCAACATTCAGAAACTCCCCCTCCGAGGGATCACCAACTAATAGCAGGCCCTTCAACAGCTCCAGGGCCCAACGGCACCAGTCCTCTACCCAGACAGGCAGACAATACATCGACGCCAACAACAGGAGCTGGATCACCAAGAAAGCTGAGAAGCGGTACCATTTTAGGAAATACAACGAATCAACAAGTAGGTTTTAAGTTAAGTTTAGATCAAAGCGCTCGAGACAGGTGACATAAATATCACCGCGTGTCAGGCAGTAGAACGAGAAACGAAAAGAACTCGTGAAAGCCGCCTGACACGAATAGAAAACTTAAAGCAGTGCACCCTCAAATTTAGAGAGGATTTAGCCAATTTTCAGTCTCTCGAGCGCCCTCTTCAAGGCGAAGGCCCTAATTTAGTAAATTTAAATTTAGTAAATTCAGAAACTTTAGAAAATAGAATTTAGGGGAAAAAATTGTAAAGTCGACGAAACCCGATCGCCCGCCGACAGTTTCACAGAGGATCTTTTGAATTGGGTAAGCGTGTCCCTCACAGACTCCGAGAAGGACCTTATCCTACACAGAGATCAAAAGGACCATACACCAAGAGAGAGGAAGGAGCTCCTACTAAACACAGCAATGGCGGACGAATATATGGAAGTCGCCAAAATAACAGCGCAGCTGGTCCCATTATTTTCGGGCGGACAAAGTCCGACCCTAACGACCGAGCTGCAAATGTTTATAGGCTGTTGTCGTAGAGTTCTACAATGCCTTTCAGAAACTGAAAAAGAGGCATTTATTCAGATTCTCCCCACCAGACTTAGAGGAGAAGCATACTAATTAATAGCCTCGAGTCAGCCAGCCAATTTCGAGGAAGCCGAAAAGCTCCTTAATCGTACATATTTGCCTAGGGAAACTTACCAGGAGTTAGTAAATAAACTAATAACACTCCGTCAATACCCTATGGAGCCCCTCACAGCGTACACCACGCGAATAAAGCAACAACTGTCCCAATGCGTAGAAGCCGCCACAACTAAATATGGTGAGGCGGCACCAGAAGATTTTGCGAAAAGCACATTAAAAGGAAGGATCAATAACCCACACTTATGCCAGTACTTGCTGGCTGCAGGCGATGACGGCCTGGATAATTTAATCCAAAAAGCCCTAGACATGGAGAGACTTCAGCAAACAACACTGAACATTCATGCCCAGAACCAAAGCCTATCAGCCCTGCCTATGTACAGTCAAGGTGGGCCAAGTATACCCACTCCCAGCCTGTACAGTAATTCTTATTCGCTGGCTTACAATAATGGTCCCTACACATATCCACCACAGTCAGGCCTGCACGGCCCCACCCCTATACAAACAACACCTCAACTCTACTCCGCCCAACATAACGCATCACTCTGCCCAGTACCACATAACAAGAACACAACATTCCTCCCCACGCAACACTGGCTAACTACAATCTCTCCTGCCCAGTTCACAACAACCGATTGTGACAAATACACCTGCCCCTACCACAATTAACACAGTACCCCAGGCCACACAATTAATACCAACACCTCAAAAATCTCAAAGCAATCCGCTGGCAAATGTCACCTGTACTTATTGTCGAAACAGGGGCCACACATACCCCGATTGAATCAAAAGAAAAAATACTCCCTATTGCACTATTTGTAGAACGACAAATCACGATGCACGAGATTGTCGCCGCCCACCAGAGCGCTCAAGACCGAACTTCTCTAATAATGGTCATTTCCCTGAACAGCGTCCTAATAACAATAGCGGCGGAATACCTTCGCAATATAATAATCGCTACCCGCAGGATAATCAACAACAACCGCCCCGTTCACCGCCGCAACACAATCAAAATCAGGTAAATAACAGTAATCGCCGAGTAAATCAACATACGCCAAACATGCGATTTCTGCGGAAGGTGGGGCCACCAGGTAGAGCACTGCCGACAAAGGCAGCGATGGGAGAACTCACAATCGGGAAACTTCCCAGAGTCGGACCAAATACCCCCGGCCCGACACTAAACTCTAACAAAAAACCAAATGGGGGACCTCAGGCCTCAACTAGCACAAACCCACTAGTAACTCTTCCGCTCGATATAAGCCTCAACGGCAAAACACAACTAGTGGTGGACACAGGCTCTGAGGTTACAATATTAAAAAAGAATAAGCTTCGACAAAATGTCACAATAAACCCTTCTCAAAAGTGCTCGCTACAAACGCCATTCGGCAAAGGGAAGGCTCTCGGAAGTTGCCATGGAAACTTCAATTTGAAAGCTGCAATTCCTTGCACTTTCCAAATAGTGCAGAACATGCCAGAGATTCCTAAAGATGGCTTTCTAGGAAACGACTTCCTCTCCCAGCACTGCAACGTTGAGGGTCCTAACAAGACACTACGATTTCCTCGCACGGAAATTAATCCGGAAGAAATTACCATTCCATTACAAACCAAAGCCACCAAAACGAAACCCAGAGAGCAGCAGGAGCAAACCCAAACCAGGGAGTCTCAGCTCGTAGACGCCGAGACGACGCCCGGTGGTGTCTCCCAGGTACCCTCCGAGAGGAATACAAGCTGCCAATCTCAAGATGGGTCAAGGCTAGATAACAACCTTACTGGTTTCGAGACCAATGAAGACCTGAGACAAAAGGTAACCTTAACGGAATCAATTTGTATCCCAGACCGGTCCCAGATGGTGGTGCCAATACCATTAAGTTTAGAGGAAGAAATGCTCTGTATAGCCCAAGAGCACTGCGAAGGTGTTGGAAAAATGCAGTCGTAACGAACTAACCCATAAGATTCAGGAGTGTAAGCAGCGCGGGCATAAAAAGGCGGCAGTCAGTCAGCCATGAAAGTTCGTGAAGTGAAGAAGCAAAGACGTCAGAAATAAATAACACGTCAGTAAAAATAAAATGTCTTTTATTTAAAATATAAAAGTGGTGTACTCATTTTTTTATCAAATTGGAACATCATTATCAACATGGTAGCAGAGCGTAGTTCCTGATAACATATAAAAAGCAGTTCCTGAAAACAAACAAAAAAACACATAAAAATGGATCCTAAATTTTGCTGAAAATAAGAGGACAGATGGAAGAAATTGGCTGACTCAGAAAAGTAAGATGGGCAATAATTCTAAAATATAGAAGTGGTTAGAAACGCATGCTATAATTATAACAAAAATCACATAACCTGTAAATAGGGAAAACTGTATTTTTTTAGGTTAGGTAGAGTAAAAATTAACTACATAAAAAGTATACTGGTAAAAATAAACTGTAAAATTAGATTTTGCAACGTTATTAAAATCAATTAATTAAAAGGCAAAATTAGAATGTCAAATATGGAGGAAAGTTGTAAATCGGAGATAATAACTTCCTTTGAGAAATTAAAAAATGCAGAAAACTTTGACACGTGGAAATTTCATCTGACAATAGTTTTGAAATCAGAGCAACTGTATGAAATAGCAAATGGGACAGAGATAATAACTGATAATGCTTCAGCACAAATAAAAAAGGACTGGATGGTCAAAGACGCTAAAGCACAACGATACATTTTAGCAACGTTGGATAAAGAACCGAAATTGCACATCATGTCATGCTCGACGTCCAATCAGATGTTTGAAAAATTAAAAAGTATATACGAAATAAAAGGTAACCAACAAACGTGTAAACTTCTACAAGAATTTTTCTCGCTGAGTTGTGAAAAGTCAGAAACTCTTGAATCCTACATAGGGAGAGTCCAAAACCATGCCTTCAGACTGAAATCGGTAGGAGGTAACGTGGATGATGATCTACTAATGGCAAAAATTTTAAGCAACTTGCCGGAAGAATTCAAATATTTTGTAACTGCGTGGGACTCAGCATCTAAAACAGACAAGACTCTAGCAAATTTGATATCAAGATTGCTAGCGGAAGAAAGAAAAGAAAACGGAAAAGTGTACAGCACGCAAGCAGCATTCAAAGTTGAATTGAAATGTAATAACTGTAAAAAAATCGGGCATATTGCGAAAGAATGTAAAAATATAATCTGCTACAACTGTAATAAAAGAGGTCATAGAAAAAGAAATTGTAGAATCAGAAACTACTGCACTATATGTAAAAAAAATAATCATGAAGAAAAAGATTGTTTCTTCAAAAACAGAAATAAAGACGTTACACAACGTAAACAAAATCAAAGTAAAATGTCGTTTTTCGCGAATTTAGAGAAAACAAAACAAAATGGAGACGAGAAAAATGTAATAAGTTTTGTACTAGACTCCGGGTCTACGTCACATATGGTAAAAACTAGAACATTAATCAGTGAATACAAACAAATAAAAGAGCAAATAACTCTAGCAAGTGAAAGTGCTCAGAAACTCCAAGCAGTAGGAATTGGAAAAATAATACTTAAAAATGTTGAAATAAATAACGTAATTCATGCGCCAGATTTGACAAGAAATCTGTTGTCGATAAAATGCTTAACCGAAAAGGGGTATAAGATAACATTCGAGGATGACAAGGTAAATATAACAAAAAAAACAAATAAAACAATATTACAAGGGAGAAAATTAGAATCAGGGCTATATGAAATTGATTTTGAGATAGAAAACAAATGTTTTTTGTCAGAAAACAACACAAGTTTGTTTGAATGGCACAAAAAACTCGGACATCTCAATTCAAATTACGTTAAAGTTCTAAAAAAAATTGTAAAAGGATTGAAAATAACAAACTACAACGAAAACGAAATAAAAAATTGTGAGACCTGTGCGAAGGCAAAACATTCAAGACAAAAATTTCAAAATGAGCGAACCAAATCGAATAGACCGTTAGAAATAATACATACGGATTTGTGCGGACCCTTCGAACAACCGACATGGGATGGATATAATTATGTAATAACATTTTTAGACGATTATACACATTTCGCAATAGTAAAACTACTAAAATACAAGTCTGAAGCTTACGAGGCAATAAAATCAACATTAAAAGAATGGGAAAATAAATGGAACCTAAAAGTACATAAATTGAGATGCGACAATGGAGGCGAATTTAAGAATTACAAATTAATCAACTGGACTACAAAGAAGGGAATTGTATTGGATACCACAATTCCATACACGCCTCATTTAAATGGAAAGGCAGAAAGACTAAACAGAACCCTAATAGAAAAAGTACGAGCTCTACTTATCGACTCGCAAATGGATAAAGACATGTGGGGAGAAGCAGCATATATGGCAACTTATCTACTAAATAGAAGTCCAACAACGAACTTACCAGTTACTCCAGCAGAATTATGGTTCAACAAACGACCAGATGTCTCAAACATACATGTATTCGGAACGACAGTGTTCGCCAAAAATCTAAAACATGTAAAAAAGTTGGAAAATCGTTCTGAAAAATTAATTTATGTAGGACATGCAGCAAACGGTTATAGATTATGGGATGAAGTTAACAGAAAAATAATATACGCGAGAGATATAATATTTATGGACCATAAAGAAAACTGTACACAAAGTAAAACTAACGCAAAATTCATTTTAGATAATTCTGACCAACCAACTGAGGAAGACCACGATTGTGATGACAACAATCTATCAACCGAAACAATATACGATGACGCAATTGCGGGAGAGGGAAGTAATCCGGACTATACTATAAGAAACTACTCAAGTGAAGAAGAAAATACTACACAAAACAGCCAAAGAGATGAAACAAATACAGTTCAAACCAGTAAATCAGGAAGACACATTAAGAAACCAGAACGCCTTAAAGATTTCGTAATGCTAACATACAAACAAGCAATTAATTCACAAGAAAAACAGGAATGGATAAATGCAATAAAAGACGAAAAACAATCGTTATTAAAGAATAAAACATGGGAAGTGGTACCCCTAAAAGAAGCCAAAGGCGCTAAAATAATGAATAACAAATGGATATTTAAAAAAAGGAAAACGACCAATATAAAGCGAGACTAGTAGTGTGCGGCAACGAACAACAAGAAGGAATAGATTACGACCAAACATACAGCCCAGTAGTAAATATTTCATGTCTAAGAACAATATTTGCACTAGCAGCAGCTAAAAATTTTCACATGATAGGTTTCGACGTAAAAACTGCGTTTCTCTATGGAGAATTAGACGAAAATTTATTCATGAAAATGCCTCAAGGATTCGATCAACAAGATAAAATTTGTAAACTAAAAAAATCTTTGTATGGACTAAAACAGTCACCACTTAAGTGGAACGAAAAATTTACAAGAAACTTGAAATAATATGGACTAGAAGAAACAAAAACAGAAAGATGCATCTTTAAAAATAAAAACTCTACTTTATTCCTTGCAATCTATGTAGATGATGGCGTCGTTATCGGAGAAAACTTAACAGAAATAAATAATTTGATAAAACATCTTTCAGAAACATTTGAGATAAAAACATATAAAAACTTAAAATCATTCATAGGTTTTGAAATAGAAAAGCAAGAGGACGGTTTAATAATAAAGCAAGAAGAATACATTAAAAACATGCTACAAAAATACAACCTAGAAAATGTCAAATTTAAAAACACTCCACTTGCGTCCTCGAAAAGACAGGAAAATGAAAACGAGCAAAATGAAGAATCATTTCCGTACAGAGAAGCTGTAGGAAGTCTTCTATATGCTTCGGGTCGAACGAGACCGGATGTATCATACGCAATAAATTACGAGAGCAGATACGTAGATAAACCGGCAAAATCAGATATTAGAAATGTCAAAAGGACAATGAAATATCTTGCAGGAGCACGAAAATCAGGTATAAAATATATGAAAAATTCAGATTGTTCGTCCATCATAGCATATAGCGATTCGGACTACGCTGGAGACGAAGACACAAGACGCAGTACGACAGGTTACATAATAATGTTTTGCGGAGGACCGATAGCCTGGGCCTCACGAAAACAATCAACGGTTGCAACGTCAAGCACGGAAGCCGAGTTCATAGCAGCGGCCGAGTGTACAAAGGAAATTCTATATTTAAAAAATCTTATCGAAGAACTAACAGAGAAAGCAGTAAATATAACACTAAACATAGACAATCAAAGTACTATCCAAATCATAAAAAATGGAATATGTAACAAAAGAAGTAGGCACATTGATATACAATATAAATTTGTAATAGAAAAGGTGCAGAACAAAACAATCAATATAAAGTACTGCCCTTCCGAACAACAACTCGCTGACATTCTAACAAAACCATTGAATCAAACTCAATTTGATAAATTAAGAAAGGAAATTTTGCAAAATCTAACAAAATAATAATTAAAACATGTAGAAATTTAACAACGAAATAATTTGAAAATGTAAAAATCTAACGATTATATAAAAAAAGGCTCGATATAAATTTAAATGAATAAAAAAAAAAAAAAAAAAACCTTCTTAGAAATGTAATATAAAAAAAATGAATTTGAATACTTGATTTGAAAATGTTAAAAATAAAATATAAAGCGTTTATAAGAAGCTCTTTTGGAATTGTATAAAAATATATGGAGATATAAGATTGTTGAAATGGATAAAAATACAAACTAGATATAAGAAATTGAAAATTAGAAATTGTAATTTGAGACACTTTGAAAATCAAAGAAGCACAAATTAAGGGGAAGTGTTGGAAAAATGCAGTCGTAACGAACTAACCCATAAGATTCAGGAGTGTAAGCAGCGCGGGCATAAAAAGGCGGCAGTCAGTCAGCCATGAAAGTTCGTGAAGTGAAGAAGCAAAGACGTCAGAAATAAATAACACGTCAGTAAAAATAAAATCAGCGGTGTTCCACAAATCGAGTGAAATGCAATCGAAATCGGAATTCAATTTCACTCGAATTCAAAATTGATGTTCTGAATTCCGAGTGAATTTCGTTTGTTCGAAATCACTTTCGAAAATATATAATTTGGTTGACACTTAAAATTTTTATTTATTTTGAGCATAGTTTGTGTCCGAGCTAAAAAAAATTAAAAAATGTTGTGCCCCAAACATAGGATTTTGTGTTAATAGCTGCAGTAATTGAAGAAAAAGAGCTTCAAAGGAAGGAAAAAATTAAAAAGGATTGTAAAGGGATAAATCAAATCCTATGAATCTTCTGGATTCCTTTTGAATTATTTATATATGCACAATATAAGCTGTACAAATAGTACACATTTGTGTTGCACTTCATAATATCTGCAGGCATCTTAAACTAGATTATAAAGTATAACATCCACCACAAATGTAGTTATCGACCCAGAAAATGTTGAAGAACAGAGAAGTGATGCTGTTAGGGTCAGAGATGAAATAGCTAATAGTTTAGAAGCTAAATATGTTATAAGAAAAGTTAAATATAGGCTGCATTCGGTATCGTCAAGTGACCGTCAATCAACTGCGTCGGTTGCAAAATTGACTGATTCAGTTCGCAGAAATGACTAGTTTTACAAAAGCAAGCGCTGCAATTTGACGATTTGTAATTTCTATTTCACATATATGAAATTAATCGAAATCCCCGACTAGAGCTGCTGTTCGACATTGCACTCTATATGAAGAAAATAGATTGTCGACACAGTATAAAGGGCGTTTCCTGTGACTCTAGTCTTTCACATAAAAAAAAAAAAAAAAAAAAATGTAGAACACCTAATTTCGATTTCGGGTATCAATTTCACAAAAATCGAAATGTGGAACACCGCTGAGGCCCGGTTTCATGGGCACGGATATATCCACGGATAATAAATATCTTGGATATAATGAATTTTTTATTTTTTAAAAGACTGAATAAAGAATTATTTTTAAATTTATATTTAACTTTTCTTATAACATATTTAGCTTCTAAACTATTAGCCAGTGGCGGTTTCAGAGGGGGGTAATTGGGTAATTACCCCCCCCCCCCCCAAGATTTGCGTTCCCTTATTTATTTTTATTCTTAAAAATTACCAATATTACAAACAAACAAGTTAAGTGTATGGTGAATCTAGTCGGCGATCTAATTTTTTCTCCTGGAGAGTCGTGGAAGGGACCGATACCCGTGACTTAAGCTAATATGGCACGCTATGTAAACAAACCGAAGTTAACTGCTCAAGCGCCGAAAGAGAAGTGATGAACTTCTTCCTTTGCACGGGTTCCTTTTTCTAAATATACGCGACATACGTTGATACTATTAGTCTCTTTGATATTAGGTGTGTTTTTTAAACAGGTGTGTTTTCTTTTACTATTTTATAAAAATCTCTATCAATTTTTTGCGTTTTTTATTCAGTAAACAAAGAATTTATTTTATTTGTCAACTGCCAATTTAAAAAACGTATAAGGGAAAAGGGAAATTTCATTTAAATTTAATTTCTCTTTGGCCTGGATACGGTTCTCAGTAATTGTCGGGGACAAGAATTTGTATGGAAGCTGTTCCAGGAAAGAACAGAACAGATTAAAAAATGCCGCAATTGTTAATCGTTACATCGTGTTACATTAAGAGAGCGCGAATCGCTTAGACCAAGAGCCAGCGACGTATTTTGGGTTGTCATTTCATTAGTCATGAAAATTTCCACACTGAATCTTATACTCCTGCTGAACCATAAAAGCTAGTTCTGGCAACCCCCAGTGGCCGGAATGTAGTACCCTAAAATTACAAAGGGGGTAGGAAATAAAGTTCAATTTTGATATAGTATTAGTCATGAATTTTCAGGAGCTTATTTTTGATGGTATTCTCTATTTATAAAAATTATTGCCAGAACATTTCCCCGTCACCAAAGTGCCGCCAGAACGCTGTAAATATTCATTTAACAAAACGATATTTTTGTTATTTCATTAATAGTTCAGTCGACAGAGTCAGACTAAATGTTAACTCACGAAACTTTTTCTAAAAATATAGTTTTTCGTGAGTAGAATATGTTAAAAAAAGTTTCGGAAAATCGGTTGTACGCTACCCCTAAAAACAACCCCCTAAAAACAGAAAATTTCGTTTTTGGCTAATATCTCTTAAAGGTAAAGTCCTATCCTAAAATATTGTTTACAAAGTTTGTAGATCATGCGATTATCTACAAAAAATGATATCATACATTTTCCCGTACGAATCGCTGCTCATGAGATATCGCCATTTTAAAGATTTAAAATACTCATCCCCTAATTCTAAACTTGTATAGATCACCAGACGTTCAATAAATCCTCTGTTGCACTACATGCCTAATATTTTCAGGGGTGATTCCAGGATGGTTTTGAAGAGACAAATTGTTCTAGAGAGGGGGCTATCCCCACTATCCACTACGATACAGGGTGTTTACCAAAGAAAAAATGTATTTTTTTTAATATGTAGGTTCAAAATATGACCAAACTGCTAAAATATTGGAATTTTTCTGGAAAAACGAAGAATATTGGGATTTAGATCCCACTTTTTGATTCCATATCGTGTAAATGGAGTCACTCAAGTTCCTGTTCTAATTATCATATAAAATAATACACATTTACCTAAAAGATGAACCTAATTACATTGCTCTACGATAATTCGTCTCGGAGTTATTCAACTTTAAGTAAATTTTAAAAAAATACATTTTTTTCTTTCGTAAACACCCTGTATCGTAGTGAATGATGGATGGATGATGGAGTAAGGATGAATAGAATTTTATTTTATAATTATATAAATTCCTTTTTATACAAATTATATTTTTTGATGTCGATTGTTTTGTATTTATGGAATAAAAAAAATATTTCAGTTTTTTCTTTTTTTTTTAATTACCCCCCTAAGCTAGTTGGCTAGAAACGCCCTTGCTATTAGCTATTTCATCTCTGACCCTAACAGCATCACTTCTCTGTTCTTCAACATTTTCTGGGTCGATAACTTCTATATCTGCATTTGTGGTGGATGTTATACTTCATAATGAAGTGCAACACAAATGTGTACTATTTGTACAGCTTATATTGCGCATGTATAAATCAGCGGTGTTCCACAAATCGAGTGAAATGCAATCGAAATCGGAATTCAATTTCACTCGAATTCAAAATTGATGTTCTGAATTCCGAGTGAATTTCGTTTGTTCGAAATCACTTTCGAAAATATATAATTTGGTTGACACTTAAAATTTTTATTTATTTTGAGCATAGTTTGTGTCCGAGTTAAAAAAAATTAAAAATGTTGTGCCCCAAACAATGGATTTTGTGTTAATAGCTGCAGTAATTGAAGAAAGAGAGCTTCAAAGGAAGGAAAAAATTAAAAAAGATAATCTTCTTGATTCCTTGAAGTATAACATCCACCACTAATGCAGATATAGAAGTTATCGACCCAGAAAATGTTGAAGAACAGAGAAGTGATGCTGTTAGGGTCAGAGATGAAATAGCTAATAGTTTAGAAGCTAAATATGTTATAAGAAAAGTTAAATATAAAATTTAAAAAATAATTCTTTATTCAGTCTTTTAAAAAATAAAAAATTCATTATATCAAAAGAAACTATTAAATAAAAAACATAAAAAACCCTCTGCATTAACTTTTTGGGCTAACTCTTTCCAAAGGTCCTCAACAATTAATTTGACTTTTTTTGTATATCTTCTTGCTATTGCGGGATTATTTCTCGCAAATTCACACATTTTAAAATAAATCACAGTGCTTCTCCTGTTATTTCACTTTCAAATCACCAACAACAACTGAAACGGTTTTATTTCGAGTGAATTTCGATTTAATCGAAATGTGGAACACCTAATTTCGATTTGTAATTTCTATTTCACATATATGAAATTAATCGAAATGTAGAACACCTAATTTCGATTTCGAGTATCAATTTCACAAAAATCGAAATGTGGAACACCGCTGAATAATTCAAAAGGAATCAAGATTATCTTTTTTAATTTTTTCCTTTCTTCAATTACTGCAGCTATTAACACAAAATCCATTGTTTGGGGCACAACATTTTTTAATTTTTTTTTAACTCGGACACAAACTATGCTCAAAATAAATAAAAATTTTAAGTGTCAACAAAATTATATATTTTCGAAAGTGATTTCCAACAAACGAAATTCATTCGGAATTCAGAACATCAATTTTGAATTCGAGTGAAATTGAATTCCGATTTCGATTGCATTTCACTCGATTTGTGGAACACCGCTGAAAATGTCTTTTATTTAAAATATAAAAGTGGTGTACTCATTTTTTTATCAAATTGGAACATCATTATCAACAGAAGGAGTATTCCTCGCGAATGCCCTCTTACCTTCTGGAAATCAAAGAGTATCTGTTGGCCTCCTCAATGCCAAAAACTATTCAGTAGCCCTAACGAGTCTAGCTCTAACGCTCGTCCCCACAAATGGCTACTCTACTATACCACTCAACCCCAACCCTGCAAGTTCTAGCCCAAGGCTCTTTGTCAAGAAAGACAACGGCGAGTGCGGGAATAAATGACCGGTAGCTAAAACCGGCACCCCACCGCTCAAAAGAAGCCGCAAATGACAGAAACTAGGGGCCAAATCAAAACAGGGTCACAAGAGCAGTGACCAGGAAGCCGCCAACATACTACAAATCAGACACATACTCCCGGACTACGAAGACCCGGACGACCTAGAGCGTGCACAACGCCTCAAAAAGTTAACGAGGAACTCAGCCTCGACCACCCACTAACGACCGAAGAGAAGAGGTCCATAAAGGAACTATGTCACGAATACGCAGACATATTCCACTTAAAAGGAGATAAGCTCACTTATACAGACGCTATCTCCCATGAAATTCCAATGGTCTATGACCAAATTGTTAACCACAAAATGTACAGACTGCCCGAGACACAAAGGCAGTAATTAACGAACAATTAGAAGAAATGTTTTACAGCGACATAGTCCAACCCAGTAAGAGGCCATGGAACTCACCTTTATTAGTGGTCCCCAAAAAGGCGGGCCCTAATGGAGAGAAGAAGTGGCGAGTAGTTGTCGACTTTCGAAAAGTCTACGAAAAAACTATAGGCGACGCATTTCCTCTACCACGAATCGAGGACATTCTAGATCAACTCGGTCACTCAAGATATTTCACTACCCTCGACTTAGCCAGTGGCTACCACCAAGTACTTGTGGAATGACGAGATCGCGCTAAAACAGCCTTCAGCACGAACTACGACCACTATGAGTTCAAACGTATGCCGTTCGGGCTAAAAGGAGCCCCGGATACGTTCCAACGGCTCATGAACTATGTCCTCACAGGCCTGCAAGGCCTCGAATGTTTTGTCTACCTGGATGATATCTTCATCTACGATAAAAACCTTGAGGACCATAATACTAAACTTCGGAGAGTCTTCGACCGGTTGAGGGAAACTAACCTCAAATTATAACCAGAAAAGTGCCAATTCCTCCGGAAAGAAGTTGTTTACAGTAAAACCCCTCTATAACGAACCCGTACTTGCCACAAATATATGTTCGTTATAAGAAAAGTACGCTATAAAGAAAATTCATTTTTCATAAAATTTTATTTCAACGCCAAATGAATTGTTCTTTATAGGGAAAAATTCGTTATAGAGGAGTTCGTTATAAAGAGTTTCTACTGTATTTGGGTCACGTTTGCTCAGAAAGAGGAGCCCTGCCAGACCCACGTAAAACGGAATGCGTCCAGAAGTTCCCTGCCCCACGGACTATCAGACAAGGGCAATCGTTTTTAGGCCTTGCCAATTACTACCGAAAATTCGTCCCAGACTTTTCTAAGATAGTCCGACCCTTAACGAACCTTCTATTCAAAGGCGTAAAATTTTCTTGGACACCAAAGTGTGAAGACGCATTCCAACAAATAAAACATAACTTAATATCCCCTGTGCCGTGATCACCCAGGTGTCACCCCAAAAAAAATCACCCTTTTTAATAAACACAATTTTTATTAAAAACTTAATGTTTTCTAGTACCTACAATTAAATTCACAATTCACTATTTCATTCATGAATTCACACAATTCACATCCAGTTCATTATTTGATTAATTCAATTAGTTTTAAGTTATTTCAATAGTTAAGGTACCTTTACATTATATGACTTGTCATATGACTTTACTGTCAATGAAGTCAAACCTAACAATGACATTTGTTTTTGACATGACATACGACATTCTGTCAAATTTTGTTTTGAATATTCTCTGTTTTGACTTGATTTATCATATGATTTTTCTATCAAAATTACAAGTTGATAATCTATCTTGCTTCGTATTGTGTTCACAGTTAATTTTGACAAGTCATAACAGAAATATTCAAAGCAAATTTTGACAGATAGTCGTATGACATGTCAAAAACAAATGTCATTTGACATTTTATGTTAGCTTTGACTTTATTGACAGTAAAGTCATATGACAAGTCATATAATGTAAAGGTGCCTTTATACAATATAGACATAAACTAGCTTAAAGGCCCATTTTACATGATGAAACACAAAACATAAAGTTTCCAGCAAGCTTAGGCTAGGGGTGAGAGAGGGCTTGAGGGGACGTGAAATTTTGCCAACAAACTTTTGGAAGCAACTTTGCGGAAACAGTTTGACAGCTACAGGTTTGTTGTTGTTTTTTCTCTGATTTCTTTGTAAAAAAGAGAAATGAGAAGTTTACTCATGTAGACACCGATGAAGTTTTTGAGGAAACTCCAAAAGGGAACTAGCGATTGCAGGCAACTTTGTTTCGTTTCGTGTTTCATCGTGTAAAATGAGCCAAATTCAATAGTTTAATATTGCCAGAATTATTGCTAGGCCTTTCATTGATATTAACCTTCTTGGCTTTAAGAGTTAGTTCGAATTTTGGACGTATAGATGTCGCTGATCAGAAACTGAATTAATTTCCCAAACTTCACCTCCTTTGATTGATTTAACTTGCTGAATTGATGATGCACTAGCTGCATTGGTTGCGGTCGATTACAGTGGTGTGAATGCTTCTTGACGCCCTTTTTGCTTTAGATCTGCCTTTCGGGTTCTGAAATTTAGATTGCTTTAGCTTATTAAGTTATGTGGGAATTAAATATTTCTTGGCTCAATTCGCCTTGCTTAGGATGCTGTCTCACTACAACAGCTTACGTGTGACGGCTCAGTGCGCCATTTAGATTGGTTAAAAATCGGCTCAATTCGCCTTTATTGGGATGCGAAAGTTGAAGGTTCAATACTTCCTTTCAACTTGGTTGGGAAGCAAAAGTTGAAGGTTCAATACTCCGTTCAACTTGCTTGTAGATTTGGCTCAGTACGCCCTGCTTAAATGAGAATCACTGGTTGCCTCAATGCGGCAATTCTTTCAGACTCAGAACGTCTTGAAGGATCGATCAAGTGATCTGAAATTTTCGGTCAACTGCTGCGATATTTATTGCAGCAATCACAATAGGTCCCCATAAGGCCCCCATCCACGGTCAAACAAATCGTCAAACCAATTTTCGACAAACAGCGCACACATTTATGCTTTGACATTTTTGGCCATCAACGAGGAAAACTTTCTTCAAACATCCCGAGCGACATTTCATATAATCTACTGTAAACAAAGCGAACTTTACATGGCACACAGGCAAAACTCACACACACATTTAAGTTGTTTGAAGGAAATATTAAACCAGACGAATATTTTCTTCAAACAGCGGCCAACTTCGAAAACTTGTATTTTATACACGCACACTTGCAATTTTTTCGATGTTGGCCAGGAATTTGACGATTTGTTTGACCGTGGATGGGGGCCTATACACTACAAGGTTTTATGCGTACAAACATGTCCCACAATCTTTCTGACAAACTTGTTTGAACGCCGAGCTTACCCATACACTATTATGGTTTTCATTTTCCTTTAAAGATTTCAAATCGAAATGAGTTCTTTAACTATGAATAAGTTGTAATCAATAGCCTTTGAAATTTTATGTTATGCTCAGAACTGTCGGATAAAACCACGAAAAAATCAAACCATTTTGATATTTGGGACAAACTTGTGACAAACATAAAACCAAAAACCAAATTCACCACACACTGTCAATCTTTGTTTGAACGCCTTGTTTGTACGCATAAAACCTTGTAGTGTATGGGCCCCTAATGAAGCTTCGGCAAGTGGCGGGGCAATGTGCAGTATATACCGATTATGTATTTAATCTTCGCTTGTTTTGCGATCAGCTGTTTCTGTCTGTCAAATGGAGGTTGGTTTGCGGGTATTTTTACTTCATTTTTATCTATATACTAATTTTATTTTTATTTTTCAGTTATATATCTATTTTAGAAGGAGGAAAAAAGGGGCTGGACACAAGTTAAGTGTTGATAGGTAAGTTTTTCTTTGTGGAACTTGTTTTAAATTTTATAGTAATTATTTTCTGGTTTTCAGGTTTCCTTGGCATTTTGACAGTGGCTGACTTTGTTTTTCAAGAGAAGTATTTTATTTGTGATGTTTTTTATAATTATTCTTTTTCAGGATGAATTCTTCTGTTTTAAAATTCATAATGTAATTACATAATAAATAGTGGTTTTAGTGCGTGAGTTTGTTTGTTTTGTTTATTTTCCCATCCGAAATTTTGGTTTTTCAGATATTTTTGTAAATTTTAGGAGCTGCCGCGACATACTCCCCAACCTTGACAACGTTGCGGTGTCAACATTAGATATTAATTTTAAGTGTATTTCTTTTGTCACCATATTTGTAATATAAGATTATTTCTTTGTTTTAATAAAAGACATGATTGCTTCATTATGTATTTATTTCTTTGTTGTTTTGACTGGTTGAGCCTCAACATTCCTCTTGCTGGTGCATGCTTCGTGGAGTGTAACCTTGATTTTGTCGTTTTTTAGTTTTTTAAAACGTAGGGTTCGGTTGTTTATCTTGGTGCGATAGTTCTTTGTAGCACTTCGAACTTTTGCCCATGGAAGAGAGAGGGTGTTAATCTGCGCCCATACCTCTGGTGTGGCGATAATGTCTGATGGCGGATGTTTCTTCCTCAAGGCCCGATATTCTTCTAAGGTTAAGGTCCGTTTTGTAGGTTTTGATGCCTCTTGCGGACAGCGACGGAGCTCTGTTTTCTGCGGTGGACTGGATTTCTTTGTACTTGGTGGTTTTCTTGGTCGTGTCCTTATCCTTAATTCTGGACCAGCTGGAGTGGCTTCAAATGGTCTTGATACCTTTGGCTGTTGTGGTGATGGTATCGTTTTTTTAATGCCTGGACCGATGATTCCATTCTCGGCGGGGTTGATAATTTTGGTACATCATCTATCCCAATATAGTCCATGATGAAACTAAATTAAATTAAGGTTTTTTCGTCGTGAGTGATGATGGCGGTTTTTATTTCACTTGACTAAATGCCTAACGGTTGGTTGGATGGGTTTGCAGCTAGTAATGTGGGGTTGGTCCTTTTTGTGGTAACTGGTTTGTGTCTTTGGTCGGAAGTGGCTCAATAGTTGCCTGGGCCATGATAATCTTAATTCTGACTGTATTATAATTCGGTATTAATTGGTAAGAGACATATTTTTGAAATTGGTCGCTTTAATATAGAGTTTTTTGTTTTAATTGTGACCACTCGAATTAAGTGATCAGCGCCAGGGTGTACATCGATTATGCGTCCTAGTAACCATTGAGCCGGTGGTAGATTATCTTCCTTGAGTAATATTAATTGGCCAACTCTTATGTTGTCGCGCAATTTCGTCCATTTTGGTCTTTGCTGAAGGCGTGATAGATACTCGGAGTTCCACCTTGTCCAGAAGGATTGGTATAAATGTTGTACATGCTGCCATCTGTCTAAGCGATGTACGTTCTGGTCGAGGACAGATGGTTCGGGTGGTGTTATTAGAATATCGCCAATGAGAAAGTGTGCTGGTGTTAATGGTGTTAAGTCTTCTGGGTCGCTGCTTATCTCACACAACGGTCGGGAATTTAGGCAGGCTTCAATTTGAGTTAATACAGTACTAAATTCTTCATAAGTGAGTATTGAAGTTCCTAGAATTCGTTTCATGTGATATTTCGTTGATCGGACTCCAGATTCCCATAGTCCTCCGAAGTGTGGCGCTGCTGGTGGATTAAAATGGAATTGTACTCCTTCGGTCTCCAGTAATGATGCAATTTCTAGATTTATGCCGTTGACCATCTGTGCTGTTTGCCTGGTGAGTACTCGGTTGGCTCCCACAAAATTGGAGCCACAGTCGCAATAGATGTCGCTAGCCATACCTCTCCGGGAGACGAATCGACGATATGCTGCAATGAAACCTTGCGTACTGAGATCGGTCACTATTTCAATGTGTAATGCCTTAGTAGCCATACATACAAATATCGAAATGTACCCTTTATATCTTTTTGATCCCCGGCCCTTGTGAGTTTTCAGCTCAAAGGGTCCGCCCATCAATTGTTGTTGTACCTCGGTCTGTCGGTAGCAGGTGATGCATTTGTGAATCTGATGGCGAATCGTGTTTCTTGCATTCAGTATCCAGTATTTTCGGAAGATGACGCTCATCATTAACTGGGGTCCTCCATGTAGGGTCTCTCGATGGTATCTATCTATCAGTGTGCGCGACGTTGTGAATGGATCCTTGTCTGGTACTATGATGGGGTGTTTTTCCTCATATCGTAAGGTTGAGTGTCGCAATCGTCCGCCTACTCTCAAGAGTCCGTCATTATCTATAAAAGGGGTTAATTTCCTTAAAGCACTTTTATTGGTTAGAGTTTGTTTTTCGGCTAATGATTTGAGTTCTTCATGAAAATTTCGTTGATGAACGATTTTTAGGATTACCAGTAGGGAGTTTCTGATTTCACTATTGGTGAGATAACTTTTGGTTTTGTCTCTTGCTATTTTTCGACAATCACTGATAAATCTTTTGCAATATGCGGTTACTCTGACGACTTTGGTGAGCGAGGAGAATTTTGTAATGATGTCATCCTCCTTAATTGCGATAGAGCAACAGGGTGGCTGTTTTCTGGATTCTAATTCTGTGGTGAGTCTTGTCCTCATGGTGGGCCACTCGGTCTTTGGTTTTTGGAGCCATTCTGGGCCCTTCCACCATAGCATATGATCCTTTAACTCTTCGGGTGATAATCCTCTTGTGGCGCAGTCTGCTGGATTCTGTTTTGAGGAGACATGACCCCATCTTGCGTTTCTTAACAGCTCATGGATAAGGGATGTTCGGTTGGGGATAAATGATTTCCATTTTGAGGAATGTCCATTTAGCCACGCTAGCACTATTTCGGAGTCTGTCCAAGTGAATATAGGTGTAGCATCCGTAAGTTTTAGTGCCCTTTGGATATAGTTGATTAATTTCGCCAATAGTACTGCTCCACATAATTCTAGTCGTGGAAGGGAAACTACCTTGATTGGCGCTACCTTAGTCTTGGCTGTCAGGATGTTGATGGTTCGAGTTCCATCTTGAATTGCGCAGTAATAGACCACTGCAGCGCAAGCTTGAGTGGATGCGTCGCTGAATCCATGGATCTCCACCTCGGTTTGTGTGCCCCTCTTGTTTAACCATCTTGGGATTTGGATCTGGTTAATGGTGCGTAGGTGCTGTTGATACTTGGTCCATTCGGATTGTAGTTCCAGTGGTGGAGCATCATCCCAGTCTATCTTTGCTAACCATAACCGTTGGATCATTAGTTTCGCTGGTATAATGATTGGTGATGCCCATCCTAATGGATCGAATAATTTAGATATTTCTGATAACATTGTTCGTTTGGTTATTGGAACTGTTTGTTTTCCTTCCTTTAATGTGTAGGACAGTGTATCACTTCGAGGGTTCCAATATATTCCGAGGGTTTTTACCTGGTCCTGCGAGGTTATGTTGAAGGGTAAGTTGATTTCTCTTAGTTCTTCTGGTATGGATGCTAATAAATCTGGGGAGTTTGAAACCCATTTTCTCAGTTGGAATCCTCCAGACATCATGAGTCCTTGTAGTTGTTGCTGCTTGTTAATGGCTTCTTCTATTGTGTTTGCTCCTGACAATAGATCGTCCACGTAAAAATCAGTTTGGGCCGTAGCTGATCCCAGGGGATATCTTGCTTGCTCATCAATGGCTAACTGTTTGATGGTTCTAGTGGCTAAGTAAGGAGCGCTTTTCGTTCCAAAGGTGACTGTGAGCAGTCGAAAATCCTGAATTGGTGTTTCTGGTGACTCCCTCCATACTATACGTTGATAGTCAGCGTGTTGTTTTGCTATTCGTATTTGTCTGTACATTTTTGCGATATCTGCTGTGAATGCTATATAATGGAGGCGCCATCTAAGGAGAATAGACCATAGATCATCTTGCTGAAGGGGTCCATTTAACAGAATATCATTAAGAGATGTTCCTGTACTTGATGGTGCCGATGCGTTGAAGACTACACGTAACTTCGTTGTGGTGCTATTTTCCTTTAGAACCGAGTGGTGTGGTAGAATGAAATATGGAAGCGGTGGGTGCGAGTTGTTGACTGCTACTAGTTCCATATGTTCGAGGGTAATGTATTCCCTTAAGCAATCGTCATATTGCTTCTTTAGGTTTGGTTCTTTGCTTAGTCGAGTTTCTGATCGGTATAGACATGAAATGGCTCGGGGTCGAGAGGTTCCTAGGGATGTGTTGTTATCAGTGAATGGGAGTTGGACTTCGTACTGTCCATTAGGAAGTCGCTTGTGTGTGGTTCGAAAAATCTCTTCGCACTGTTGTTCCGCCTCGGTTAGGGGCTTTTCTCTGCTAATTTCTTCTAATTTCCAAAATTGGGCTAGCTGCTGCTGTAAGTCAGTGGTGATATGGAGGCTGGTCACTTTTATTGTTGGTGGGATATCCTTGAATTTGCCAGACAAGATCCATCCCAAAGATGTTTCTTGGGCTATCGGTGATCCCTTTTCGCTAAGGATGAGCCCATGCCTGATGCACTGGCTGTAAACGTCGCCACCCAACAATATGTCTATTTTGCCCGGACGGGAGTACCAATAGTGGAGTCAGATGAGCGAAACATAAGGAATTGTCTCCAGAGTAAAATTTTTTTTTTGGAACATGTTAGTTACATCGAATACTATACGAAATGGACATTTTCTACCTCTAGCAACCGCCGCTACGTAAGTTATCGGCTATTATGTCAAAAATTTACCATTTTGGTCGTTCTTTCTAAATATAAATGCGTATATCTCGGCATGTGTAGGTCCGAAAAAATTGAAAAAAATAGAGGTTGTTCGTTATGATATTGGCTACCAGCGGTTACAATATGAAATCCTTATCTACACATATAACCTCAAAAAAAATCAAAAACTAAAGAAACTACAGAATTTTGGTTTTTCGGTGATAACTTCGAATATTTTTAGTGAAATTTGATGAAATTTTCAAAAGTTATACTTTATAATGGGAACAATAACTGGCTAAAATTTCAAGACAAAATATCTAATACAAGGCTCAAAAATTGACTTCAAATTTGAAAATTGATTGGCCTATCAGTTTTGTGCATCGCTTCGTATGAGGTTCTTACTTTTTTTAAAATGTAGCTTCTTTTATGCACTTTTGATGGTTAAAAAGAAAAAATTTTAAACTTGAAGAAAAGTGAAAAAAATCGAATCGAAAATCGACAATTTTTACATTTTTTCGTCAATTTTTTTTAGAAAAAAATCACATTTTTTGATAAAAGTCAATTTTTCGATCATTATATGTCAAAAATGAACTAATAATTCAATAGAAATTGAACTTTGCCAAAAAAAGTCAAATTTTCCTAAAAAATTGACGACAAAATGCAAAAATTGTCGATTTTCGATTCGATTTTTTTCACTTTTCTTCAAGTTTAAAATTTTTTCTTTTTCACCATCAAAAGTGCATAAAAGAAGCTACATTTTAAAAAAAGTAAGAACCTCATACGAAGCGATGCACAAAACTGATAGGCCAATCAATTTTCAAATTTGAAGTCAATTTTTGAGCCTTGTATTAGATATTTTGACTTGAAATTTTAACCAGTTATTGTTCCCATTATAAAGTATAACTTTTGAAAATTTCATCAAATTTCACTAAAAATATTCGAAGTTATCACCGAAAAACCAAAATTCTGTAGTTTCTTTAGTTTTTGATTTTTTTTGAGGTTATATGTGTAGATATGGATTTCATATTGTAACCGCTGGTAGCCAATATCATAACTAACAACCTCTATTTTTTTCAATTTTTTCGGACCTACACATGCCGAGATATACGCATTTATATTTAGAAAGAACGACCAAAATGGTAAATTTTTGACATAATGGCCGATAACTTACGTAGCGGCGGTTGCTAGAGGTAGAAAATGTCCATTTCGTATAGTATTCGATGTAACTAACATGTTCCAAAAAAAAAATTTTACTCTGGAGACAATTCCCTTTTCACTAAAATTTGATGCTCATCTGACTCCACTACAAGGGTCTGCTAAATTGAGGTGATTGATGTGCGTCCATTCTTGAGTGTAAATTTGTTTTGATGGAAGGAAACTAGTCAGCTTTCTTGTAACTAGTGCGTTCATTTCCACTGCGAAGTTATTGTTGTAATTAGATTTTAATGTTAGCTGGACTAGATTGTCGAATTTGCCGGTGTTGATTTCGCCGACAACTGTGATAGACGCCTTGATTGGTCTTTTTCTCAGATGTAGCTTTTGGACGATAGCTTCTGTTATGAAGGAGACTTGTGATCCTGGATCAATTAACGCTCTGACTGTGGTTTCATGCCCTGTGTCTGATTGGAGCTTTACCATCGCTGTTGCCAGTAGAACTTGTTGCTTTGGAGCGTCGTTGTTTGTCATTAAGGAATGTAGTTTGTCTGCTTCTGAGAGGTTCTGTCTCGACGAGGACGATGATGAATTGATTTGTTCTCCGGACGTTACTGTGGCTACATGAGATTGAATTCTTGCATCATCGGGAGATTGTTGATTGGTTGGTTTGAGATTCATGCTGCTTTTATCAGTCTGGCGATGCAACAATGAATGGTGACGTTGGTGGCAGATTCGACAGGTGTGTTTACTTGGACATTGTGCTCCTAGATGACCATAACCTAGGCAGTTTACACACAGCTTCTGTGATTTCACCAAGTCCCTTTTTTCTGCTTCGGTCAACTTGACGAATGCTTGGCACTGCCGGACGTGGTGGCCGCTTCTGCAATAGCTGCATCTTTGGCTGTTTGTCACATGGAATGTTTGTGGTGTCATCCTTGGTCTTGCAGAGAAGTTTCGATAGGTCTTACTTGTGGTTGATCCCTTCCTTCCAATAGCCTCTAACGTTCTAAAACGCCCCTCCAGAAACTCGCGTAGTGTATCCCATGAAGGTATGTCAGTATTCGTGCTTATACTTTGTTCCCATAATTGGTGAGTTTCGGACGGGAATTTTTGTACAATTATGTAAATGATCACTGCGTCCCAGCTGTCGACTTCCATGCCTAGGTTGAATAGTGCTTGCAGGCATTCGGTGGTTACGTCCATCAAGCTCCCAATCCCTTGTGCAAACTCAGCGGATAAGGTGGGTTGATTGAATAGAAGTTTCAACTGGGCGTTGACCAATACTCTTTTGTTATCGTATCTTCCCTTTAGTAGTTTCCAGGCTGGCTCGTAATTATCATTTGAGACTTGGACTTGCCGCAAGAGACCCTCTGCTTCTCCACTTAGATGCATTTTCAAATACTGGAGTTTTTGTGCATTTGATAGGTTTGGATTTTCGTGTATTGGGCTTGTGTAGCGATCGTGGAAGGTGGTCCATTTTCGGTAATCTCCGGAGAACTTGTCTAAGGATATTTTGGGTAGTTTGATTAGATGTTCTTTGGTTGGGTTTGGCATCACCTTGGTTTCTTCTACTCTGGGAGATGGACTACCATCTCTTGATGTGGGATACTCGGCTTCATAACGAGATTCAATCGCGGCGTAATTTGTGTAGAAATATTCCTCCATTTCTTCGTATATATTCCTCGTGAAGTAGTTATTTTTTAATAGGTCGGAATCCGCAGGTTCGTCATTCCTGGCCATGAGAATCTCCGTGTGGGTTTTCTGTATTTCCTGGAACAGCTTTTCAAAGTCCTGAAGTCGTTCTTTATAGTAGGAAGTGGTTCGTCTGGCGGCTCCATCCTTTCGATAGTTTGTGATAAACTTCTCCAGAAGCTCTTTTTGCACGAATTGTAATTTAATTGCCTTTTCCATATTGATTTAGTTTTGTTAGTTTAGGTCACTGGCTGCTACGATTTCCCTTTGAGGTGACGTGATCCGGCTAGATGTACGTTTTCCTTTCGGAATCCGGCTCGAAGGACCAAAATGTGCCGTGATCACCCAGGTGTCACCCCAAAAAAAATCACCCTTTTTAATAAACACAATTTTTATTAAAAACTTAATGTTTTCTAGTACAATTAAATTCACAATTCACTATTTCATTCATGAATTCACACAATTCACATCCAGTTCATTATTTGATTAATTCAATATAAATTAGTTTTAAGTTATTTCAATAGTTATACAATATAGACATAAACTAGCTTAAATTCAGTAGTTTGATATTGCCAGAATTATTGCTAGGCCTTTCATTGATATTAACACTATAGCCCAAAACAGAATGAATGCAGAAACTTCGGCTTCAACTTTGCATTTTGACTGTTTCATACAGTTTCCAAAGGAGTCACGTTCAGTTAACATAATCAATGCAGTAAGCGTTGCAGTAAACTTTGCGCCGACTTCGACTTTGAGAATTTTTAAAGCTGCTGCAAAAGTTTCAGAACTACAAACACAACATTTCAAATTTGTCATTGTCGCCAAATTAGAAAATTTAAATTGACTAAGTTTATTATTGTATGAAAAATATAATTTTCGCAGGTAATATATGTAAAGTTCACATACAGTAAAAATAAATTGGTCCATTTGATCAAAATTAATAATTTCTAGCATGTTATTAAATGGTGATTGCAATAGGGAACCTTACTGGAAATTTCCTCCACTAGGGGCGCCAATGTATTATAACGTGACATTTATCTTTGCCTGTCAGACAGTTCTGGATTATTGCGATTTTTTGGGTACTCAATGATAAATTCTTATATTCTTATAAATATGCATCAGTGTTGTGTATTTGGATGCAATTATATTAAGGGATCCTTTATTTTCTAAAGACCAAAAACTACGGAAACTATGGGTAATAGCTGTGCGTTGCAAAAAGTTTAAGGGTTTAAGGAAGATTATGTTAAAGAAGTATTTGAGACAGATCAATAGATGAATATTAATATTTTTGTTGCTGTTTCTGTTATATTTTTGTTGTTTGTTTACGTTATACTTCGGTGGCGCCATCTGAGTTTACCTTTGCGTAAGGTTCCCTATTGTAAATACTATCTGTCAAATTGTCGACTTTGAAGTTATTGAAATGAATGTGTTAGCGCTGTGCGGCAAAGTCGACTTTACTGCAACGGTGAAGTCAAAGTCGAAGTTTCTGCATTCATTCTGTTTTGGGCTTATCACTAAAATTTCCTGCTGGTAATGTATGCGGCGTGTGTCTTTCGCCTAGTTAAATTCTCCTTAATAGATTGGCTTGATGCTTTAACTTTCTTGGCTTTAAGAGTTAGTTCGAATTTTGGACGTATAGATGTCGCTGATCAGAAACTGAATTAATTTCCCAAACTTCACCTCCTTTGATTGATTTAACTTGCTGAATTGATGATGCACTAGCGATGCATTGGTTGCGGTCGATTACAGTGGTGTGAATGCTTCTTGACGCCCTTTTTGCTTTAGATCTGCCTTTCGGGTTCTGAAATTTAGATTGCTTTAGCTTATTAAGTTATGTGGGAATTAAATACTTCTTGGCTCAATTCGCCTTGCTTAGGATGCTGTCTCACTACAACAGCTTACGTGTGACGGCTCAGTGCGCCATTTAGATTGGTTAAAAATCGGCTCAATTCGCCTTTATTGGGATGCGAAAGTTGAAGGTTCAATACTTCCTTTCAACTTGGTTGGGAAGCAAAAGTTGAAGGTTCAATACTCCGTTCAACTTGCTTGTAGATTTGGCTCAGTACGCCCTGCTTAAATGAGAATCACTGGTTGCCTCAATGCGGCAATTCTTTCAGACTCAGAACGTCTTGAAGGATCAAGTGATCTGAAATTTTCGGTCAACTGCTGCGATATTTATTGCAGCAATCACAATGAAGGTAGGGACACACTGAGCCCACGTACGCAACGTATGCAACGCGTTATTAAATCTAAACAGTTGAATTTGTATGCCTAGAAACACACTTATCATACGCAATACTGTGACACGCGTCCCACGCAACGTTATATCTGTCGATCCAGATCGGCGTGGGAAGGTGGAGTGGATATCATACGCCATCCCACGCGTAAGACCAGTGTGTTTCTAGAAATTACGTTCGCAACGCGTCAGAAGCGCCAGAACAAATATTGAACGAATCTGACGCCATATACGTTGCGTACGCGTAGTGTGCACACCAACTCTCCCACGTTGGATAGTATACGTTGCGTACGTGGGCTCAGTGTGTCCCTACCTTGAAGCTTCGGCAAGTGGCGGGGCAATGTGCAGTATATACCGATTATGTACAGTGGCGGACTAAAGTCTACATACACCCCTCATTTCTGCTCGTTTGAAAGTCCAAAAACATGTTGGTAAAAAGTAAAGATGTAATTTTGTTTGAAATCATTTTTTATTCATAATAAACTCAAAACATTCATATCCCTAGTGCGAATTAATAAAATTATATAAAAAAAACATAAAATTCATAGTGACAAAAGTCTACATACAGTACAAGAACTTCTTGTTTAACGGTCACAGTTTCTTTAAATAGATAGTTTTTTTTTCGTTTGGTTTGAATCAATATTTTGTTGGTCCACCCTTAGCATCAATCACTGCTTGGAGTCGTCTTGGCATAGAAATAACCAAATTTGTTAACTCAGCAGATGTAATAGTGTTCCAAGCCTCTAATATGCGTTCTCTGAGGACTGCAGCACTGGAAACCTGCTCCTTTCTAATTTTGCGTTCTAGAATTTCCCAGACGTGCTCGATAATGTTCAAATCCGGGCTTTGAGGTGGAATTTTTAACTGTCTTGGTGCGTAATACAGACCCTAAACAATAACGAATATTTTTCCTTTGTTTTTTGTAATATTAGGGGTCTCCTCGCGAACTTTAATTATGTAATGTGCTATCTCGATACGCATGCCCCGGCCATATTCGCACTAAGTGAAACTCAAGTCACTGATATTGATTCCGATCGATTTCAGGTGGCTGGGTATACCTTAGTGCATAATTTTTCCGACCATAGGGGAGTCGCCATGTATATTAGGAATGACGTGGCGTTTCAAAAGGTGTACAATAGCACATCCTCCGAATTTAATCTTTCATGGATTAAAATTATGCTTCGTAGCCACGTCATATTCTTCTGTTTTCTATACAGAAGCCCTAATATCAGTAATGAAGCCTCAACGTTAGCCTTCGATGCTATCTCTGAACAAATCTCCGGATTTTTATCTTCCCACCCGGAGTGTGAAATCATTGTTGCGGGTGATTTCAACGTTCATAATGTCAATTGGCTAAATTACTCTAATGGCACCAGTGTTTCTGGCAAAGACGCCGAGATCTTTGCAGACCTAAATAATCTGCACCAAATAGTGAACTGTCCAACACGAGTTCCGGACGTCGAAGGTCATGGAGCCCATCTCCTTGACCTGTTTCTTACTTCTCATCCAACTCGATACTCCGTCGAAGTTAGCTCGCCCCTTGGTAACTCGGATCACAATCTAGTCAGCGCTAATTTCCCATATCCATCTTCTACTCCAACCAACGCAGTTCCTAAAAAAACTGTCTGGCACTATGGGAAAGCCAACTGGTTGGGACTTATACGCTTTTTTCAAGCTACAGACTGGAATTTGTGTTTCCGCAGTGCCAGTGCGAACTATGCCGCTTCCTGTATTACTAAAATAATACGGGCAGGAATGTGTTTGTTCATTCCTCATTCTACCATATCTATAAAGCCTCGGCCAAATAGATGGTTCAATGGGGAATGTAAGAACGCAATTCAAGCTAAGGAAGCCGCTTATAGAGCGTACAAACATTCCCCCAACGAGTCACTTCGGCGTGAGTATATCAAGTCGAGAAACTCCTGTAATTCCATCATCAGGAAGGTCAAAGCATCATTTGACAACAAATTGAGAAGTAAGATCCTCAACACACACGTAGGCAGCAAAAGCTTCTGGTCCTTGGTAACTTCCATCAAGAAGAATTTTACCTCTTCCTCAACCCCTCCATTCATTAATGGAAAGGAGGTGATAACAGAAAGCAAATCCAAGGCCGATTTACTGGCATCTCTGTTCGCCTCAAATTCTTCGTTACCTCAAGCTGATACGTCACCACCGGTCCTCGATCGCAACGCCCATTCAATGGACGGAATTTTCTTCAGGACACGAGAGGTGTATAAATGTCTCAAAGAACTCGACGTCAATAAATCCACTGGCCCCGATAATATTCCCCCTATGGTACTCAAAAAGTGTGCCTCACCCTTGGCTAAACCTCTGCGCAAACTTTTTGCCTTGTCATATTTCTCCGGAGTTTATCCCAACTCTTGGAAACTAGCTCATGTTCAGCCCATTCCCAAAAAAGGTGAAGCCAGCGACCCTTTAAACTACCGCCCAATAGCATTAACTTCTGTTCTCTCCAAAGTTATGGAGACAATAATCAATCGAAGGTTGATGAAATATCTAGAATCTAACCTAATTATTCACGACAGGCAGTATGGCTTTAGACCAAAACGGTCTACTGGCGACCTTCTTGTGTGCCTGACCGAACACATCAACCAAAGCATCCATGGCTACGGTGAGTCTGGTCTGGTTGCTCTAGATATCTCCAAGGCCTTCGACAGAGTATGGCATCCCGCTCTGCTGTCGAAACTCCAAGCTATTGGTATTGACTCAGTTCTAAGGAACTGGATTGAGAGCTTTCTTTCTGGCCGTTCAATCAAGGTAGTATTGGATGGCGTCGAATCCAACCCCCATTCCATTTCGGCCGGCGTTCCCCAAGGGGCGATTCTCTCACCTACTCTCTTCCTTATATTCATTAATGATCTGCTCTCAATCCCCTCCAATCCACTTCATAGTTTTGCCGATGACGGTACTTTGCGTTACTCATACCCCTCCGACAACACAGGACAAGCAAGTGCCAGACCTTGTCTCTTAGAACGTGAACTCATGTCCGAGTCTCTTAACTCGGACATTAAACTCATTCGTGATTGGGGCCGCAAGAATCGTGTTGAGTTCAACGAAACCAAGACCAAGTACTGTCTATTCTCCACTAAAACCTGCACCAACCTTCCCTCCATTTCAGTGGGCGAGGATAATATAACAGCTGATCCATACCTTAACATCCTCGGCGTGACTCTATCCAACGATTTGCGATGGAATAATCACATACACCAAGTCACCAAACAAGCGTACCAATGCCTCGGCTTCCTTAAGAGATGCAAGTTTCTCCTTCATCCAACTGCCTTGGCTACAATCTACAAGTCCTACATTCGGCCACGCCTTGAATACAACTCGTATATCTGGGCGGGCGCTCCTAAAACCACCTTGGCTTGGCTAGACAAGGTGCAAAACCGCGCCATCAAACTCATTGGCGATAGCACCCTTTGCATTGATCCTTTAAGCCACCGTAGGAATGTAGCAGCGCTCAGCAAGTTTTACCGCTATTATCATAGCGACTGCTCCACTGAAATCAAAAACCTCCTGCCTACACGGCAATCTTTCTCCCGCAACACAAGACTAGCCAACTCGGCTCACCCCTTCACCCTTCAGCCCTCCCCTTCACGCACATTACGTTTTAGCAGTTCGTTTATAAATAGAACAACTCGATTGTGGAACTCTCTTCCGCAGTCGGTGTTTCCGAGCTCATATAACATCTCAGAGTTCAAACGCAAGGTTCATCGACATCTACTCATGCACCCTCCAGACCCCTAACCTATCCTATCTCATTTTTCCTTCAGATCAAGCTTACTACTAGACATTGAACCATGACTTGTAAGACATGACGGACTAGTAGTACAAAGGGTGACTCCTAAGCTTCATCTTGCCACAAAAAAAAAAAAAAAAAAAACCTGGACCAAGCTCCAAAGTGTCCACCGAAGCCTTCAGATTTTCTTCCAAAATGGATTTGTATTGATAACGATCCATATTACCTTCAACAAAAGCAATTCTCCCAACTCCAGATGCAGCAACAGCGCCCCAAACCATTACGCTGCCACCTCCATGCTTTACGGTTGATACCAAATTCTTCATATCTAAGGCAGTTTTGTTTTTTCCACGAGTCCAAGTTCAACATATTTGGAAGCGATGGCAGGGCCAAGGATACTCAAATGCTTTGCACTCGAAACTGTTATCCGAAACTAAAATGCTTCCGTATTCCCTATTACAATATTGCTTCCTTTTGTAGAAATGTCTCCGAAAGAAAAGAAAATGAGCGCAAGAGCTTTCAATTGTATCACCCGTATCTAAAATTTTATAAATTGCTCGATTACCCTTGAGCTTTCGAGTAAAAATCTAACAATATTGTTACAGTTTCGAGTCAGTTTTGTAATACAAAATACCATTTTGGCAGTTTCGAGAAAAATTCTCACAATATTGTAATAGAGAATAAGGCCCCAGGAGGAGATAAATATAATTCTAAAAGATTACCACTTCGGTGGACACCAGGGAGTCGTGAAGACCTACAACCGTATTCGCCAAAAATATTGGTGGAGACGTATGTTCCGCGATATCGCTCGCTACATAAGAAGGTGCAAGAAATGCCAAACCATGAAGGCCTCTAGACAATGCCCATGGCCATCAGCCGGACATAGCCGAAAACCCCTTCGATAAAGTCTATTTAGACATAGTAGGCCCCCTGGAAGAAACACATTCGGAAAACAAGTACATCCTAACCTTCCAGGATAACCTAACCAAATTCGTTGACTGGTATGCCATTCCCAATGGGGAAGCTCAAACGGTAGCTCAAATTTTCTTCGACGAAATTGTGACGCGCTATCGCATACCAAAACAAATAGCCACCGAGCAGGGATCAAACTTCCTGAGTGACCTTTTCAAAAGTGTGTGTAGGCTCTTAAAGGTTAAGAAACTCCAAACTTCAGCATACCACCCTCAGTCCAATGGAGCACTAGAACGCGCTCACAGACCTTTAATAGAATACTTGCGCACTCTCGTAGACGAGAGCCCCCAAAGCTGGGACAATTTCCTTCGGACCGCAGCATTCGTATACAACAACAGTGTACACGAGGGGACAAAATTAACCCCGGTGGACTGCCTCTACGGCTTCACAGCCGATGTCCCATCCAATTTAAAACGAGAGCCGGAGCCTATATACAACCATGAAAGTTATTTGGCCCTATTCTGATTCTCACTTTCACGGCGAGTGACAATCCAAGACACATTTTCAAATAAAAAGTGTAATGTAAAATTGTGTCTTGGGTAGTCACTCGCCGTGAAAGTGAGAATCAGAATAGGGCCCATTATCATCAACTCTGGTATAAACTGCAAGAGTCCCGGTTCGGCCACGGTTCGGAATGGACGTTCCTATGTGGCGACGTGGTTAGTTGGTTTAGACTTTTTGAGATATCACGATAGAAGGGGCACACACGAGAACGAGAGTCGCGTCTAATTTTGGAAAATTTGTTTTGGTATTTAAATTGAAACATTTTAATAGTTAAAAGTGCTGAAAAATTGATTAATAGCATACTATAAACAATATTTATGTGTTTACCGAGTGAATAGTGCCTCAATATCGAGTGATTTTAATCTAAAAGGGACCGTCGAAAATTTACTCATGATGGATCCGTCCAAGCTGGACAAAATGAAGGTAGTGGAGCTGCGGGCCGAATTAATTGCTCCCGGATTAGATACAAGAGGTGTGAAAGTCGTTCTTGTTGATAGATTGAAAGCTGCCCTTGAGGAAGGCGTACCAATAATAGATGCTGCGGAAGAGGGCACTAGCGGTCACGACGACTGTACCATGGACACGACGACGCCGCAAGGCGCCAACACCAACAACATCAACACAGCGGAAGCCTCTACATCTGGACAAGACAATTCCGAATGGAGAACTATTATCACAGAAAGGAGAAAAAGAAAAGTATTAACAGGTGACCATTCAGAAAGCTATACTAGTAGTAATAGTAATTATAATTCTAAAGATAAAAAAAGATCTAAATTGGCAGGTACAAATAGTAGTACATGCAGCAACAGATTTAGAAAATTAGACACCAGCGAAAATTTTAACTTTGAAGTAGACGAAAGCGATGGGGAAGGTGCGTGACACCTCAGTCGCTTTGGAATTAGGTAATGGTGAGGGCGGGAACCGGAAAGGCTACTGTCCACCAATTTTCATTGACCTCAAAGAGGGGCTCGAAGTGGACATACGAACCCTTAATGAACTAATTTTTAAACTGATCCCTGATAGTACACATAGAATTCACCGCACTAGGCGGGGAACTGTCAAGCTTTTCTTAAGAAAACCGAGGGAACATAGCAAAATATTTAATGTTTTAAAGGAAAATAAGATTCCCTCGTACACCTTCACTCCAAAGGAGAGGAAGATTACCACACTCATTTGTAAAAACCTGTATGGTAATTACACTCCCACTGAGGTGGCAATTTACATGAAAAAACACCACCCTAATATAAAATTCTTGAGTATTAAAAAATTCTCAACGCCTTACACGGTTAAGAATGGAATTCACCTTGAAGCTTTTGTCTTCTAATTTCCAGCATACGTTGATACGCTAGAAGTAGCGAAAGTTAGATATATTTTATCCTCTGGGGTTTCCTGGGAAAAATTTAAAAGATCATCTCTACTGCAATGTAAGAATTGCCAGGAGTTCGGGCATTCCGCGGTGAACTGTAATTTCGATTACAAATGCGTGAAATGTAACCAATAGCATGGTCCTAGGCTATGTAGTAAACCTGATGAGGATTCCCCGCAATGCATAAACTGTGGGAGCTCGAGTCACCCTGCAAACTTTAAGGGTTGCCAAACGTACCAAAAAAAACTTGAATTCCTGAACAAAAGGAAAGAAATCCAAGAGAAAAGAAGGACAGAAAGGTTCAACCTCAATCAAGCTAACTTCCCGAAGCTCAGCAAAATAATTAACCCGAAGGCCGGGGTTAGCAATGTGAGGAACGGGGTCTCATACGCCGACTCTCTTAGAGGTGGAGGCTCACATGATAACAGGGGGATTAGCTCCCGTGAGCAGTTTTGTGACAGCGGGTATCTGGGGACCGAGCCTCGTCGTTCCCCCTTAGCAGAGAGGGAGATAATATTAATAACAATTTAAGTTCGAGTGATTATATCGATGTATTGGATCTTTCAGAAGAACTCTACGGAATTGATTTTCAAACCCTAACACAATCCATTAAAAACTTTCTACCTACCTACCGTTCAGCCCGGGATTTGCAAACGAGGAGACGCCTATACCTTCGCTTTGTGTTTGACCACTGCCAAAGTGCAGATGCCAGCTCAGGGAATTAGGGTGGCTTCTCTCAACGTTGGATCTCTCGTGGCTCTCAGTAACTTGATAATGATAATAATAATGTTTAATCGAGAAGTCTGATTTTGTAAATCTGTTGTTAAGTTTAATTTAACTAGTCCTTCTTAATAAATATTTTAATATAAAAATACTGAATTTAACAAATCTTTAATAAATCTATAAATTTTATGTAAAGCCTATAGAGATTCTATTAGACTATATATATGTATGTAAGTTAGTACTGAATGGTCCTGTGATTACATAATCATAAACAGTAGCTTTAAGAACTGGGGAACCCCCCCATACCTGTATTTGATAGTCAAGAAGGCAATTGGATTCTGTTTACTTAAATTTAAAGTAAAATCTATAAACATTAATGTTTGAATTTACTTATATTATAATAGGTGAAATCTTATGTATAAATTGTTGTGAAAATTAAGTTCTGGCTAGACAGCCGCTTCGGGTTTCATAGCTTTGGCTGGTCTATAGGCTACTGAAGCCCGGAACTGAACAATAACTATTTAATGTTAGTTAATTTTGATGTAAGCATCGGAAATGGGAAGAGGGGTCGGGGGGTGCTGGGCTTGCGGATAATATCCGACTGGCAAGGCACCCCTCGCCTCCTCTCTCATTTTCCATCACTCTCACGGCGGCCCCGGTTGGAGAAGCGCTGCTTTGCCTGTCCAGCTTAGTGTCGCCGCCTAACTGTTGATAAAAAAAGTAAGATCCACACCCACAAACTGTTCACTTGTGGTTGAACAAATTGTGATTTTTTATTTGTGCCAATATACTTACATTTAAGTTTCCTATACACACTGCTATGCAGTTTTGCTATACATTTTTAGAGACTTATGCCCGGTTTCACAGTGTCGGTTTAAGCTTTCGCTCAGCTGAACCTGAACAGTTAGTTTAAGCTTTAGCTCAATTCGAAATCGTTTCACAGTTTGTTTTTGTGCTCAGTTCAGCAAAACTTAGTTCATTGAATTTTGTAGGCCACTGTGGTCGAGTCAGTTGTCATATTTTGTAAAATTTTTGCTCTTGGTAAATGAATTATGTGATTTTTAACTGTTTATGTTTATATGTATCTTCCCATTAAATTTTCTTAGAAGTAAGCAAAAAATAAAGATCTATAATAAGCTCGATAAGATAGTGACTAATTTAGAGCGCCTGCTGAGAGCCAGTAAGTTAGATAGTTTAGAATAGGATAGAATAAGTAGCTTTAAGAATTAACTACATTTATATTAGGTTAGATATAAGATATGGGAATAAAAATGCTTAAAAAAGAGGTGGTGAGGTTAGATGTTTTTGAACCACCCTCCTGTTTGAGAAGGCTTTCTTCATTGAAGGAGTCTTTGGAGTAGAGCTTTTCGAGTCTAGTTGCAGGCAGTCCTCTTGGATCGTCTCAATTCCTTATTCTAACCTTTTAGGGTGAAAAATAGAAAAATAATAAAGAAAACATGCTGTGAAAAAAATTCCATAACATTCGGTCGAGCCCTTTTTTTGTTTAATTCAGAAGACTTCGGCTAAGGATGACAAGCACCTTAAATTGATTAGCTTTTCTAACATCTAATAAATTCCTTGAAATTAAATCGGTTTTAAATGAAGTTATCTGTTCTGGATTCGGCAGAGCGATAGTTTCCCCACAATACATCTCTGGTCAAAATCCGAGCACTCGTTAAAAATCAAAAATTACGTTGCCCTTTACAAACATCACGAATTTTTCAAATCTTAGATCAGTGTTTGTTTGATGGGGTATTGCTTCCCACGTCCTAAAGTTTCAGGAAATTAAAGCTTATCCCGGAACTTCCAGTAGTAACATAGTTGGCCTTTTCGGTCAAGTCTAACAATTCCTTTACATTGATTGGTTTTGCAGATCGTTTGAAATTCCAAATGAAGTCATTTCCTTTACAATTGGTATGAAATCTCCTTACACGAATAATACACGAATAACTATGTAATAGTATTCTTCATCAGTAGCATCAATAATATCATCTAAATCACCATCCATTGTCCTTAATTAATCGCAACTCCAAAAATTAATTAATTTAAACAAGCCGGAATAGAATCAAACAACCAGAGCAATCACTTCTCACACAAAATTGACATTTCTCAACGATAAGCCTCACGGCTTAAAGTTAAGCGCTCAAATTTGGCAGCTTAAGCTAACGCGATATTTGAGCTCAGTTTAAGAGAAAAACCTCCACTGTGGAACACCAAAAACATTTAGCGGAAGCTTAACTCAATTTCGAGGTTTAAGCTTTCACTGTGGAATCGGGCATTACAGTTGACTAATGGTCTAGAGTATTAAGAAACGACCCGTGCACAACATCCAGGTGTAACCTGAAACGCCAAAGGAAATTGGCAACAAAAATTTTGCGCAATTTGGCTTGTGAAAGAAATTAAAAGCTCGTAAGCAAATTGCGCCGGGCACTTGGAGAAAAGCCGACGGGTGCGTTTTTTCGGCCGGCGACCTCAGCCTTGAGTCAAGCACTAGCAGGTGACTTTTGCACCAAGGTTAAAGGCCCGGAAGAAAAATGCAACCGAAGGATTTTTGAAGTGAAACTTCTTTACGCACGCTTGACTTGGGAGGTAAGCTGGCGAACGCGTTACGAAAAGTGTGATCGGCAAGGCGAACGGAAGTTGAGTGGGGGATATAAGCAAGAGACAGCAGTGCTAAGGTATGTATTATGTATGTATTATATATTATGTGTTATGCATTATGTATTATGTATTATGTATTATGTATTATGTATTATGTATTATGTATTATGTATTATGTATTATGTATTATGTATTATGTATTATGTATTATGTATTATGTATTATGTATTATGTATTATGTATTGTGTATTGTGTATTGTGTATTGTGTATTGTGTATTGTGTATTATGTATTATGTATTATGTATTATGTATTATGTATTATGTATTATGTATTATGTATTATGTATTATGTATTATGTATTATGTATTATGTATTATGTATTATGTATTATGTATTATGTATTATGTATTATGTATTATGTATTATGTATTATGTATTATGTATTATGTATTATGTATTATGTATTATGTATTATGTATTATGTATTATGTATTATGTATTATGTATTATGTATTATGTATTATGTATTATGTATTATGTATTATGTATTATGTATTATGTATTATGTATTATGTATTATGTATTATGTATTATGTATTATGTATTATGTATTATGTATTATGTATTATGTATTATGTATTATGTATTATGTATTATGTATTATGTATTATGTATTATGTATTATGTATTATGTATTATGTATTATGTATTATGTATTATGTATTATGTATTATGTATTATGTATTATGTATTATGTATTATGTATTATGTATTATGTATTATGTATTATGTATTATGTATTATGTATTATGTATTATGTATTATGTATTATGTATTATGTATTATGTATTATGTATTATGTATTATGTATTATGTATTATGTATTATGTATTATGTATTATGTATTATGTATTATGTATTATGTATTATGTATTATGTATTATGTATTATGTATTATGTATTATGTATTATGTATTATGTATTATGTATTATGTATTATGTATTATGTATTATGTATTATGTATTATGTATTATGTATTATGTATTATGTATTATGTATTATGTATTATGTATTATGTATTATGTATTATGTATTATGTATTATGTATTATGTATTATGTATTATGTATTATGTATTATGTATTATGTATTATGTATTATGTATTATGTATTATGTATTATGTATTATGTATTATGTATTATGTATTATGTATTATGTATTATGTATTATGTATTATGTATTATGTATTATGTATTATGTATTATGTATTATGTATTATGTATTATGTATTATGTATTATGTATTATGTATTATGTATTATGTATTATGTATTATGTATTATGTATTATGTATTATGTATTATGTATTATGTATTATGTATTATGTATTATGTATTATGTATTATGTATTATGTATTATGTATTATGTATTATGTATTATGTATTATGTATTATGTATTATGTATTATGTATTATGTATTATGTATTATGTATTATGTATTATGTATTATGTATTATGTATTATGTATTATGTATTATGTATTATGTATTATGTAGTATGTATTATGTAGTATGTAGTATGTATTATGTATTATGTATTATGTATTATGTATTATGTATTATGTATTATGTATTATGTATTATGTATTATGTATTATGTATTATGTATTATGTATTATGTATTATGTATTATGTATTATGTATTATGTATTATGTATTATGTATTATGTATTATGTATTATGTATTATGTATTATGTATTATGTATTATGTATTATGTATTATGTATTATGTATTATGTATTATGTATTATGTATTATGTATTATGTATTATGTATTATGTATTATGTATTATGTATTATGTATTATGTATTATGTATTATGTATTATGTATTATGTATTATGTATTATGTATTATGTATTATGTATTATGTATTATGTATTATGTATTATGTATTATGTATTATGTATTATGTATTATGTATTATGTATTATGTATTATGTATTATGTATTATGTATTATGTATTATGTATTATGTATTATGTATTATGTATTATGTATTATGTATTATGTATTATGTATTATGTATTATGTATTATGTATTATGTATTATGTATTATGTATTATGTATTATGTATTATGTATTATGTATTATGTATTATGTATTATGTATTATGTATTATGTATTATGTATTATGTATTATGTATTATGTATTATGTATTATGTATTATGTATTATGTATTATGTATTATGTATTATGTATTATGTATTATGTATTATGTATTATGTATTATGTATTATGTATTATGTATTATGTATTATGTATTATGTATTATGTATTATGTATTATGTATTATGTATTATGTATTATGTATTATGTATTATGTATTATGTATTATGTATTATGTATTATGTATTATGTATTATGTATTATGTATTATGTATTATGTATTATGTATTATGTATTATGTATTATGTATTATGTATTATGTATTATGTATTATGTATTATGTATTATGTATTATGTATTATGTATTATGTATTATGTATTATGTATTATGTATTATGTATTATGTATTATGTATTATGTATTATGTATTATGTATTATGTATTATGTATTATGTATTATGTATTATGTATTATGTATTATGTATTATGTATTATGTATTATGTATTATGTATTATGTATTATGTATTATGTATTATGTATTATGTATTATGTATTATGTATTATGTATTATGTATTATGTATTATGTATTATGTATTATGTATTATGTATTATGTATTATGTATTATGTATTATGTATTATGTATTATGTATTATGTATTATGTATTATGTATTATGTATTATGTATTATGTATTATGTATTATGTATTATGTATTATGTATTATGTATTATGTATTATGTATTATGTATTATGTATTATGTATTATGTATTATGTATTATGTATTATGTATTATGTATTATGTATTATGTATTATGTATTATGTATTATGTATTATGTATTATGTATTATGTATTATGTATTATGTATTATGTATTATGTATTATGTATTATGTATTATGTATTATGTATTATGTATTATGTATTATGTATTATGTATTATGTATTATGTATTATGTATTATGTATTATGTATTATGTATTATGTATTATGTATTATGTATTATGTATTATGTATTATGTATTATGTATTATGTATTATGTATTATGTATTATGTATTATGTATTATGTATTATGTATTATGTATTATGTATTATGTATTATGTATTATGTATTATGTATTATGTATTATGTATTATGTATTATGTATTATGTATTATGTATTATGTATTATGTATTATGTATTATGTATTATGTATTATGTATTATGTATTATGTATTATGTATTATGTATTATGTATTATGTATTATGTATTATGTATTATGTATTATGTATTATGTATTATGTATTATGTATTATGTATTATGTATTATGTATTATGTATTATGTATTATGTATTATGTATTATGTATTATGTATTATGTATTATGTATTATGTATTATGTATTATGTATTATGTATTATGTATTATGTATTATGTATTATGTATTATGTATTATGTATTATGTATTATGTATTATGTATTATGTATTATGTATTATGTATTATGTATTATGTATTATGTATTATGTATTATGTATTATGTATTATGTATTATGTATTATGTATTATGTATTATGTATTATGTATTATGTATTATGTATTATGTATTATGTATTATGTATTATGTATTATGTATTATGTATTATGTATTATGTATTATGTATTATGTATTATGTATTATGTATTATGTATTATGTATTATGTATTATGTATTATGTATTATGTATTATGTATTATGTATTATGTATTATGTATTATGTATTATGTATTATGTATTATGTATTATGTATTATGTATTATGTATTATGTATTATGTATTATGTATTATGTATTATGTATTATGTATTATGTATTATGTATTATGTATTATGTATTATGTATTATGTATTATGTATTATGTATTATGTATTATGTATTATGTATTATGTATTATGTATTATGTATTATGTATTATGTATTATGTATTATGTATTATGTATTATGTATTATGTATTATGTATTATGTATTATGTATTATGTATTATGTATTATGTATTATGTATTATGTATTATGTATTATGTATTATGTATTATGTATTATGTATTATGTATTATGTATTATGTATTATGTATTATGTATTATGTATTATGTATTATGTATTATGTATTATGTATTATGTATTATGTATTATGTATTATGTATTATGTATTATGTATTATGTATTATGTATTATGTATTATGTATTATGTATTATGTATTATGTATTATGTATTATGTATTATGTATTATGTATTATGTATTATGTATTATGTATTATGTATTATGTATTATGTATTATGTATTATGTATTATGTATTATGTATTATGTATTATGTATTATGTATTATGTATTATGTATTATGTATTATGTATTATGTATTATGTATTATGTATTATGTATTATGTATTATGTATTATGTATTATGTATTATGTATTATGTATTATGTATTATGTATTATGTATTATGTATTATGTATTATGTATTATGTATTATGTATTATGTATTATGTATTATGTATTATGTATTATGTATTATGTATTATGTATTATGTATTATGTATTATGTATTATGTATTATGTATTATGTATTATGTATTATGTATTATGTATTATGTATTATGTATTATGTATTATGTATTATGTATTATGTATTATGTATTATGTATTATGTATTATGTATTATGTATTATGTATTATGTATTATGTATTATGTATTATGTATTATGTATTATGTATTATGTATTATGTATTATGTATTATGTATTATGTATTATGTATTATGTATTATGTATTATGTATTATGTATTATGTATTATGTATTATGTATTATGTATTATGTATTATGTATTATGTATTATGTATTATGTATTATGTATTATGTATTATGTATTATGTATTATGTATTATGTATTATGTATTATGTATTATGTATTATGTATTATGTATTATGTATTATGTATTATGTATTATGTATTATGTATTATGTATTATGTATTATGTATTATGTATTATGTATTATGTATTATGTATTATGTATTATGTATTATGTATTATGTATTATGTATTATGTATTATGTATTATGTATTATGTATTATGTATTATGTATTATGTATTATGTATTATGTATTATGTATTATGTATTATGTATTATGTATTATGTATTATGTATTATGTATTATGTATTATGTATTATGTATTATGTATTATGTATTATGTATTATGTATTATGTATTATGTATTATGTATTATGTATTATGTATTATGTATTATGTATTATGTATTATGTATTATGTATTATGTATTATGTATTATGTATTATGTATTATGTATTATGTATTATGTATTATGTATTATGTATTATGTATTATGTATTATGTATTATGTATTATGTATTATGTATTATGTATTATGTATTATGTATTATGTATTATGTATTATGTATTATGTATTATGTATTATGTATTATGTATTATGTATTATGTATTATGTATTATGTATTATGTATTATGTATTATGTATTATGTATTATGTATTATGTATTATGTATTATGTATTATGTATTATGTATTATGTATTATGTATTATGTATTATGTATTATGTATTATGTATTATGTATTATGTATTATGTATTATGTATTATGTATTATGTATTATGTATTATGTATTATGTATTATGTATTATGTATTATGTATTATGTATTATGTATTATGTATTATGTATTATGTATTATGTATTATGTATTATGTATTATGTATTATGTATTATGTATTATGTATTATGTATTATGTATTATGTATTATGTATTATGTATTATGTATTATGTATTATGTATTATGTATTATGTATTATGTATTATGTATTATGTATTATGTATTATGTATTATGTATTATGTATTATGTATTATGTATTATGTATTATGTATTATGTATTATGTATTATGTATTATGTATTATGTATTATGTATTATGTATTATGTATTATGTATTATGTATTATGTATTATGTATTATGTATTATGTATTATGTATTATGTATTATGTATTATGTATTATGTATTATGTATTATGTATTATGTATTATGTATTATGTATTATGTATTATGTATTATGTATTATGTATTATGTATTATGTATTATGTATTATGTATTATGTATTATGTATTATGTATTATGTATTATGTATTATGTATTATGTATTATGTATTATGTATTATGTATTATGTATTATGTATTATGTATTATGTATTATGTATTATGTATTATGTATTATGTATTATGTATTATGTATTATGTATTATGTATTATGTATTATGTATTATGTATTATGTATTATGTATTATGTATTATGTATTATGTATTATGTATTATGTATTATGTATTATGTATTATGTATTATGTATTATGTATTATGTATTATGTATTATGTATTATGTATTATGTATTATGTATTATGTATTATGTATTATGTATTATGTATTATGTATTATGTATTATGTATTATGTATTATGTATTATGTATTATGTATTATGTATTATGTATTATGTATTATGTATTATGTATTATGTATTATGTATTATGTATTATGTATTATGTATTATGTATTATGTATTATGTATTATGTATTATGTATTATGTATTATGTATTATGTATTATGTATTATGTATTATGTATTATGTATTATGTATTATGTATTATGTATTATGTATTATGTATTATGTATTATGTATTATGTATTATGTATTATGTATTATGTATTATGTATTATGTATTATGTATTATGTATTATGTATTATGTATTATGTATTATGTATTATGTATTATGTATTATGTATTATGTATTATGTATTATGTATTATGTATTATGTATTATGTATTATGTATTATGTATTATGTATTATGTATTATGTATTATGTATTATGTATTATGTATTATGTATTATGTATTATGTATTATGTATTATGTATTATGTATTATGTATTATGTATTATGTATTATGTAT